>KK499907.1:15318-322840 GCA_000688715.1 Glossina pallidipes | reverse complement strand
TTTGATTGCGAAGCAAACGCCAAGAACAAATCTACGTTTTTCAAGAGACGGTAAGGACAAAAGAAGCAACCTATTTTCATAGGGAGGAAGAGAAGCTGACGGATCCCAACTCATATTCCTAAGCGCAAACAGGAGGAATTGCTTTTGAATAGATTCAATTGAGTCTACATATATACTATACTTATAACTATATACTATACTAACGATACTTATATAGTATATAGTTATAAGTATAACTTAACTATAGTTATTCATATGAACAGCTTGCCTAACATTTAAAACAGATCGACAACACGCCACGCACATACAGACGAAATAATAAACTAGAGTGAATACCAAATTCTCTTTATTTTGCTTACTATCACAATAGGAGTTTAAGGAGTGATGCCATGTCCCAAGTTTGCCATATCGCGTATTTTGCCAAATTTTCGCACCATATCGGTAACTAAAGCACGGATTTCTTCGGGAGTCTTGTACATATCCTGAGAATCGAAATTGCTTTGTAAAGTAATGCTTGCACCTACCCCTTCACGAGCTTTTACAGGATCTACGGTCCAATCCATCATAGCCTAATGTTGACTGCTCCGAGTGAACAGAACCTTTGGCAAACAGCGTCTATTAAAATCAATTCGGCGAAATTCTAAAAAGACAAACTTTTTCTTTAAAAAACGGTTAGCTTTACCTATATCATTGGCACTAAAGGTTGAGATTGTTCCTTTAAACGTCGTGTTAATTGATCGCGAATGTCTTTTAAGTACGGCAAACACCATTTTAAAAAGTCGCCCTTTGTTAAATGTTCTGCAGAAGATTCAAATAATTGCAACATTTGTGCGCCAACTCTTACTTGCATTTCCAAATAATCGACGATAATGAAGAGTAAGTGAGGTTATGCGTATAAGTGAGGTTATGCGTATAAATGAGGTTATGCGTATAAGTGAGGTTATGCGTATAATTCATGAAATCCAAGCTCAAAATGAGAAAATTAAGGATAATACGGAAAAAATTAAGGTAAAGAAGTGTGAAAGGACATTCATATATACATATATATACATAGTCGATAATAAAAATAATTACTATTTACGTCAATAAAACCCTGCCGTATTTAGTGTCAAATGCCATTGAACTTTTAGATATGGAGGCTCCAGAAGATGAAGATGACGGAGGCGTTTTAGTATTAGATAATCAAAGGCAAATGTGCCGTTATTAAGACATCAACACGTCAAGCATATTTTCTGCTTGTAATTGGTTTAGCTGATGCCGAGAAATTGAAACCAGGCGACTTAGTTGGTGTGAAGAAGGGTCCATATTTGATATTGGAAACTTTACCTGTTGAATACGATGCCCGCCTAAAGGCTATGGAGGTAGATGAAAGACCTACCGAGCAATATTCAGATATCTGTGGTTTGGATAAACAGATACAAGAACTGATTGAAGCAGTTCCCTTGCCTATGACACACAAAGACAAGTTGAAGAACTCATGGAAAGCTTGGTTAACGTTTGTTAGAGGAAATGTAAGTTTTTGTTGTTTTTTTTTTGTTTTGGCTTTGACTAAATAAGTGAACGAACACAGCCTATTGCAAAAATTTTTGCGAGATATTTAATGACCAGAAGCAAAGTCGTCCATTCGCTAAAGTGCGTTATGGAAAGCAAACAGTAAACAGTAAATTAATTTATTTGCTTTACGAAATCTTGTGTTCATTAGTTTAAACATACACGAGCGCATAAAATGAAACCAGGTAAGGAGATTATATCCGAATTGATATCTCTACAGTGTACAATTATGTTTGCGAACATTTATTAGGTTGGTGGGAAAAAATTTCGCGTATATTGAAAAGGGAGACAACAACTAAATTAATTTAAAGAAATATTTATTCGACGATATCTGTTTAGATTTCTCTATATAAAGATAATACGAAAAGATTACGAGTTGATTCGCGGTATTTCCAAGACTGTATAGAGTGATCCCACGTATTTTTTTTTATTTCTGAAATAAAACGAAATAGTCCTGTAATTACAAGAAAAACAATTTTTGTTGTATCATTTTTAGAAAAAGAAATTCTTTTTCTTGATAAACTTGAAAATTATCCGCCTGAATGGCTGAGGTGGCAAAGGATCTCGACTAACGATTCATTGGTTGTGGGTTCAAATCTCAAGTACGATAGAGTTTTCTACAAAGCCGATAGCCTTAGATGCTAGTACTATTGTAAGGCCTCAATATTATTAATTTGATTTCTCTGGCTAACCTAATAGTAACGATAATTATAATATTAATAAATATTAAAATAAACAAAAAGCGTAAGTTCGATTTTTTAAATTTTTATAAAGACAAAGTTTTCGCTGCTAAATCTTTATAGAAATCTTTTTCCTAAATTGTGGCCGGAAAGTTCAGCGAGAATACAAGAGGGATGGATAGACAAGCTTACATCATTTTAGCAAGTGATTTCCAATCGGTGGGTATATTAAAAGATAGGTCTCCCTCAAATTCTTGCGGGTGTTGCCCACAAATTTCCACACAAATTTCTTATAACCTTACACCGCAAATTGTATAGGGTGTACAAGAGACGATATCCAAATAAGAAGAATGCTGCGGTAATGCTATTATCCTGCATGTTACACGTGCTACGTAATATTGATTTGAACTTAAAACCCTGGAACTGAACACTTGTGTGTACAAAATGTTTGGAAACAGTTTGCTAAAAGTCGTTTGCAGCTGCATTCGCTCTTTCTTTTTTTCCTGCGATCTTTCATATTATGTGGGCTCTTACATGGTATTTAACGGCGGATCATCCGAAGTATCAACTTTCATCTTGCGTGGATGCAAAGCACAAAGTAAAAAATTATTTTGAGAATTCCAAAGAACAGCCTTTCAATGGCAAATGCGTTCATACAAATATTTTTGATGGTTTCCCGGGCGAATTAACGCAATACTGACGCACAAATTAACTCCTGCGACTTCAGAATGCCTTTGGTTTGATTTATTGTATTCTTGAGTTAATCGGGCGATGAATGAAAAATGAACACGATATTGGATGCGCAGATTGCTGCTCAATGAAATCATTATTGATTGATGATGAGATCGAATATCAACGATGCTCCCATCGGCCTGATTTGTGCTGAGTATTGCGAATTGCCCCAAGTCAAGGAAACCATAATTCGGAAATGTTACCAAAAACAAAGCGTCTGTAATATAGAAGAAGGAGGGTTGGCGTGGATTGGTTTTCTAGCGTGATACAGGCAAAATCGATCCAACTGGAATAGGCTAACCTAATATTGCATTCACCAGACTTTGCTTTTTATGATTAACTATGTTTCAAATGATGACCCGTCTGTCCCAGCTGAGCTTGGATTATCATGCTGGTATCCAAGAATATCGATCTTTCTACGGACAGAATTGAACGACTGTTCGCCTTTTCAGCCCGGAATGCGTAGTCGGCGCAAAAAACTTTACCTAACGGTTCATCAATCACTAATAATGATTTGAACACCATATTTTTTCAGAAAGCTTTGATTTTAAGAAAAGTTCCTTTAAGCCTCCTAATCGTACCTCCAATATTTATAAGCTAAAAAAAAAAAAAAAGTTGGGCCAAAATTTTTATAAAAATTGTATACAGAAATGGTGCTGAATACCCGATCCCCCACCACAATTGTTAAAAAAAAAAAGAAAAGCTTAAATATCAAAACAGTTGAAGCGGGAGCAATCGATTTATATATCAATTATAACTTGTATCGATTGAAAAAGTATGCCGCGCATGCTTGAAAGACAATAAACAACACTTTTTGTTTTCCTTTTTTTTTTGTATAAATAATCTCATGATCAGTGCAACGAATAACGAGCCGTTTCCGTGTACTGCGTTGTCATTAGGCAATGAGTTTCAAGTTTAAGCGAAGCCGAACATGGCTTTTTTAGTTGATTTTCTGCAAAAACTATGAAATGCTGGCATTGGAACATTTTTCATTCGCTTGTGCAATGACGACAAAAAAAACTTCATAAAATATATGCATTTTTTGGCAGCAAAAGGTTTGGCTGCGATTCAGGGCTTGCTCAGAGTTCCAAAAATTGCTTTAAAATTTTCAAAGTCAGATCTATTTCTGCAGATCTAGCATTTAGAGCGAGCTAACGCTGCACCTCATAATATCGGTCGCATGCCCTATTCACAAGGACATAGTTCCAAAATTGCGCGCATTACAACTAAAATGGGAATAACTGCCAGCATCCGACCAACCAACAATGTCTATAGGGTCCACATAAAAGAATCTCTGTTACAAAGTGCATAGGCTTCTCCACCATTTCTTGTACAATGCCGGCTTCCAGCATTTCTTTCGGCATGTCACGCTTGATGGCCCCAAACTCCTGCAGCCAGTGTACGGGAAATACTTTCTGAATCTACCACCGATCCCAAACATCGTGGCAAATACACACGCCCTCATCTGGTGAAGTTAGCGATATTATCCGCGTTCCACTTCCACTTGGAAGCATTCGTCTATGCGATTAAATAAACAGAAGTTTTCATCAATTCTGAGAACTTATTTTGATTGATTGATGATAATGTGCCCGACGTAATAACAGCAGTTTGAAATCTTTGGAATAATGGCGCTATAGCTATAGAAGAATCCATGCAACTGATATGCAAGATGCGATTCGCTATGGTTGGAATCTTGTCATCAAATATAGAAGCTAAGGTAGCGAAATACGTAACCTGCAAACTTACAACTTAGTGACTATTGTTTAGCTTTTTTGCGTTCAATACTAATACCAATAAGTCATATCGGTAACTGCCAGAATTCTTAATAAACTGCTTAGGCGCTCCGCACAAAATCTTAAGAGTTTACGTCCTATACATATTTCTATAGGTATATCTTTTAAAAATCCCGTCGGCGATTCCTGCACTACATGGTTCAATGCAGTCAATGGAACGCCTTAGAAAACTAACAAAGTGATCAGCGTTACACATATTTTCCGGAATTTAATCTACAAAAACAGTGACATACTGCAAATATTTTCATGATAGTTGAATTTCGTATGATATTTTAAATGTTCCTTTCCACACAACATTAAGTAGTACAGGATTAGTCTTATTTCTCTGAACGATAGCATCCCTTAGACACTGAACCATTCGTTGACATTCAGCAAAGAAATCTGGGACAATCACATTTTGATATTTTATATAATAATAGTGGACGAACGTGTTCAACTTTTTCTAAGCGAAGGCAATGTGTCTTCAGGTGAAGAATGTTCGAATTAATTTTCAATATACTCTCTAATATATTCGTTTTGCATTTTCGAACATTACATTGGACAGGTTCTTGTCGAAAATTATTCGAATAGAGGAATAGAATGGGTTTCTATCATTCATAGTTCATAGGGAATGAGCAAAAATCCATAAATTCGTTTTTGCTTAGAGAAACAGAGATGCTTTCTGTTTACTTCTTATTGTGGGCGTGTCCTTTGAACGATTTGGCGCACTTTCAATACCAAACTGCGTGCGGGAGCTTTCAATGTTTCTGTCAAATTTGAAATCGAATCGGGGAATACCGACAACACACACCTACCCAGACATGGTTCCATCGATTCAGAATTTGACGTGGATCAAGAATGTATAGATATGTTGGATAGGGCCTCTGAAGCTTCCTTTCGAGTGTTGAAAATATTGTGACAACCTCGCACGCCCTCTTTCCCCCTTCCATCCTTCAGTGATCCTTCAGTGATGAGTACAAAAATCATGACCCTAAGAAACAAAATTCGATCTAGAAGATATCTAAAAATTCAAGTTTTCAATTATGAAATGGATTAAGTTGCCATACGTAGCTCTGGATTGTTTGTCAAATCGATTTAATGTTTACTTGTGCTTTAGACAATTTCCGTAACTGAGAGCAAGATATTATTTTTAAGTTATTTTTTCACCCAAATGACGACCGACAGACAAGAGAATTTCTGTAATCTATGCAAGCAAACGTCATGCATTGAGGGCGATGACGTAATACTATTTGGGATATGGTTAACCAAGCGCGACTTAACAGTACATTATTATTGCTTGCTGTTGTCCACATGTTTGGCTCAAAGAGGCACTAGTGATGCTGCCGGTCTATTGGGTTTCTTATTGCGTGATATACGGCGAGAAATAGCGGCCGCTGCCGAACGCATTTGCATATATTGCTCGAAATCCAGTGCATCTATATATTGTAGAAGTTGTAAAGTATGTTTCCATTTGATATGTGGTAACGCCAATCAATGTATATCTCATTTTACGGGAGACTTTCATTCCTATTGTGACTCTTGTTTTCCTTTAGACGATGTCCAGAAAGAATTATCAATTTCGAGGCCTTTATCGAAGCAGACGCGTTGTTATATCTGCACCAAATATATGTTTGCGTATCATCCGAAAAATTGGCTTTATGCTCCGTGCTGTAAAAATGGATTCGTTCATAACTTGTGCATGCAGAAGTATGCTCTGAACGCTGGCTACTATTTGAGATGTTTGTGGTGTAGAAGCGTAGAATTTCGGAATGCGGTCAAGTTACAAGGTATATTTGTGCCAGATCGTGAGGCCAGTTGGGAAACTGAGCCGAATGCTTACGAAGATCTTTGTCTGCGGCATACACGCTGTGATATGGAAAATTGCAATTGTCCAAGAGGACGTGATTATATTCAAAAACCAAAATGGTCATTAATTTTATGCGATCTCTGCGGCTCCTTTGGTGCTCATAATCCCGCTTGTATACCCGGTTTCGAAGATTCGAAGAAAAAGTTGAACAAATTTACATGTGAAACATGTTTTGAAGCTACAAGAGAAGTGCATAACGTGGATCGTCGCGGATCACAAGAGATATTCCGGGAGCGATTAGACTTTCCTAAGAGCATATCCTCTACAGTGTGGGCATCCGCAAGCTTCAATCAGCAACTCAATAGAGATCGAGGTAATAATTTGTACGTGGGCGAAAGAGGAGATTGCCAAGGATTAGAGGAGACATTGTACTTCCCTGAGAGCACATCGTCTACGGTTTCGGCATCCACAAGTTCCGATCAACTGCTCGATCCGATCGATAATGAGATTATCGAGCGAAACTTAAATGAATTTCCAACAGATGAAGATTTCGTAAAACTGGAAATGTACGAATTTAGCAAAAGTCTGTGCTGTTTGGACAAAGTTACAGTTAAAGTTAGACCTTGCGATCCACGTTTTGCTGGTAAAACTGTGGAAGACATAAAACGTAGTAGCAACTTAATTACTGCAGAGGATGTAAGTGAACGCTTAGGTGATCTGAGTATCTTGAAGCAATTTGATGAAATTATTGATCAAAATTTATAGTGAAAATATGTAATTCCTCAGTAAATTTATTTTGATTCGAAACCAAGTTTGTTATCTATACGGCGTAAGTTGAAATCGAAAGCAAATTTCATATAGGAAACTCAAGACAGAAGAGCTGCTTAAAATGGAATGAGAATTAAACGAAAACCTTATATTTATTTTTTAACTTCGGACTGATCTTGCTTGGGACCTTGAGTCAATCAAACGCAGACTTTGGTTTTTTATTTCCCTGCCCCAACCTCTTCTCATTGATACCTAATTCTATTTGATTTCATTTCGGTTCACTTCTAATTCTTTTAATGCAATGGAACCAGAGAGATGGAAGTAAATCCCAGAAGCTCCCAAGATCTACTGTACAAATGAAGTTAGTGGGTATCTCAGGGACTTTTGACGTTTCAATGAGAGTAGAGTGAATAAACATTTCCACGCGTGAAATATTAAAGACTCATGTTTAACCCTAAGCAACATTTCTCTTACATTCAATCGTAGTGGACATCTTTTTTTTTTTTTTTTGATTGTAGAACGTATGCAAGTCCAGTTGACGAAAGAGAATGCCGCGTCAAGTTTCGTAGTTGGACAGATGGTTTTAATAGGTTCTCGCTCAGGCAGCTGTGAAGTAATGTTTGTCGGTTCCCGTGGAGACTGTGCTAAAAAGCTCGGTGTTTTCTTTGGCTCTTCCCATATCCGACGATTTCTTGTATCCTTAAATCTGTCTTGGTTGGGGAATATCCATTTCTTATACCATATACCCTACACACACTCGGCGTACGAGGGTATTAAGTTCGTGCGAACGTACGTAACGACCACAATGGCTTAAAATGACGGCCTTTTTATAACGCCGACCAATTCAAAATCATTTTACGTATCAATCTAAGCTTCTCTGTCCATCTGATGTCTGTTCACGTATTTTTGTGTTCACCCCAGAGGACGAAATTCTTGAAATATTTTGATGAAACTTGGTACACTGACTGACTGTTGACTCAAAAATGATTCGGATCGGCACACTTTTTCAACTTGAAAAAATTGGTTTCGCCTGGGACAGTTTTATGAAATCCTCTTATGTCACTGTTCCTATCAAAACTGAATCTTTATGTGGTGTAAGGAATAATTTTTAATATTTCATGGTGAAAATCAGTTCATAAGAGTAAGTTGGCATAGAAATCAAACCCACCGAATACATAGGGCTACTTTTTGGATACCATCGCGTATAAAGATCCCTCCAATATACGGGCTTTCATGGAAAGTATGCGTTTGCGTCCAGATAGTCCCGGGAGTTTTATACAAGGTGGAAATGATTCTAGATAATGTTGCGCATAGAATAAAAGAATGTAGTATAGAGATTTGGTCTCAGCCTTGACTAATCAATGATGCTGCTCAAGTGACCACATTTCTTAATCCACGTGTAACCAACTTCTTGAATTAAAAATCGACAATTGTTGGCCGCGGATTTCTTTAGGTGAAGTTCCGAACTTACGTCTTCTTTAAATGTCATGAATACACGGAAAATCGTAACTTATGTATTCCCCTTCAGATTAAATTTTAAATCTGTAGCCTCCTTTATGGTGGAGCAATCTCACTTTTGGAAAACCTTTTACAAGATTTTTGCAAGCTTTGCTGACAAAGGAACTGGTACTTCCATGTGACAGATGGGTTTGAAAACAGTTTTTTGATTGACATCAGTATCTTCGGTACGTATTCGCCGCTTGAAATCTGAAGTGGAGTAGAGTTTCCTTTGGTCGTAACTATAATTAAGACGCAGTCGATGCAGTCTTAAAACATACCGATTGGGCTCGCCCCCGCTAGGCTGCGGTTGCTATCTACATCCTTTCCTTTCATCACTTTTTTCCGACCGTTCCCCCTTTTTAAAAATGGATCTCCTTAATCTACCCAAATCCCATCGATGTACGCAGCCGTCTTTTAAAAATATATTTATTACGCATGAATGTAAAAAAACTGCAAACAAACCTCACACAATGAAATAACTTTCAAATTTATTCGTTAATTGATTTATATTCCAATTGTCACAAAATGTTTGTAAAAATTTATTTTAAGAAATATGTACAATGAGAGCTCAATGGTAAGACTTTATTTTTATAACAACATAAGTACATTTACAAAATAAATCAGGTAGCACTCGCTTTCTTTAGCTAAACTTTATTCGAGAGCAAGCGATTTGAAAAACGATACGCAACGCAATACGAATTTCCGCTTCACTAAAATAAGTTGAATAGTCGGTTAAGTAATAAAATTGTTAAAGGCAACTAACGGTATACCAATGCCGATCGCCTTGAGCTGATTAAACGCTGCGCATGTTACAAAAAAAAGGACCAAACACGAGCATAAAGCATGCCCGCGAAGCATAAGTATAGTTATCAGTATATTGGTAAAGAAACAAATTTATATTGAAAAAAAAAAAAAAAAAAAAAAAACTGAACAAATTTTTGATAATGATAATGTGTACAACAGACTTTAACAGTGAGTATCATTGAAAGATATTGAAATTTGCGAATATATCTGAATAATCATATCCTAATATCTAAAAAATTTCAGATTACTATTGTCATCCGAAAACGCGAACCGTTATATATATATGTATACATATGATAAAATGCAATTTATCCTATATCTTTCATGGCATGGAACGTTTATATGTAATAATACGTAAAATTATTTAAACTTTTAAAAAAAATTAAACTTTGGAATTCATTCTTAATTACACACTGCAAAAATGTGTTCAACAACGTTTTCAATTGCTATTAGTTTCTTGTAAAGGCTTCTTCAGTTTTATTTTTTCAATGACATCAGCCTGTATATCATAGATACAATCGGTAGTTATTTCATAGAACAATTTACGTTCACGAGCATTATCTAGAAGTGAACGCCAAGCAGGTACGGTCTAAAAAAAGAAACATGGGTTTTCTTAAAGCGATGCCCAAAAAACAATTCAAATAATTACCTCCAAATTTTTAAAATTTCCGCATAATATTAAACACTTTTTCGGTCTAGTTAAGGCTACGTTCAGCCTTTGAGGACTAGCGAGAAAACCAATGCCACTTGTACGAGCATTTGAGATTATGATGACATCCTTTTCAAGACCCTGGTATGAATCGATTGTGTTAACCATGATGTTCGTAAGGCCCATGGATCTATGGTATAAAAATATTACCAAAATTTAAACAAGTAAAAACGTTATAGTCGCCTACGTTCACCGTGAAATAACGCATCCTATTTCGGTTACTACAATTATTCATATAACGGCTTTCTAAAATAGGGAAAAAATAGCGAAAACTGGTCCAATCGGAATAGCATTCAACAGTCTTGGGCACAACATATATGGGTGTATCAAGCTTTATAAAAATATCGCAAAAGTTGCGTGGGAAATGTCGATATGATAAAAGTTGGATCTCTCTATAACAAGTGCTTTTGGGTTTAGTGTACACGTGCACAAACAGAATATATCTTTGTACAACAAGTGTGGTGGGACATTAAGAAACTTTGCATTTCGACGTGATTAGGCTTCAATCCGGAATCTACCTGGAACTGCCAAATGTAAGAAGCCGATCTGTAGGATATATGCCACAGAATCAACTCAATTCGCATTGACTTCACATAGCATCGGTACCGAGAGAAAGGCACATTTCTAGATAGATATCTGCTATCCATATTAAAAATTTTAAGCGACGAAACGCACGCACGTTCAACGTGAATGAAGAGTTGTACTAAGAATATATGTAAAACCTTTCTGTGCTAGTTTTTAGGGTCTTTAGAATTTCGACAATTGAAAGGCTGCCAGACTGACTTGAAAAACTATGTTTATACGTATTTCTGGTGAGGGCTATGAAAAAATAATATTATATTCTTACTTTATGGCAGTATTTAATATTTGGCGATGTTGAGCGTACGGAGTAATGACACCGTAACTATTGGATTTATTTGGTATGTAATCATCTAAAGCTTTTAATAACTTCGCTACGAATTCAGCTTCCATACTATTAGAGATTTTACCGTTACCGCAATGATCGTTTTGTGTATAATCCAAACTCAACATGATAAATGATTTTATAGGCGTCTGCAATTTACGAGTGTTTGCACCGTCAATTAAGTTGTTTTTATAGAAGTATAAATTCGGCCATTTGCATATTTCCGGATGCATGCGATATTGCACATTTAAACCGCTAACGATGTAATTATAGTTTATAAGATTGGTACTATTTATTGCATTGTCTAAGCAATTCTGGATGCGTGTAAACATTGAAGTACTTAAACCGAGATCATCTGCTTTCTAAATAAAGAGTTTTCATCTTCATAAAAAATTATTAGTTATCCAAACCGACAAGTTACAAGGTACCTGCGATAATACTGTGGCCGGCAATTGTTGCGTGTCACCTACTAATACCAGAGAAGTGATTAAAAACCTCAACGGTACTAAAGTCCAAGGTTCTATACATTGGGTTGCTTCATCAATTATGCAAACATCGAAATAGTTTACGTAACTAGAATTATAATATTATTAAAATTTCTTTGTCTAAGAAAAAAAAAACATATTTTCGTTTACAACTTACTTTGTTAATCTAACACAGCTTGATAAGGTGGCACACACAATGTGCGCATTACTTAAATACCATGAAAAGATCCTTTGTTCATCGTCGGGGCGCATAGAACCTTTCATGATGTTTTTCGCTAGTTCGAGTTGGCGTATTTTTTCTTTTAATTTATCCTCCTCAATAGTGCCAGGGATTGCGCTGGTACGAGCATTAGCAATTTCCGCTTCAAGGTGTAACACTTGTTTTTGCAAATCTTCTCCATTGGTTCCATTGCATTTCCATTTCAATAACTTTTTCATCTGATCGCGTATCACCACGTTTTTCAAAACTGCTGGCTGAACATATGGACTTATCTTATCCGAATTGCCGAAACGTATTAGACGAAAACGAGTTTCTACACGCATCCTTAAGCTAATTTCGTACAATCTACCGGTAATCACATCTACCGCTGCATTGCTTTGAGCACAAATTAAAATTTTCCTATCTAAGTAACGAACCTCTTCGCCATATAATGTCTGCAACGCTAAATTGGCAATTACTTGCGATTTACCCGTGCCTGGTGGCCCTTGAATCAACGTTATGTTGGGTGTCGTTTCATCGATAATACGTGTATAAGTACTTAGAAGTACCTGCTTCTGTCTCTCATTTAAAAAACGATCGCAAGCTTTATAAACAATATTCTTTTTAGGAGGTAATTTACCGTCCAGTAACTCTAACGGATCTATAACCTTTCTGAAGAGAGGCGTACTCTCCAGTTGATACACAGCGTTAAATGACCCGAATTCGACGCGTACATTATCAATCACGGGTCGTACAATCAATTCTTTGGTATCGTTTAACAATTTCAATGGAGCCATTTTTACAGGTAAAATCTCGAATATTATTGTGCTAACGTTACCTGTGAAAATAATTAGAACTTACTTCACAATATTGATCTTAATTACTAAGCCATTCTTAATACTTACCGCCTCTTTTACGGTTTCCTGAGACATACGCAAATGTTTCCTTCTGTAATTCTGGGACGTTCAATATAACAACATCATAACGGGAGTAAGCCGCTTCATAGGAGTGTTGATAAGTATCTGTAATTATAACAAAAATAATTTTAATCACATTTTGTTGCCACTGTCTATCAAAACTAGGAAGTAACTTTATTTCACTCTGCACGCATTTTTCATCAGAAAAATCCTAAAGCATCCACCGATATTATTATTATAAAATGTACTTCTAACTAACATGTACTTCTGCACTGCAAACGTTTGCTCTTAAAACAATTCATTCGAAAAACAAGTAAAAATGCTATAGCCAATTAGATACCCTACACCCCTTCGTTCACTCATGCATTCATTTTCTTCATAACATATCAAAAATTATGCATTATTTTTATCTAAATGCATAATTTCCATGAAAATCCTTGTATACATCAACTAACGCGATTGCCTTGGAGGACGCCAGACGTAACGGGAAATTCATTCAAGGTGACGAAGTTGAACAGAACCCTCAATAATCTGTTATGCAGATAAGAGCTTATCCATTTCATGCCAGAAGCATGGAGTTTGAAGATCAATCGTTAACTAAGTTAAAGCCAAGTTAAACGCTTTACTAAAACCAGTATACACGACATCCGTGCGAGAGCCATTAGAAAAAGTCTTGAAAACATGGCAAATAAACTCTCAGAGATTGGTCACAGCAGATCTTCCTTTCCGAAAGCCATCCGAGAATTGAGAAATATAAGATTTGATAGCACAAGCTAAATGCTGAGTTACAATTTGCTCAAACAATTTAGGTGAGACACTCAACTTCGTGATGCCTGTCTAGTTCTCAACGTGATGTCTATTTTCACATTTGTGAATTGGAATAACGAAGCCACTCTTCCAACATAAAGGGAAAACACCTGATTTCAAGGACTGATTAAAACTCATTGAAATAACACCGCATAGCTCGACAAAGCATGATTTAAGTGTACATGACAGAATACAATCAGGTTCGGCTGTTGATTTATTTTAGATGAGTTTCATGTGTAAAAGCAGCAAATAAATAAATTCGGTAAAGTTAATTTTTACGTCAAACTATTACACAAAAAACCACAGGCAACTTTGCTTGAGCTTCAACGTTTTTTTTTTTAATTTTTCTCGCTCCTTAAAACTTTTTTATAAATTATTTTTTTGAAGTGTTTTGCAACTTAAAAACTGCTTTTTTCTATTGCTACTATTACGATCTTCTTGAACTTCAGACCCCTATCTCTTTTGTCTGTCACAAACCACATGCTTAAGGAAAGACTTATGAAGTTTCTAAACACCCGAAACCTCTTTCCTGCTCGGTCTTACGCATACCAGAAACACATATCTACGAACATGCGTTTAAATGAGCTTGCCTTCACATTTGTAAAGCGAAAAAGGGTATGGAAACAATGTCGTAATGTTTGCTTTAGATATCAAGAAAGCCTACGATTGATTGTGTTGATATGCGTAAACTTGGAAAAATTAATAGAGATTTTGACGTTCCACTACGCCTTAGACTCTGGATCTTAAATTTCCTCTCATTTCGCATTCTACTTATGGGCTCAGATTCGGTTGAAGTTCGTGAAGGCTTATTTAGACAACCTTTCTCCTTTTTTAACTTATACAATAACTTTTATGAAATATTTCGTTCTAGCAATTATATACATCTCAAACAACTGACTGCCTTCATCAAATCTGCTGGTTTTTCCTTTTATCACTTTTTCTCCTATTATCTTTATTACACAAATAATCAGGCTACGCTTATTTTTCATTTTTCCGGGAATTTTATCCGGATTTTGACAGTTCTGTTGTGACTACTGGTACATCTTTGCTTCTTAATGAAGGAGTTCACCAGCAAAATTTCTGCAGTGCACGTTCCTGGTGTATAGGCCAATCAATTTACAGACCTTATCCAGTCTTCTTTTACGAAAAAAAAAAAGTATTATAAACGAATTTTCGTCAACTAGTGTTGACTTTTTACGATATAAAGATGGGCTTTCCGTAGAAACGATTATGAGGCAAGAGGTTCAAAATATTGTCTTATCCCATCCAAAGTTTACACACCAAAATGTCACGATTTATGTGGGGAGTGGTGCAGAAAGTGATCCGATCAAGCTCAGATTTCGTCATTGAGCAAAAACACATCATTGTACCAACTTTCACCAATATTTGGAAAATTTGCGACCCGTAAGTTAAACACAAGCCACAAGGATAGACATTAAACAGACAGGAGGGCAGGCTAGCTTACAACACGATTATGGATCAATCAATATAATAAAAGAAGTACATCTATTTCGCGTCCGTCTCTGTGTTACCGCAGAAACTTGATATACCATAACCATAGGTGGTGTAAAGAAGAACAAAATATTTTAATACATTTCACTTTAAGTATCAATTAGGACCTTTTAAAACGTCAGCTATTAACATATCAGATTTAGTGGTAATATATCACTGAACTCAATAATGTCTGTGTTGAGATAATGCATAGGCTAAGGCGAGTAAAGCAAGTTGAGCAACATAGTAATAAAAGAGAGATTTAAGAACAAAATTCATAGGTTTAGATAAAATTTTTAAGATGCTTACATGTCGTTACAAGCATTAAGCGTTCCTTGTTTAGAGTAACACTTTCTAACCTCACGCGAAATTGCTTAGCGGCGGCTGTATCTTTGTACTCACGCTCCAATTTAGTCATAAACTCCAATTGCATTAACGAGAGTAAAGTTCTGCAAAGTGTTTACAATTATTAGTTGATGAAATAAATGTTCTAAGCGCAAACACAACCTTTTATAATGATCAAATGTATTGAACTGTGTTGGCATTGGACTTGCTATCTGAGCCGCGGCGGCCGCGCTTCTTTTGATCAGCCAATCATTGCTCCAAGTTAGAATGTCGGTAATAATTTTATCAGTATGGTCGATTATACGAAATTGTGAACTTAACATTTCAAATCGATCTCTATGGGTAGTCCGTGGTAAGAAATCTTTATCAACAACTTTGCGAACAGCCCCTGCTGTAGGTTCAATGTAATGGTAAATAATTATATCATTGAAGCGTACTTTTTTTTTCGTTTTGTCTTTTTTGGCAACGTCAGTTGAAGCTGCATTTTGAATTGTTGCAGTGTCCAGGAAAGGTTTACTTGAAGTAATAACACCAGTAGAAGCACTGGATGCTGTTTTTAAAATATTCTTTCCGGTGCAAGTCTGCTTGTTCGCTATCGCAAGTTTGCGGGTACTTTCCATGGACTTAATTAAATCTCTCTCCATTGAAGCAAACGTAACTTTATTGGTAGTGCGTAAAGCAGGAACGGCATTGCTATTCTTCCTTTTTTCTATCTGTTCACTTAATGAATGTCGTCTTGCAGGTGTTGATGTTGGGTTTCCCTTTTTTGTATGATTTTTGTTCCTCTCTTTCGTCTTTCTTTCTTTGATAAGAATCTCATCTGGTTTGGAGATTTGTTGAGAAAAAGTCTCAAAATTTAAACTGCTACGACGTTCTATGTGCTTTGCGCTGGACTTCTTGGGTGGTGTCATTTTGTCGTTATGGCATATTTTTTGACTTTCTTTTTTGGTAGTTTTTGATGTAGTATCTTGTTGTGCTAGAAAAGCTCCCCGATTAACTTTAGTCAATTTTACTTTAACTTTTTTGCCTGCCGCTGCCTCATTATTATTGTCGTGGGAATGCTTTCGTTTTAAATTCTCTTTACAGTGATTTTTTTGCTTTTCAGCTAACTGTTTAAGACGTTCTTTGCGATATTCTTTCAATTGTTTGGTGTCACATTTTTCTCCGTCCTTGAAGACTTCCCATGTTTGAAGATGTTTCCGACTTTGGTCTATTTTTGGTTTTTCTTTACACATTGTTCTTCCCACGTCTGAAAAATTACTTCTTGTTTTTTCTGTAGAGTTTTTAGAAGACGGTGCCGCTGAAACGCCACGTAATTTATTTCTATGCTTGGGTAATCTAGGAGCTTCAATAATTGGTGGTATCTGTTTTCGTCCGCTTAATTGTGCCTTTTTATTAGATGTTTTTGCTGTCGCATTTTCTTTTAGTTCTTTTAGCTCTTCACATTCATCTTCTGACGATAATATTACCAGTCCCCTAGTTTTCGAATTAGCTCTTCCTATAACGGATGAATCCAGTAAGTCTTCCTCTTTATTTGCTCTGACTCTGTTCATTTTATTCATATTTTCTTCCCTTGACGTGGTTTGACCATCTGTAGTTCTTTTAATGCCAGATCCTTTCAATGTCTTATCGATAGCGGAAAACATTTCTTCTTTCAGTTTTTCCTCGTCTATAGCACTTTGATTAAAGAAATCAGCATTTTCATCATAATCATGCTCGATATTTATTCTGAATTGGTTTCCTTCCTGACCTGTATCTACTTGTTCGTCTAATGCTTTTTCACTTAATTCAAACACTTGAGAGAAACTTTGTGAAAAAATACGTTTCGACCACATTCGTAATTTTTCATCGTCATTTTCTTCATCGTCACTAATATCCCAGCATATATTAGGATCTACATAGTTAACCGGTTTAGCCAAAAGAGCTGAATTGCTGTCGTCTTGAATGCCCGGTTCTTGCTTAACTCTTACTAAATTATCTCTAGCTAATAGATCCTGTTCCTCATCGTGATCCTGGAAGTCATCGTTATCATCAAGGTCAGCTTTCATACTATTTATCACTGTTTGAGAAAACATGAAGTCTTCATCATCGTCCTTATTATCGTTAACTATATAATCTTTCAAAGCTTCATCATCAGGTAAATTTGGATTGCTAACATTTTCGTGGAACTTGTTACAGTTTTGAATTATTTCATTTGTGGTCTCCATAAATTCTTCTTCTTTGGAACTTTCAAATATATTTGGACTGTTAGGTATTTTTCTCAATTTCATATAATCTTCATTAGGTAGTAGTCTTCCCAATTCTACTATTTGAAGAGGCACATCTTTTTCAATATCATCATTATTGTCTTCGTTGCATAGGTCAATTGTTTGTCCATCTACCAAAAGCTTATCGCAGTTAGTAGGCATTAATAACGGTCGTCCCACGACGCCATTGTATATCAATGGATTTATTTCTTTTAATTGATTTTGCATTTCATCATCACCAGCAATATTTCCAAAGATAGATTCTAAGTCGTTTGAAATCGACTCCACGTATTCTCTTTTTAATGCCGATTCGAGCGGCAAGTGAATTAAAGGAACATTTTTTTGATTGCTTGCTTCTATATGATCAGCTTTTGAATTCATCGTTGCTTTTATTTCGCCGTCTTCTTCATCACTTGAAATAATTACCACTTCATCCGCTATATCATTGACGATGTTTTCACCAGTTTCCTGCTTTACATGCGATCGTTGTTGCTCTTTTTTGACCGCAACGCTACAGCAGGGCTGTTCATCACTATTTTTAGAATCAGTCCATTTATTTGTAGACAAGGAATGCACACCTGCGCTTAACGCTTGTATGGGTTTGTAAATCAATTTGAAGATGGGTAATTTGGAGTACTCAACTCCTTCAGGCGGATCTTTTTCCGAAACTCCAATACCAATTACATCATTCGCCTGCAAATCAACACCGCAATCAGTATGAAACTCATCGTTAACATAAATACCATTAACCGACTTCTGAAAAAAAAACAGCCTTTGTTTATACAAGGATATTTTGAAAGTAAAAAAAAAACCATGGGTTTTACATCGAACTGAAATAGTTTGTTTTTGTTTTTGGTTTGATTGGCCAAATCATCCAAATCCTTACCAAATCTACCACTTTGACACTTTTGTCATCATGCGATACAAAGACAGCAGCATGATATCGGGATACTTGTGTGGGTTCAGTTAATCGCACATGACATGTTGAGTGGCGACCAATCTTATTAACACCTACATGTAGTCGGAAGATTTCAGGCGAGGTCCTTTTTTCCAGAAACCAAGAGGAATAGCAAGATTCACTCATTTTTGTTGACAATTTTTTGCACACATTGAAAATATTTATGTTATCTCTTTTATATGTATATCTTTTTAATTCTTTGCGAAATAATTTTTATAAAAATAATTGCGTACTGAAGGATAATAACAATGATGATGATTGGTTATCGATAAATGTGTACTGTAAATCAGCTGATCGTTACATTGCGATAAGAAACAAAGCAAAGGACAAACGAACCGCGGGCAAGTCTTTTTTTGAAGTGTACATTTCAAAAGAAATTTAAAGAAACTTCCAAAATTCTTTCCATTTTTTTAATTTTTATTTTTTTGTTCAAAAATGAAAAACTTTTATTCTTGTTTTTGAGTTTTCAGACTGATACTAATATGTTCAGCTTCGAGACAGTTTATTTGAAATAATAAATATGTAACATATTTGATAATAAAGATGTAAATTTTTTTATATATATATCATGATCCTATCGCATGTTTTCCGGCCTGGCTCGTCGGATGGGATGGGTAAAAAAAATTGGAAATAGGTTCATGATAATTTATTATTACGCTTACATTTAATTTGAAAATGTTTCGGAAAAATTCATCATTATACCCTACCAATACTGTCTATCCCTCATCCCTCAGTCACCTCTAGGAAGTCTCACCAGTTATTTAATACTTTTAATAATAGTACATTTTTTTATCTACTTTCCCAGTTTGAATATTATGTAGAGTATGTAGAGATAAATAACTCGAATTTTAAGAGCCGGCCATTTAAAGTTTACTTCGAAAATTTATTGGTCACGTTTCTTTCAATGCTTAAGTCCTGTTCTTACATATCCTTTCTGAATGCCAATGTAATCGAAGATTACTTTGTTTGTTGTTGTTGTTTAGCTTGGTGTAATATGCCTCTTCTTGTTTTTCATGGTGTAAGATGCTTATTCTTTTTTTTCTCAGTGTAAGATTCTTGTTCCTGTTTAGCTTGGTGTAAGATGCCTCCTCTTGTTTTTCTTGGTGTAAGATGGGTGGTGTGGATATGTGCGAGACGATGATATTTTTTAATTAAAGTTTATATTATTGCATGATTTTCAATTTTACTTATTATTTTTTAAAACTATTATTTTTCAACTTTCTTTTACGCATTTCTGTAAAAGATTTTTTTCGTTTCAACTACTAAACTAAATAATTCGATTAAGTTCGAGTGCTTTTCGAACAAAAACATTGAATCATAATAAATTACTGTTGTTGATTTGCCGGCTCGCAGAAGAATAAAATGGTAGTTTTTTTGTTTCATTCATTTGTAAGCATATGGCAAGTTTGCGGCGAATGATAGGAAGCGTAAGCAAGAAAGCAAAGTTAAGCTTTTTTTTTAAGATCTTAACATTTGAGCAGTTCTGCATTATTTGTGAGTGGATAAGTATCATTGTTCGTGTTACATCAGTTTGCAAAGAAAACATTTTGCAAATTTTACTTATCGTTCAATAAGCTTACTTTAAATTTGAGATAACATGTAAGTACATGCAGAGCTTATTAAATTATTTTAATTATTAATTTGATCACATCACAAGTTTATGTAATTATGTTTCTTTTATTTCGGCGTATATGCATTATTGCGGACTTCCCCGTTCTTTAAAATATATAAATTGCGTGCTTTGTATTGTAAATTGCATGAGAATGATGGATCTCCCTTTTAAAACACTATTTGCCAAAAAGAGCAAATGAAAAAGTTTACTCACAGTTTACTCTCTTTATGAAGTCCGCCAGTTTTATTATTAAAAGATTCAAAAGCAAAAAAAAAAAATAGAAAAACGGCATTACCACATTGAAAATGTTGATATGAAAAAGTGGAGTGAGAAAAAATTTAAAAATCTCTAAAAACAGGGAGTGTGATTTAATATTATATATGTGTAAAGCATTCAAAAACTTAACCAAAAAATTTTATGAAAAAAATCATGTACTTCAGGTCTTTTGTCGATTTGTGCATGTTAATTTGTGTTTAAGCTACAGGTGGCAATTTTTGAGATATTTTGATAACATTTGCGGCACTGACGTGTTTTGACCCAAGAACAAATACTGTTGAAAACGGTTTGGATTGAGCCTTTTTTTTCCACCACTCCACATATAACACCGTTATTGTTATATGAAAAAAAATGCAATTGTCAAAATTTCTCGTTATAATATTTAAACATTTTTAATTGGTACGTAATATTTGGTTCCACTGAAGCAATTCTTTGAACCCGCTCTCGTAGGACAGTTCCTACGACAACTGGATTTTTATATAGTAAAAAGATATAATTTGTAATATTTCATAATGAGAAGTAGTTCTTAACAGTAAACTGACGTAGAAATTAGCATTCCATTACATATTTGGACCATGCAGGTTTATTTTTTGCGTGTCACCGCATTTAAGGGCTTTTGGTGTATCGCTATACGAGTGTATAACTGTGTTAAGTGAAGTAGAGCAGGGTATCTAATAGTCGGCCTTGCCCGATTACAATGTTCTTACTGGTTTTTTTTTAATTGGAGCTCGACTTTGTTTTATTTATCGTAATGAACTTAAAATTTTGCTTGTTATTCTACGTTACTTTCGGGCTGCGTATACGATAAGGCAATGGTAACTCTTTTGGCTAATATTTTAAAAACAGACGATTCGTGACGTGTGTTCATGCCTTCGTGGCAGAATTGACATTTCAAATTGCTAATAGGTGGTAAACAATTATTTATATATCAAAGATTAGACGAGCGAGATCGTCCTTATAGAGCTTGAAAAGTTTGAATTTCTTTCACAAAGATAAGAAAATAAATACTAAAATGCGTCAAATTTTAATTGGTTTTTGGATTGGATTTTGTATTACTAATGCCGTTCAGGCGAGCAGTTGCAACAATCCGAAAGTCACAGTGACATCTTTTAGTACAGAGGATGCCACTATTCTCACACAATTGGCTCATATCGGCGAATTTTCTTTAAAATGCAGCAATGAAATAAAACCTAATCTGTTTGCGGAATTTCCATGCGGAAAGGTAGTGCCAGTCGCTCGCGTTGCTGATAACCAATATCAGGTGAGAAACTGGGAGAAACTTGCTACGTTAAGATTGTTAATTTTATGCACATACCGGCAACTTAATACAGGTTAGTTGGATTGAAGACGTGAAGAGGAGTTCCAGTGGTAGTGTAGTGGTGCGTCTATTCGACGAGGAAGGCTATTCCAGCTTGCGTAAAGCTCAGCGAGACGGGGCCAAAGCGTCCAATGTCAAATCTATAATTGACGTTACTGTTACCACTAAAGGTGCTTACAAGGGACCTTGGGTAAAAGCTGAATTGGTAGCTGCTTTCCTGATAGCTGGTGTAGCTTATTTTGCTATAACCACCAAAAACAAAGTACAGAGTTAAAACGACAAGTGAAAGTAAAAATCATTACGCTTTCGCCATAGAACGTAGTTTGAATGAAATTCGTTCAAGGCACGGTTAAATTTGTTAGTAATTCCTTGTGGCTTTCATTTCTTAATATTGCTTTGGTGAATATGTGGTGGAAGCCCTGATGTGTTCCTTCTTTCTTTTAATTAACTTAAAATTTGTAATAAAGTTTAAATTCTCTTTGTTTTAACTGACTTTCGTTTTTTTTTTTTTTTTCTTTATTTTTCAAAAATACTGATTTTCTGTACATATTTTTCAACATTCCATTTGCGTACAAAATATGACTACGTTTTGAAACCTTTTTCTTTTGTTCAATTACCGTTTAAAGTATTCTCTTCATCGGAGGATAAATCGATCATACCTTCTACTCTTGATGGCGACATAACATAAACGAAATGTTCTGTTTGAGATTCATTACCGTTATTAACGTTTACCAGCTGGTGCTGATTGGCGCCATCCGTGGGGGAATCTAGATTGCAGTATTTTGAATTGGTTCCGCCACTACCATTAACATTGTAATTAGTATCATTGGTAACATTATCAAGTTCGAGTTCAATATCGCTGACAATACGCATGCAACGCATTTTGGCTAAAGATTGGAATTTTGTTGGCATTGCTCGCACTTGTTTCGCCAAGCTGAGAAAGAATAAAGTATTGGCATCGAGATCCCGATTTGCTTGCAATATAGCGGTAACATCGGGATCAAATGTTTTACGTATTTTAGCTGCCGGTGGCCCTGACGCTATGGTTGCCGTGGCAGGAGATGAGTAGTAACTGCTTGAATTGATCGAATTTGTGGAATTGTTGGCGTTTGCTATTGTTGTGGATGTGGAGAAACTTAGATTAATGGCCGAAGTCTGCGGTGAGGGCTGTACGCGCCGTATTTTTGTTATTAAGGCTGGATTAAAACGTGTTGCGGTAGTCGTGGTGGGATTTACTTGATTGTTTATGTTGTTATAGTGATTGAAGTTGCTTGTTGAAATGTAAGTGGCGCTGTTAGTTAACTCCTTTTTAAAACTATCAGTCGATGCAAAAAGTTGGGGTTCAATAATTAGACAACCTACAGAGCTAGCGGTACTGCTTGATGGCATTGTAATCGGAGTTTTGGTATTCAAAGCGGGCAGCGAAGCTTGAATTTGCGACGTTAACGAGGAGGGTAAACCTGCTGCTGAAGAAGCGACAGCGGCAGCATTTGTAACACTTGTATTCGCATTAATAGGTCCGATGACGGGCATAGCTATTAAAGAAGGCGGTAATTGTACTGTAGGTAAGGATGGCACCGGCAAAACAAGTCCTCCTGCGGTCGTGGTAGTATTCGTAGTGGCATTCACTAAACCTATCGCTGAACTACCACTCACAACCGTCGGTAGTTGAGGGTTTATGCACGTCAGAGAGGTATTTAACGGTAAACCGCTAATATTACCGCCGATTCCATTCGCGTTATTGTTATTGTTATTATTGCTATTATTAATAGCCGTTTGAGTTTGCGTTATTGAAGTCTTTAAATCATCCTCGCCACTATTAGATGTGGCTTTGGCCAACACCTGAAATCCCAAATCACATTCATTATCTTCATCTTCTTTGAGTGGTAAGGTGTTGGTTCTGAAATATAGAAAGGCAAAATTTGTGGATCTGTTTTGTTTTTTTTCGTTTCGTTATCTACGCACCTTCCTGGCCCTTGATAGGGTTTCAAAAATTCCATATGATCGGCATGAGCCCAATATTGATATTTTTTTGAAGTTTTTGTACCCACACGAAACGAGCGCAAATATTTTGTATAACTATCACGTAGATTTTTCCATTTTCTTTTCGAAGCATCTGAAAGGACAAAAGAAGAAATTTTTGTAGATTAACCGCCGTTGCCGATTAATTTTTTAATATCAATCCACTTTTGGCATAGTCCCCTTGAAATAAACCCAAGATAATAAAGGAATACCGCTTAGCAATCTTTCAAAGATAAAAACAATTTCATGAATTATTTTATAAAGATTATAAAGAAAACTTCCAAATACATCTGTCCTTAAGAAATAAACTGAACTATATCTATAATCGAGCGGCGTGGATGCATTAATTATTTATCCGATTTGCACTGCTTGAGAGTGGCATCATACATATTTGAATTTTGTATACGATATTCTTCGTCGGCCTGAGTTAAGTGTTAAGTCAACACTTGTCTGTCTATTTTGGAGAATATAGTTCAAGAACTCCGTTTATCACGTAAATAAGAAAATGCCAAATCCAACAAAGAAAACACATAATTTACATACACAAAACCAAGGATTGATTGGTTACTGATACATTTCCATCAACTCACGACTTCTGAGTCAACAAAAGGAGGAAAAATTCTGCTTATCACTATTTAGAAAAGCAAAATATTTTTGACAAACTGAAAATCTTTGCTTTCAATATGGACGATAAATATAAATTAACACTACATTTGGTGTCAAGAAAGAGGCGAAAAAAGTTTACAAGTCATTACACTTTTTTTAATGTCCTTTTTCTTCTTCTCGTACGAGTCGAACAAATCAACAACAGAGGTAAACAAAATTATTATATTTCCTCTAAGTTAATTTTAATATAATTTTTTATTTCATGTGATTAATTTGCGTGCTGGAAAGAAATCGATAATTTTCCCTTTTTTTCCTTTTTGTTTATCTGCACATCTAAGCATGTGCACACACGTACGCACATGTAGTTCTTTGTTGTTATATTTTCATTTTCTCTGCTTTGGGGATACTCTGCGTTTTACTCATTCTTGTTTCTCTCACATATTTGCTGCTCTCTCTTTCACTCTCTCTCTCTTAGTTGCTCCCTATTTAAACTCTGTAATTCTTTATTATTTGTATATACGTACAAAAATCGGTATATATCGTTCATTTTAATGAAAAATTGCTGGGCAAAATTACTTTTAATTTCTCATGTATGTTAAGTTTTTTGCAATTTTATTACTTTTCGTTTAGTAAACAATAATTTTATGGGATAGTTTTACTTGGACCAAAGTTAACTTTTTTTATGATTTTTTTTGTTTTTTTTTTTGGTAAACACTTTTAATGTGTATTTTATTTACACACGCTCACGCTCTCGCTCTCGCTCTCGGTCTCGTCTCACAGTGCAGAATAATTTATGCACATATTAAAAATGATTTTGTATGGAAATGAATGCAATGTATGTATGCATTATGTGCGATTTGTTTCTCTGTACGTACCAACTGATAAATTTATTTCCGCTGCGATTTGTGACCAAACCTTCAATTTTACTTCAACATTTTTATAATCGGGGTGATGTGTATTATAGATCTGTTGATGTTTCTTCACGATTTCAATAAACTGGGACGTATTATCCGAAGTTGTCGAAGATTCACTAATACCGCCGCGTTGATATTTCATATTGCTCTTGATTGTTATTGTAACTAACGTAGCTTTTAGGAATCTTCGGCCTTTCCAGTTGACGCAAAAGCCAAAAAGCGATTGTCTGTTCTGTACTTGTTTGATTTGTGGTGCCTAATGTCTATTTAGGTGCGTATGTATGTGTTGACTTTTTCTGGCGTACTATATATATATATATATATATGAATATATGTGAACGTACACTCACACAAATTTATATTATATATATAAATGTTTGTTGTGTTTGTGTGTAAATTGCACACAAAAACCTTGCTTTTCTTTTTTAGCAACTGTCCGCGTTTGACTAGGCAATGTTGCGATATGATGCGGCCGCTCTGACATAAGTTGGACACTTGAATGAGTCGAGCGCACTTACGCGCTCTGCACACAACCATAGGCAACCGTAGTCAGTCAGCAAACTTAGCACAGTCAACGAACGACGTTATGATGGCGGCCGACGACGATGGTATGGCTGATGGTATGTGTTTTGTCGTGTCTATTGCCGCTGCAACAGCAGCGACGACGACGCCAACCGGCGACGGAATTGTTTCATTCAGCAACGTTTGCAGCAACGGCCGTTACCATCATCATCATCATCATCACCATTATCATCGTACACATTCAATGCCTTGATAGAGCACTGTTTACTGCAGGCAAAGTTGCTTCAGCTGCTATTGCTGTTATTGCTTTTTGTTGGAGTATAACTTTGCCCAGGCAATATAATTGCAATTCTGATACGCGTTCATCCTCGTCGTAGGATCGTAGGCCCTGCGTCTGTTTCAATCTATTCGCAATTACAAGATAAAACGTAGCAGCACCGCAACGCAAACATCGAGCAAATAATGTCATTATTAAGCGCAGTACGTACTTTCGAGAAGACCGTTCGTCCCAGCAAATGAGACGGCCGTTGCCGCCATTAGTGTTTGTGCCCTTTAGTTTTAGCTTCTTTGCACGTTCTGTAGTATTTCATAGACTTTTGTTGTAATCGCTTCTTTTTTTCGTTTTTTGTTTTGCTCTCTTTCATTATTTTTTGCGCCGCATCTCCTGTACGACTTAGTCTACCGTTGCCTCTGCACCTCCATCATGACTGCCATTGTCGCTGCGTTTGTATTATTGTGGTAATTGTTGTTGTTGTCGTTGTCGTTGTCGCAGTGTTAGTCGTCAAAGCGTTCCCGTTTCGTTTATATGTTTGGTTGGATGATGGTTCCCTTTTATTATATGATTTCCAACGGTTATCAACGACAGTACAGATCTATGGCATGTATATGTTTGTGTGTGCATGTAGGAGTGTTAGTGTGTATATACTCTGTATACGGTTTAACTGCTACGACTAGTGTGTTATGATAGCAAGGCAAGCGGTTAACCCGGTCTTGTTTGCTAGTTCGCCTTCATGCCTGCCTGCCTGCCTGCCTGCTTGCCTGCCTGCATGGATATATGGATAGATGAGTGCACGAAGGAATGTATCGTTAGCGTAGTTAGCTTGTGTTCGACTAGAGCGTTTTTCCATATTTTGGTTTTGTTGTACTGCTGTAAGTTTAGTCAGAGCAGAAGTTGTACATGTACAAATCTGCACATATATACATACATATATACATATATATATATATATATGTAGATATATACATGTAGCTGTAATCGCGTTTACTATTATTTCTGTTGTTCACCATCGTGTTCATCGTTGCTGCTTTCGTTTTTGCTAGCTGTTGTTATTGTTATTCTTTTTTCACCGCTGACTCTTGTAACCATCGCCAGTGCGGAGACCAAATTGTTATTGTGTGCTATATGTAAAAATTGACAAGAGTTTAGTTTACTATTTTGAGCACTCTCTTTACCCCACAAGCAAAAATATCATCCGTTCAGTCAGCCACAGGTCTGGCTTATAATTATATATATATATATATATATATGTATGCATATGCATGTGCATGCACAAGTCGATTGCCTGGACTTCGTTGCATATGCTGTACATTTAATTTAATAATTGAGAGGTAACCCCAATATTCATCGGACTTGACATCGACATCCCTGATTATATGCTTATTAAATTTCATCAAGATCAAAAATGGAGTAAGACAAAATCAGTGTTGTGTAGGAGGAGGTGATGTAAAAGCAAAAGAAAGAGAGATATAAAGTACGATGATATGCTTGTTAAAGAGAGCAATCCAAGCGTTTTAACTATTGTTGAGCAAGGGCAGGGTTGTCGCTCTTAACAGTGCAGGTGAAATTTCGCAAAAATATCGGAAGACTAAAATACTATATGGCCGCAGTATTTATGGTTCATTATAAAGCGCAAGAAGCACTCAAAAGACTATCATTCCTTGCTTGTGATTAAAACATTATTTCAATCTGAAGTCGGAAACTCTTCGCATGAACGTTAAACTGCAAAAAATATTTAATTACAAGTTCGTATTTTGGGTTCGTCGATTTCCATGTTTCACTTTTTAGAAGTCACTGTGTCAAAAATTCTTGGTTAACTTATTTCAAAGAAAAGCAACTATTAGTTGTTGTATTACTTTATTAAAACTAATAGGCTCAATATCTAATGTAATTTTATAAATTAGAGCCGATAGCCTGTGTTGCTAGTGCTCAATGTCTTTTTGTTTAGTCTAAGAATTTACTTCATTAGTCTAAAATTATAATAATAATAATAATAATAATAATAATAATAATAGTTGTTGTAATTGAACTGAAGAACATAATAGTGAAAAAGTAATCATCCGCGCGAATCTAATAATTGTTTAAAGGAAAATTATGTTAGTTTAAGGCGGTCTTTGTTTTTTTAATACGACCAATCAATCCGGGAGCGTCATCTATTCGTATAACACGGCGATGATTAGAAAGGAGCGAAGAAGGAGGTAAGAGATAGGGAGATAGTGGGAGTCCAGTCTAACGCCGGCCAACGCCTTTACCGACTGACCACACCCTTCTCCCTGAGGGGTCGTCAATCAACTTAATTCGATTGCCGATGGTTGTAGGCAACCCGTCTGATTAAGACTTCATGTCAGGTGCAGACGTTAAACACACAGAGATATCTGACCACACCCTATCAGCGGGAACGGCCCATTGCGGGAGTTTCGTGGTGGCTGTGGTTGGCCCAAATCGCGGGAAGAGCCTCGGCTCGGATGTGGAGTTGCATAGCAACCGGGTGTCTGACCCAAAGAAAGACGGAGGCTTTAGATAGTTCGTCGCCCTCCCCAGGGGGGAGATACGCCCTTATACGTATCTTCACTGGAACTCGGGGCGCTGAGTGTGCGTTTCCACACTTCGTGTGCCATCGGGCACCGTGGGGTTAGGCCTTCACGGCAGGTACCCACGTAAAGCACCTAGAGACATCTGTCCACACCCTATAGCTATGATGAAAGCAAACTCTAACTGAATACTGACTTAGTAATTGCTTATCATATCTGTTTGGGTACTCTTCCAGGTTGATGAAGATGAAATTGCAGACATACCCTTTAGGATCAAATGAGTGCTGAAGGAGTACTTGGGGGTGAACAACTTTATTTCTTTCCTTTGAAATGTTGTATTAAAATGTGCAGAGAAGAAAAGCATCCAGTGCTTTAAAATGTTGAAGCCCGATCTTTCTTGCATATCTATCTATCCATGCATATATTTTCTAACCCCTAACCCTTTGAAATAACTAATCAATCTTTTCAAGTCTCATTGGTTTTTTTATGATTATTTCACACTTTTAAAGGCAATTAATAAAATGTCTTTACATGTTGTTACCCTTTCATCGAAGTCCAATCGAACCTTAACGTTTCCTCTTATGTGTAAGTCGTTTTTAAGTGCAAGGAGAAATTCATTTCCTTTGTACTCTTTAATATATGTGAACAATAGTGTTTTATATTTGTTGTTTTAGTGATGTGTATCGCTTTAGTTGTTCTTTTCAAGCTTCTTAGTTTACTCGACACATAACATAACTTATACATGTCTCGTATGGTATACCCTTGCAATTGCGTAATCATTTCTTATACCGATCACCGAAGAAGGAGGCGTATATTCATTGTGTCAAACCGTTGGCAACGCCTAGACGGAAATTTTAGAGACCCCAGAGAGTATCTATATTCTTGATCAGCATCAATTTCGGCATCCATGTAAACATGTCCCTCTGTCCGTCTGGCTGTCTGTTCGTCTGTGTAATGTCTGTTGTAAACTTTCTACTGGACGCAATTAAAAAGCTATCGACTTCCAATTTGGCGCCACGTACAGCGTCACATAGACTGAGAACACCTCTGTTTTTCAAAAGGCATAAAAAATTGGTTTTGTGCTCATTGCTCATAGCCTCCAACAGATAAATCAACAAAAATCAGAACGTATGGACACTGCGTTGATACCTGTGCGAAAAAATCTTTTTTTTTTCAAAACTTTTATAATGCGCAGAAGCAACCTTCGAAAACCCTCTTAATGTATATAAATTCTTGAGCAGTTTCAAATTTGGAATGCAGCTAAGCTCGGCCGTCTGTTCGTCTGTCCATCTGTCTGGCTGCCAACCTATTTAGGTTCTGCGGTACGCATTCGCACGTTCGCAACAATGAAGATATCACCCAAAAGTTTATAAAAGAGGTTTGAAGCAACCGAATTCGTTCAGAGAACACAACCGTGAATACCTTCACTTTCCATGATTTTTGCCTGTTACACTTACAGCATATAAATTTCTCCACTTTTGTTTTGAAAATAGAAGAAAATCATTCGCGTCTATCTAACATTAGAGAATATGAAAATGGAGTTCTTCTCCCTTTTTAAAATATTTTTTAGAATAATAGTGATGGGCATAAATAATTCGGTTACGATCGAATATAGTTTTCTTACTTGTTATACCCGTCACCAGAGGATAGGGAGTATATTGATTTTGTCGAAACGTTTGCAACACCCAGAAGTAAACACCAAAGACCCCACAAAGTATGTATATTGTTGATCAGCATCAAATTGTGAATCGATATAAGAATGTCCGTCTGTATAATGTCTGTTATAAACATTCTCCTGGCCGCAAAAATGAAGCTATCGACTTCAAATTTGGCAGAGACATTGGAAGTTCACGTAGGCAGGTTGGTAATGGAAATGGATTAAATCGATCGAAGGATACGCCCACAGCGCCACGTAAACTAAGAATACCTCTGTTTTTAAAAGAAAAATGAAAAACTGATTTTTTGTTCATTACTCATAAACTATAGCAAATAAAGGTACAAAAATTTGATCGCATATTATATGGGCGATGCGGTACCATTTGTGTATAAAAACGGAAAAAAATTGACTAAGCCCACCCAATATTATAGTGTATCAAAGTTGAATTATTTTTTTACTACCTTTATAACGCGCAAAAACAAGCTTCAAAAACCCCATAAAGTACACGAATTCTTGGACGGCTTCAAATCTTGAATGCACGTAAACATGTCCGCCTGTTCGTCTGTCTGTCTGTCTGATTGCGCAACTTTGTAGTATTTGTGGTGAACATTTTCTTGTTAGCGAAAACGAAGATAAAGTCCACAAGTTTGCAAAAGAATTCGGAATTGACCTAAACTTTTCAAAGGACACGCCTGCAACACCCACATGTCTCTACGGGAAAGACTTTTACTTTAAAAATAGAAGAAATCAATCAGAAGAAGCGCCTACTCCATATTACAGAACAAGAGAATTTTGTTCTTTTACTTCTGTTTCTTTTTGTGGGGTAAACGATGATGGGTATAAAAGATTCGGTCCCCATTGAATTTAAGTTTCTTACTTGTTTACCTTCAGTTTATTCTTTAAATATTATTCGTTTTAATCGGTTACTGTTTTTGCTTGTATATACAGTTATATAAAGTGAGACATGAATTTATCACGGTACGCGTAAATCAAACAACCAGTACTCAGTTATTAAGCACTTGTTGCGTGTTTGAATGCACAGTCAAATTTTTTGCATTACACACCTTATACTTGTTCTTATATAGTAAAAGGACTTATTTCGTTTGTAATGCGCACACTAAGTGAGTAACATACATATAACACCAAGTAAGACATTCGGTAAGTAAGTACATTCGGTCGTGATCGAATCTTTTATACCCATCATGGAAAAAAGGGGAAGAACTGAATTTTTGTACTCTACGATGGGATGGTTTCTAATGTCAGAGTAAAAGTCGAAATTTATATGTAATGTGCCTTGTAATTTATGAGTAACAAGCAAAAAACACGGAGAGCAAAGGTGTTCACAGTTTTTGAAATGTAGAGGTGTGGGCGTTGTGTAGGGGTGTTCTTTGAAAAGTTTGAGTTATTGTCAAATCCTTCTTCAAGTTTGTAGTCGTTATCTTCATTTTTGCGAATGGGGGAATGTTTTCCACACGATTACTACACAATTGAGCAGACGGACGGATGACCAGATAAACGCATGGACATGCTTAGATGCATTCCGAGTATGAATTTGGCCAAGAATTTATATATATTATGGGATTTCTGAAATTTGCTTCTGAACGCTATGCAGGTTATGAAAAAAAAATTAAATTTAGAGGGCGTGATCGATTTGGACCATTTTTTTTTTTGAGATAATACAGCGCCCCCCACAGAAAATACATTCGATTTTTTGTAGACTTGTCCGCTGTAGCTTATGAGTGATGAGCAAAAATCCAATTTTTTATTTCTTGCGAAAAACAGCGGAGTTTTCAGTCTACGTGTGCCCTCTCAACAATTTTTAACACCAACTTGCGTGCAAGGACTTTCAAATTAGGCGAGCAAAAGGTTTTTTTCTCATTGGATTCCTCACACTTTGACAAAACCCCAAAAAACACGAGTGTCGATTGGTGCAAGCAAATGCTGAAGAGGTACAGTGTCGGTGGTTCAAAAGATGTATTGAAAATTGTGACATGTGGGACGAATCAAAGATCTGTGCGTATGAATTGAAAAGTAATCAGGGGCGGACTATACGGATGTTTCAAGATGAGCGACATCCGACAAAACGTGCTTACGCTCCAAGCACTTCACAAATTCACACTTTACAACACAAGTGGTCGTAACTGTTTCCGGAAAAACTGATCATATGGCAGCAGAGGCTTTAAAACGATCAATTCTGAACGGTAGGCAACCATTTGTTTGCCTTTAGTGTAATAACGATACGAATAAGTTTTTGCTGAAGTAAGGAAAGCAAACAAATCCACCCAACTCCACCACGACTACGCGGGCTCTCAAACATCTCTTTTAGTAGCCAGTTATTTAAATATTCAAGGAAACGAATTAATGGGTCATGCGCCGTAAAGCCCTTATTCGCCACTCAACGACTTCTTTTTGCTCGGAAATGAGGAGAATAAACTGCGTGGACAATGATTATCATTGGCAGAAGAAGCTTGGACGCTTCGCAAGCATATTAAGTAATGGAAAAAAAACTTTGACGTATGTGAAAGTGTCATGTAGATCATAAAGCAGAATATTTTGAAGGACAAATTACGGTTTCTTCCTTGTTGTACTCAAAAAGCGAAAGGTGACCCATGTATTCTAAAATCTTATAGTTTTTTAAAACGTTCAAGGAGATCTTCATAAGAGGATCTTCAGTCATTTGATCACAAATTGTCGAATTATAGCGGTTCTAATAAGGCTTTGTTTTCTCATAAAACGCAAGTGGTAGCTACTTCCGTTTATTTTTACGTTTTTTTCAGTTGTGCGGACACAAAAAAATCATCTGAAGCGAAATAATTTTTTTTTTGTGCGAAATTGATCTCTTTGTCTTGAGTTAATGGAATGCCATAATGAGTTATTTACACTTGCTCGAATACCCGACTTGCATTCTTTTCTAAGATATTTTGTTTATGTATATACGTCGAAGGCAGTTGGGAATTGTTTTCATCAACTTGTTTATTTTGTTTGACTTTATAGTTAGTTGAATGTGTTTATTCTAGAGGATACCTTTTGTAAAAACAAAGCTCGAGGGTCTTCGGTATACTCTACATAACTTCTTTTACTAGGGTGTATTAAGTTTGTGCGGATATGCGCAACACCCAAATGGAGTTGAGACAGACACGCCTTTTGGCTCATCATTTTATGAATCGATTTAAGCTTCTCTGTCCGTCTGTCCGTCCTGGTTTCTTGTGTTCAATGTACAATATTCGAGATACTTTGATGAAATTTCGTACACCGACATGTTTTGGTCAACGGCCGAGCGCTAGTGAAAATGGTTTTTATCGCCTGTGCCGTTGTCCCCGACGTCTTGTTCCGAAAGATGTTTGTATGAATAATTGACGGTAGGCAGGGGTATTTAATCGGAAGCTGTGGATCACTGTAGTGTTTCCACTTGTTTTTCATTTAGAAAAATTTTGGAATTTTCACATAGGCATTGAGTGCAGCAAATTATTGTCTTACAACAGCTTTCACTTTCTTTCTTCCTTTCCCGGGTTTTGATGGCCAGTGTTTTAGATCAAGTTCAAACATTGTCATATAATAATTTAATGTTTCTAGACCTAAGAAAATTGAAAAAGCAAGAAATGATACCGGGGATCGTTTTATCTAATGGTTTACCAAGCGAGATGTACAAACGAAAACCAATTTGTCTCTCGAAGAGAAGAAGGGGAAGTTTTGACTTTGGCAAGGGATATAAGTGAAAGCATCATAGTTTAGCTTTACCGAACAATAGTAATGGTACCTCTTAAAATGGCAGGCAGACTTCAAATAAATTCAATCCGAGGAGCTGACAAAGGGTTGTGGGTTTCCTGCTTAGTTCCAAAGAAAGTGCTCTTGAATCCGGATGAGTTATCAAGTGTAGAAACGGTACAATATCGGAAACGCGAAAAACTCTGATTCATGGAACCATTAACGTCGGCAGTAAACATGAAAATCATTGGGGCCTACATTTAGTGTGTAGCGCGTTACGTATTGCTCCGATTTTTTGAAAGATGCCATAGCCCAATTTGTCAAAATAACTATACTAAGCCTCACACTGCGAAAGATAGCAGCGTTGATTCAAATGTATTGTTAAACCTGGATTAGCACCGACACCAAACGGCGACTCAGCGTCTGTCTGAGGAGGGCAACGACAACCACATGCCAAAGGTCAAACGTCCCTTCGACAAAAAAATTTCAATTTTATTTCAAAATATGGGAAAATATTCTTTACTTTTGCTTTGGAATAAAGTCGTTTTTCCCCGCAAAAAAATTGATATCGTATAACGATCCTTACTACTTCTATGCTGTAAATAAGAGGAGGGTGTTTTGGCAGAAGCTATTGTCCATAATGTACAGACTTTAGAAATTAGCGATAGTCCTTACCATAACTGTTATGCAGGAATGCGTCGATAAGCTTGATGAGCCTTGATAAGCCTTGAAATAAGGCCGCTAGGTACCTTTTTATTTTTTTTAGGTGTTTGCCTTGTTTTGTGTAAATATATACAGGCGTCCGCCGTTTAACGTTGTTAATTGGTACCGTGCTGTATCGACCCCATGTTATCACATCGGCTAATCTAATTTAAATTTAAATATAAAATAAATCAAAAAGATTTGTAGCGTATTATAAGCTACTTCGATATGTACCGTATTATACCGAAGACAAGTCTTAAGGCGTAAAATTTCTGATGAAATTTCTTTCCAAATGTACACATAAATGAGAAAAAAGTTAAAGCTAGGTTTTCATTACAAAAGAGGAGGTATGAAATTTAACGTTGCGATGAAATATAAAAATTAAAAATATATTAAAAAAATAATGATGACAATCACAAAATTAATTTCCATTAAGATTTACAGCCAATCTATTATTTCCTCTTCTCAAAGTTGTCCCCTTAGTAACCATAAAACAAAAACAAAAATCAATGGAAATCAGGTAAAAGCGCTACAGTGGGGCATGGCCCACCATTAAGTACCCTACACCATCTTAAAGCCATCCATATAACGACTATCCAACTATAAGGCGTTATATGGGAACTAGTCGAAAAAGTGGTCCGATACGAAACATTTCCAATAACGTTCGCCCTCGGGTGAAAACAAGTCGGTGTACGAAATTTCACTAAAATATCTCAAACATTGTAGCTTACAGGTTGGACAAAAAAAAAGAAAGGATAGACGGACAGACAAACTTAAATTGATTCCGAGTCGCTCAGTATAGTAAAAGGTGCGTCTATCTTAAATCCTTCTGTGTGTTGCATATATGCGCACAAATTTAATATACTCTTGTATCACAAACCGTGTAGGGTATAAATAAACCTAAACTATTTTTTGAAAGCGTGTTGTCTCAAAACCGTATTATAATATGCGCAAGTTGTGCGCCCGGTTGCATGGACGTCATGTCGGAACCTGTACCGTGTTTAGCGGGAGACTCCTGTATGTAGGCTGTTTCCCTACGTTCGCTGAAATTGGCGGCAGATCATATATGAATATGTATGTAGGCAGTTTATGGAATCTGTAAGGCTTATATCTGGTGGGAAATACCTAAAATGGAAATATTGAAGAGTTTGTGATAACTACAAAAAGTTCATTCATGTCAGGAGTTTTCAACCAGCGGGGCGCGTAGAAGCGAGTGAAAACGTTATAGCTGAGCAAGGATAGCTTAATGCAAGATTTCACTTATTTTCGTGATAAAATATCAATTTCTTTGTAAAGACATACCTTTCATGGAAACACATTTGTGGAAGAGGGTCACCAACGTGACCTGACGTGGTTCACATTTATTATAATAAATTGAATTTTCGTGTCAAGAAACTTATTATTCTTCTCCTATTTTCATCATGAAATATGAAAAGTTAGAGGTTTTTGTCTAATAAGGCCTTACTTTACATGAGAACCCTTATATAGGGTGGAACCGAAAAAATAGATCACATTTTCTACGAAAATCTTCGCTACGAAAACTAAACCTTTTCGTTGTATTCCTCGTCGCTTAGTTTTCACGAGAAAGCTTATATGGAATTGGACTTAAAAGGCTGGTCCCTTTTCAATCCAAATTTTTTACATCAATTTAAAATGTCGAAAAAATACTATTACTCAGCGATTTTTGTCGAAAAATTTTGAAAATTTCAATCATCTTTATACAACAACTCACTCAAAATAAGTCTTTATATGAAAAGTCGTCGTCAGAACGACCCCATGTAATCAATTTTCGATACGGTTCGTCACGGGTCAGGATTCGAAACGTTTGAATCGATTCGGAAAAGGATTCTCAATCGATCGTTATAGTAAAAGCGGCGTCTGCGGTAAGTCCTTGCAAGCATTCCGTACGTCCACACCATTTTAATGGACACTGTGCCATAAGTAATGTAGAATATAAATGTTAATCAGGTAAGAGAAAGCAATCAGCCATAACTTGGCTTCTGAAAAGGAATTTTTATTTCGCATGACCTTTTCCTGTCGAAAGTTTGGTTCTTTAAAACCACACTTTTCGAAAAATTAAAGATGGTAAGGTAAAGAAATGTTTATTATTTTTTTTTTTGCTGGAGAGCTTCAGCGGGGCATAATGGTTGGCAACATCTGTTTTGAGTGTTGCTCTTCGTCATACTTGAGAGACAAAGAATCAGTTTCAAGCAAGTTGGTACCTTTGAATGATGACTGAAAAAATGTGAAGAACTTTGCTACGCACGATCTATCAGAGCTTGGCTATTAATGCGAAGGTTATTACACTTAATCTTGATTGCATTGCAAATGATTTAGAATCGTGGGATTGGCGCGGGAAATCGCTAGAAGATAATGGATTACGATTCCGTGTTTAACGGTAAATACTTGCTTGAGTTCCATAGTTACTACGCTTTAAATTATTTCGCTTGTTTTTTGTTTTTTATCGTTAGTTATTTATTGTTGATTGTTATTATCATTGAAAGTTTCTAGTATTTGTTGTTAAACTTCCTTTTTGCAATGTGAACGAAACAATTCACGCGTCCTCATCGCTCATATTTAAAAGCATACACGCAATGTGTACATATGCTGCGTCTTTCCATATATATACATATACGTGAACGTTGTCGTTGATGTCGTCATCGTTGTCGGTAACAGAAATAGAAAACCAAATCGCAGCGCGCCAGCAGTCGCTAGTAGTATTTAGACGAAGATATAGAACTTTATTGTATGTATGTATGTATGTATGTAGGTTGGTTGGCGTTTGGATGTTAACCGTTCTTGTGTTGCTTCCTTGCCATTCTCTTTTATGACGGTTGGTATATAGCTTACTAAACATTTTAGCTCATGTGCAGCGATTGTTGTTGACTTGGTGATGGTGGTCGGTCGGTCGCTGATTGAAAGTAAAACGTTCGTTGCTGGATTTGTGTTTTATTTCTGTTTTCTACGCGAGAGAGGTTCACAATATTTTTTCTAAAGCAATTACGTCGCCATGGCTGCTGTTGCCATTGTTGATAACGGTTTTGCCTCTCTTGTGCTACATTCAAACTGTTGACGTTGTAAACGTCATGGAGGGTCTTTTTGTAGCAGCAGCATGGGTGACGGCATCAGAGAGTTGTTCGTTAAATTATTGTTGGTTCGTTGGTGAGTATTCGTTAGGTCGTCGCATCTTTTCGTTAAAGTTGTTTTGCTTGCTTCTTATTTTTCTAAAAAAAAAAAAAATATATATATATATATATATAAATATGTATATATATATATAAATATATATATGTATATATATATATATATATAAATATATATATATGTATATATGAATATATATTCTATCACGTTATTGCTGCTGAGTGCTACACACTCTGCTATTTTGTTACTATTTTTATTATTATATGTACGCAGTGTATATTAGGTTTCTGCGAATGTACATAATACCCAAAGGATTTCAGATATACTCATCTTTCAATACACCAATCGATAGCGAATCATTTTCTGAACCGACCTAAGCTCTTTCGTCCCTCTGATATATAATAATATTTTCACTAAATATGGTACACTATCGTGTTTTCGTTCCGGGTCGAGACCCATTGAAAGTTGATTGCATGGTTGATTGCATTTTCGTGACGGCAGCTTTTCATGTAACTTGAAAAGGTTGTTGTACAAAAAAAAAAGTTTAAAATTTCTCGTCAAAAATCGCTCAGTAATAGTAGTTCGGCACATTCAATGTGGGGCAATTTTTCGAACCTCATCCTATATAAGTAAGCATTTGTTGTCAAGTACTTCGGGAAGAAAACAAGCGAAGATTAATAGAATCGTTCAGAAAAAAAGTAATTTTACTATATTTGGACCCCATTGGGAGTGGGCGCAAAACAGTTTGCTCCCTTCACATGGGAATCAGATGTAATTATTTTTATCTAGAAAATAAATGATGAATTGTGAAAAAGCAAAGCGGGATAGGGTATTTAATAGCCGACCAAGCTGGGCTATAATTTTTTTTATGCATTTTTACATATAACGCCGATTTTAGGGTTGGTTCTCATGGACTCTATTCAAGGCAAGAAGGTAAAGTCGAAAACTTTGGAAATTGTACAGAGCTTACCTACTCGAATATGCTATCAAATCAATATACAGTAATGAGGGTGTGTTAAGTTTACGTAAAGCTTCGCAACGACATAGATTTTCTGTTTAGAGCTTCCTGGCACTGTAAGGATGGGTCGCACTCGACTTCGAATCTGAATCGTTGCATCGATCTGCGAGCAAAGTTAAATGCCTCGGAGTTAACTAATTCGACTTATATTTCAATTTTTTTCTGATACGAGGAGAGCTACATTGTTTTGCACTTTAGAAGAAAAGGAGCATTCCTTGGCTTTAGTCTCAACTGCGTTCGCAAACCCCTACATTCGGTTACGTAGCTAAGAAACGTCACCATCAATTGCTCTCCGACCGTATAGTGAGTGTTCACTCGCGGACGGCAAAACACTTACCCTTCCATCCTATGGCCACACTTGCAGTGATTGATTGGTTGACATAAAAAATACGTGAAGAAGGCGGGATATGTGCGCAGGGTTTTCCTTTGTATTATCACATCAACAAGCCCTATGGAATAGAAGTTGAAATAAACGCGGTGTAGGTACTTTACGATCGATAAATCGAAATTTCCTCTATCTTGCTTTTTCTTCTTCTTTTCACGCCGCTTGTAATGCATCGCCTCATGCGATTTGTAACACATCGAAATATATGAGTGAGATAGTAATTCCGAAAAAATTCGTTAACTCCCTTTCGAAGTAAACTGCATACGGTTGTCTCCTCCGCTCTTCCCCTTGCTTCCACTTTCAAATAGACCGTACATAAATGCTATTCGCCTAGTCCTTATCCCTCCGCCACAATACTCCGCACAACACGAGCACACAACAAGAGCTTAAATTCGTTATTGAATAGGAGGGAGGAACCCTTCCCAAACAAAATATCCACTTCATTCACTTTTTTAACATCTCTTAAGACGTAGGTACGTATCTTTTTTCTAATTTCTTACATGACGGTTTGTGTAGCGAAATTTTCTTTAGTCGTCCGCATATATTTTACGATAAATTGTAGGAATTTTTTTTGTTTTCAAGTGGTATCCAATTATCAAACATATCTTAGCGAAGGCATGAACCAGCATGACTGTGGGAAAAGATAAACTGTTGATCTAACTCCGAACCGGTTATTTCTCATACATTAGACCTTTGGACTCCTCCTTATTCCTCTAATTTTACCTACCACTAACTCTTTAATTTTGAATGATATGATGTGGACTCCACGTCGACATAGGAGTTGATGTAAGAAGTACAATCTTTATACATACTCGGTTGATAAAGATAATAAAATGGCAGATTTGTTTATCAAAAAAAGGCCCACAAACGTGTGCACATTTGATTGGTAAGCAATCTGTTTACATCTTAGATAGTAAGGAATGTTGTTATAAAGGAATGGTACGAATGTAAGGAATGTTATTAAAGAATAGAAGAACAGGCACACGGAATATAGGCGAAGTGATTTCTTATTCATGCTTTTTTCGAGGACACATATTATTTGTCAAACCCCAACAGTTAACGAGCAGTAAGTGGATCAAGAACGTGATAATGGTTCGATCATCTTCAATCGCTTAACATATGCATTATGAAAGTTTAATATTTATATAAACATAAGTCACAGAAATTTCATCTTCATCTTCTTTCAGCGTCGTCAAGGTTTATTAGCTAAAAATGGCATATCCCTTCGAAGACCATTTGCGATTAATCGATCGTATAAATAATGTTGAAAATTGTGATCGACAATCATACACCAGGATCTATAATACAGTAAGAGATAATTTGTTGGGAAGCATGTGCGACGTAAATGCAACGTTTAAAAAATTATACAAGGGTTACTGTTTGTTTGGCAAGTTAATGTATTTCGAACGAAAACGAACTCTCTTATTAAGCACTTTCTATGAATGATTTTTCAGGTAGCTATCCGAATAATGTTCGCATTCGAAAACCGAAAGAATTCGATGTTCTTTTTGTATTAGAAGTGCCATATACCGAAGAATTGCTTATAGAGTCTGATAAATACAGGCCAGGGTTTGTGAATTTGGATTTCGATAATGTGATGGAAGAACTTGCTGATGATGAACACTTAAGCTATGTATATGACGAGTTTGAAGAAAACTTGCTGGATAATAATAACTATCTAAAACGTACCAACTTGCAATGGTGGATTCACGATATTATAGAGGAGGTTTTCGAACGATTTGGTAACTATCTCGGCGGAATGGAGGTAGAATATCAAAAAAGCTGCGTAGCACATACCATATACGTTGACGGTGGGTACAATTTCAATGGAAAACGAATTTCTATTGATTTCGTGCCAGCCATTCAGTTTGGCAGAGCACGCTGGTTATGGAAACGCAATTTTTATCCCTTTGTTGGTTGCTCGGGAACTTTTTACGCGGTGCCAAAACCATTTAACGCAACCCCGAGGGGAAGACGAGGCCGCTCTCTTACATTTCTTCTTGTAAACCCGAGAGCAGAATATAAAATTTTGCTTGGCAAACAGAATTTAAAGGTAGCTTTACGCTTATTAAAAGCCTTGCGTGATTGTTACAGACATTCCTTGAGACGTTTGAAAAGTTACTTTTTGGTCACGATGTTTTTATGGCAGATTAAAAAACGACCGGAAAGTTTCTGGCACGAACCGGTCGGTATCATATTTCTTGAGGCAAGTATATGCAAATAAAATAACGCCAAACAAGAAAAGGGTTAGTTATCAATCTCTTCATCTTTCTTCTAAGATGTTGGAAGTTCTAACAGAGCATTTTCAAAATGGCGAGCTGCCTTACTTTTGGTGTGCAGATCTAAACTTATTGGATATATTAAAACCGAAGGAGATCACAGATTATGCCGAGACTTTGTCGTCGATTAATAATACATTGCAGACGTACCTATGTCAGCCAAATCTAAGCTTTGGACGTTGCGCAACTCATTTCAAGGTAAAGCAACAACAAATTTTGAATTATTTAAAAAAAATTCATTTAAAATTTTGTTTTTATTATTAGTTGGCCGATTCTGATTCCGACTGATGCACACAATTGGAAGCAAATTATTTTTTATGTTTTTCTTGTGTCCTCTTTTTATATATCATATTTCTATCAATAAAGTTATAAGAGAAGAAGTTACCTTTAACTCTAAAAAATGTGACCTCCTTCTCAGAAATTTCTTACAACGTCATAATCATGGTTTTTATATATAATGTTATGTAAGGATACAGCGCCGAATCGGGAAACTGTATCTGGATACACTATTATAATACTCAGATGACCTAGGACGTGGGAGAATGGTGAAAATTTTGAGAAGATTGATTTCTTATAGATATGAGAAAAGGAAAAAGCCAGTAAGAAAATAATATTTGACTGTGTCCGAACGTCTTATATCCTCGCACATGGATTGCTTACGACCAAATTACTTACCACCTTTACCGGCTGCAGCAATCAAATTTTTCACACCCCATGCCTTTATCTTAAAAAAAAATTTAAATAGAAAACGGAAAACCTTTGGGCATGGCCAGTTTCTTCCTTTGCGTGGAGTGTTCGTTATAGCTCATCAGTGATGAGCAAACAAAGCCAAAAAGCCAATGAGCCCCCGCTTACGTTGTATTGTAGGCTCGTACTTTGACCGATTTGACCCATTGCGTCCATGAACTTTCATTATTTTCACCAAATTTGAAATCGATATTTTACAATTTGCGACTGGGAGAACGTTTACCATAGATCTTGTACAGGTGGGAAGATGGACAGACGGACACGCTTACATCAGCTCAGAGTGTAGATGCTAATTAAGAAAATATATACTTTAAGTGATTTCTGAAGCTTCGATCCGAGTGCTTCTAACCCCTTGACATCGATAAATATAAGCTAACCCTTCGTAACACGTTTTGCTGAGCGAATTAGAATTCTGCTACTACATCAGTTAACGCAGAAGGGACCGGACATTATTATTCAATACCAAAATATATATTTTAAGAAGGTAAGAAAATTTATTGATCAGGTCGAGAAACGTTCGGTCTCAATTTCATATCATGAGGTAGCTGAAAACATAGGTTGCTTCATAACATATATATAATGTTATGAACTATGCGAGCAGCGCGCTGACAATCGCAGCCAGGCTTATCGTACTAACTTATGGAAAATAATTTCGCCTATATTATGGTAATGGCCTGGTTATCGGGTTTGCATTCGAAGACCGATTGAATTCAGTCGTTATTCCATTTTGATTCGCATATTACCTTGCAGAGCTTGAAATCCGCGTAATTGCCCGTATAAGGTCGCATGATCCACTGTATTCGAACTTTTCTAAATTTCGAGTGAGATTTTGTTTTATTCGCAAATTAATCTATCTGTCATAAAGAAAGTCCCTTGAAAACGCTGTCAACCGAAATGACAGCAGAATTCGTAAGATGCTCTCGTTTTCCTGTTAGACTTGAAATACGAATACGTATTCTTTCATTTTGTCCCTATAAGTATGTAAACATAGTACGAAACAGGGCAATGTGTACCAAATTTCATCAAAAATTGCGGCCTTTAGGTTGAACACAAACAAAATAAGACGGGCAGACAAACTTAGTTCGATTCAGAAAATGATTCCGAAGGTGATTCTGAAACGATCGATATCACCAAGAGTGGGTCTAGTCTAAGCCCTTTTGGGTATTGGGTATACATCCACACAAATTTGATGTGGCCTTGTGTCACAAATAGTGTAAGTCATAAAGAAAGCAAGATGAACCACATAAAGTGTGTGTTCAGTCGATAAATGTATACCTCATACCGGTTGGGCACATACCCACTAGGCTGGTCTTACTACCTCTCCATCTCTTTCTTTTTCCACAGTATTTGCTGCAGTCTAGGAGGAATGAGCAAAATAACAATTTTTTAATGCTTTTGAAAAGCCGAGGTGTACTCACTTTACAAGTGAGTTCTTCGACCGATTAGGCCCATTTACAATACCAACCTGCTTGCAAGAAATTCCAAAGTTTCTGCCAAGTTGGAAATCGATAGTCAGTCGGTCAGGAGAATGCTTGCAACAGACATTACACAGACAGACAGGCAGACAGACGGGTATGTGTAGGGTCTCTGAAGCCTCCTTCTGGTAAGAAAACCTTGCTGCTAGGAAATCTTTTGTTCTTCGATTAATTACTGTTTTAGAGATAACTCTCGTTTGCGCTCTTTAGCATAATTGTGAATGTTATCTGATATAACAACACTGCGCGACGTCGTGATCGTACATGCTTCACTAACTATTTTGTATTCTTGTACGACTTGCCGCAACATTTTATGCTACGACATGAAGGCATGTAGAAAATATTAAATGAAAGATGAAAAAAGACCAGTTCTGATGTGTATGCGATTGGATTATGAAACTAACCTTATGTCCCAACTTCTTGAATCTCAAGCTACAAAATGAAAGTTCTTCATAAAATTTTCATTCTTCGCATTGACAAGAACGTTGTAATGTTATGACATGCACACAAACAAGCGCACGCAGAGAAGATGAGAAAAATATTAGCTTTGGATGCTCAGAAAACATCAGATTTTAATAAAATTGTATTTGAACAGTTATCGTGCACGCTAAATGGGAGAAGAAGTTACACGGAGAGGAAGAAAGAGAGAACTCTTATACTTATAATCTCAGTCGTTTTGCAGAATCAATATATTTTGTCTGCAAAGTTCTTTTATGCTTGCGACGGATGGAAATTCGCAAAATCCATAGGTTATATTCTTTGTCTTCCAGCGTGAATTGGAGAAACGATATATTTGCGAACATTGTTGTCAACACAACTATGGCCTTCAAATGTTGTACAAAATGTCACAGTTGAGATTCTTGCTGATGAAGAAATACTATTGTGATTTAAAAATACGGGGAATTTATTTAAAAAATGAAAATTTTTTCTTGGTTTTGATAAATTAATTTCACTGCCTTCAAAGCACTCCTTCCTCATCACCAATTGTGGTACAGGGTATAAAAAACACTAGCCTACGCGCATTATGCCAGCTGAGGAGTACTTTGAAGTTGAAGTTTGTGCGGACCTAAGTTACAGGCGGCCCACCGGTTGATTTAGACTACGATTCTGAATCGATGTAGGCTTGTCTGTCCGTCCCGGTCTGTACATGTAAATTTATGTTCAAGCTACAGATAGCAAGATTTGACAAATTTTAATGGAATTTGGGAGACTGACGTGCTTCGGCCCAAGGATAAACGCTGTTGAAAATAGTTTGGATCGGTCCACCTTTTCGACCATTTCCCTAATTCGAAAAGTTGTTGAAAGCAAAAACTGTTATTTTCAAAATTTCTCAACAAAAGCGGCTCGGTAATAGTATTTCGGCATTTTAAATTGGTGTGAAAACTTAGGACGGCTGGGGCAATTTTTTGAACCCCCTGTCTTATAACGAAAACTAAAGCTCGTATGATAGAAATGCTCAACGTTCAAGTCTTCATGTTCGAAATCAGATCATAATAGTAGCTTAAAGTAAAAAAAGGAGCCATACGAAATTTGGACCTATTTTGGTTTACTCCTACCCCATATAAGGATAGTCACGAACGTTGATTCTTTATAGAGCAGAAAACTCTACACTTTAATGTGTTGCGATGAAAATTGACCCATAACAATAATTTGATATAGAAATTAACTCTACAAAGTTTGGAACAGCCACGCCTGTTTGTGAATCCTACCCTTAACAAAGATTTTCGTGAAAATTTTTATTTTTTAGAACAGAAAAGTCCAAATTTTAAATTTTTATCTAAATTCAAATTTCATCCATAATTATAATTTAATCGAAAAATTAACTCTGCTGAATTTTGAATATATACCACAACCTCTTGGGCACAACCGCTCTTACGGAAAGTAGGCCCTTATTTGCAAAGAGGTTTAATTTTTAATGCATAGGTCATATAAAAATAGGGTATAATTTTTATCTCCTATGGCAGAAATAAGAATTATGTTCGGCAATATGGTGGAGCATTTAAAAGTCGACCGAGCCCGTCTATAATGTTTTCATGTGTTTTTTTCATATGATTTTTAGCTTCATTGGAGATGTATATATAAATATTTTTTGCGTATGTATGCATTGAATATGTTGACATAAAAGTCAGGGGCAGTGCTACCAAATCCAAAATAAAAAAAATTAAATAATAATTTCATTATTGCATAGTAATCGTGAAGTTTAAATGAAAAATTCAACTCATTTTTCGACCATTGTAGTGAACCGGATCATAGGTATACCGCCAGAGTTAGCAAATATTTTAAAATTATAAAACACTTGGACTTATTACGTCCAATAGTTATATTAAGCGTATTACGTGAGTTTACAAGCGTAAAAAAGTTTATTTTCAGTGACGTGGTTTTGTGAAGATTGACACTTTAGGTTATAGATATGTTGGACTTAAGCAGTTCTAAGTTAACGAGTAGACAACATTTTGAATTAAGAAGACGGCCGTAAATACATTGAAATATAATAAAATTTGTATGATGATTAAAAGATTCCTTTTCAACTTAACATAATATTGGGCTTTTATTTTTCACACTCAACACCATTTGCGGTACAAGTTTAGGCGGCCATATCTAACATCCAGTAGGGGTTACCAGAAATTGATTCTGATACGATTTAAGATTGTCTCTCTGTCTGTCCGCCTACATCTGTTCTTCCGCTGTGCTCAAGTTACAGGCCGCACTGAGATGGATTTTGGCCCAAGGACAAACGCTTTTAAAAATAGTTCTGAGCAACTTACTTGAAAAAATAATGTAAATTTCGGACTATATTAGCAGATCTTGTGGGCATGATCTAATATGAGAATGAAAATTATGCATTTGCCTAAGAAAACGAATGAATTACTGTATTAGCCGAATTGGTGTAGAGTATCTAACGGTCGCACCTTACCGGCTCGATTATAATATTCTTATTTGTTTGAAGCCCAATTTCCATGCAAATTCACCCATAACGAAATACAAGTATGGTTGCATCCATTACTTTTAAGGGCTTTCGTTTTATTCATCTTTTCATTGGTAGCTTTAGGTGTAGTTTTACTTTTGCATCTTTTATCACCAAAATATGGTGTTGCCATATTAGATTTTTTATTTGTTTTGGTTACATTCTGTCATGCCTGTCGAATATATTTGAGATCCCATAAAGTGCGTATATGTTCGTGACACTTAAACGATTTCTGTTCATGAACTTTCACGATCGTAAAAAAGTGAACGGAAAGTTGCAAGTTTGTCTGTACAACTCAGCGTAACGCGGCTACGAAAACTTCAGTGCGAATTCAGCTACAATAGACAACAAGTAAGATAATTGCATTTTTTACAGTGGCACGGTGTTGTTCACTTGCTCAATACTTAAAAAGAAGAAGAAGAAGAGCAAGTAAGAAAATTATATTCGGTTTTCGTTACCTTTATATCAGTAATTTTAAAAAAGGGAAAAAGAAAGTGAAACGAAATTTCGATTCTCTGTAATATTGAGTCAACTTAGCCGATTTTCTTCTAGACTATTCTTATAGACTTCTAGACTAGTCTAGCATGCTTAGAATGCTGTCGTTATTTTCGTCTGTGAGTAGTGAGCAAGCTCCTTGCTGTCAGTTGCTTAATCAACTTGTTAGTAATTACGAGCAACAGTTCATAGGTAAAATATATATGTAGATAGATAAACAAGAAAAGATTTTACTTGGCTACGCATTTGATCCTAACTTGTATACAATTTTTATTTAAAGTTATGTGATTTAATCATTCCGTTATGAAGATCACTTACAAACAATCCGCAGAGCATAGACCGACGAACGGATGCACTAATATTCGGAGAGATGATGATAGAAGATGATCAGGAGATTATGAAACACCGCATATTTATTTATTATGTTGACCTAGTATTGACCATTGCATCTGGGGTCATTTAACATGAGTCTATTAATAAGGCAGATAATATTTCGGGCAATGGGTGGCGTTATATTTTCCTGTGGAGCTAAAGAGTATAGCCCGTCAGTATTTTCTGTAAACCCTGTGTTCACGCAATTTGATCCCTTGGGCAGCTATCTTTTCTTTTTTTAAAGCTTGTCATCTAAACATATAAACGATCTCAGTTAAATTGTTTAAATTGCGAATTGTCCACAAACCCTTCTCTTTGCGGAACATATCTGCTTCTTTAATTGACATTTAAACGCATACACATACACTTACTCCGCTGTGTTATTGATTACGTTGTCTCAACTTAAAATTATTCGACTATCTGTACCTACTACTTTCTACACCACTTCACTTAATACATGTAATCACTTCGCAAAACAAGGCATTATAAAGGAAGTGTCGGCAAGAGTGGAACGCTCTGAACCATTTTCTCAAGTGTTTGTGGTTGGACCCAAACGTCTCGTTGTACCAAGTTTTATAGAAACATCGTAAAAATTGCGAGAATTGCTATAAGTTGATCAGCAAAATGCGAGACGGGCTGACGGACAGACAAGCTTATAATCGCTTATAAATAGTGGGTCTATCTCAAGTTCTTCTAGGTGTGACACACCTCCGCACGAGTTTAGTATGGCCTTGTACAATTTTTATATAGAATATGAAAAGTCTTATGCTAATAGAACGAAATATGAGAATGAGAAAAATTAGAAAATAAGGAAATACTTGTAATAAAATGACCATAGGTACGTGACGTCCGACGGAACACAAAAAGAAAAGAGAATTTAGCTATGTATATACATATATAAGTAAATCTAATTCTCTTTTCACACGATCGATACGTTCCCAAAAAGCTCGTGGGAAAAAAATTCTCAATGAATATCTGCGAGGACTGAGAATGAAAAAATTCATAGAAACATCAAAAAAAAAAAGGGATTTATCAGAAAAATTCATTAAAAAAATTCATAAAAAAATTCATAGAATATTGAGAATCGTGTAAAAAGGGATTTTTTTCTTTTTCAAATTTCGTGTTAAAAAATCGTGCATATATATATATACAATATATCTGCTACCAGAGCTGACTGCTGACTTTATGCTGACTCGTTGGACAACCAAGCTGGGGTTCGTATTGTACCTTTTTCAAGCAGCGCAGTGAATCGTCTCTTGTTGAGATTTGCTGGATATCAGAAGATGATCCGTTATGTTTCGAAAACACTCAGCGAAATGGCAGACAAACCTTGTAAGCAAAAAGTAAAAAACGACAGTAACGATGATATTGTAGAAGATGTACCTCCTCAAATAGTAGAATTGGGAAGACTTCTACCCAATGAAGATTATATGAAATTGAAAAAAATACCTAAAAGTCCAAATATGTTTGAAAGTTCCAAAGAGACCACAAATGAAATAATTAAAAACTCTAACAAGTTCGACGAAAATGTTGCCAGTCCAAGTTTATCTGATGATGAAGCTTTGAAAGATTATATAGTTAACGATAACAAGGACGATGAGGAAGACTTCATGTTTCCTCAAACAGTGATAAGTGATATGGAAGTTGATCTTGATGATAAGGATGACTTTCAGGACCACGATGAGGAACAGGATCCACTAGCAAGGCATAATTTAGTAACAGTTAGGCCAGAACTGCCCATAAAAGATGATAGCAATTTATCTGTGTTGAGTACATTGGATCAATACAATTAAGCAGTTTCTCTAACACAGCTGAAGTGTTGTCATTTTTAATGCTTGGCTCTAATACAGCTGACTTGTCAAAATTTACAAATGCGGGGGAGACATCTTTTGTCACAAAATTTCTCGCAATTGTTTGAACTAAGCGAAAAAGCATTAGATAAACAAGTAGATACAGATCAAGAAGAAAGGCAATTGGGAATAAATAGCGAACATGAACATGATGAAATTGCTGACTTCATTATTTAAAGCGCTACAGACGAGGGAAAGCTGAAGGGAGAAATGATTTCCAATAGAGATTGAAGCGATCCGGGCATTAAAACAACTGCAGATAATCAAACCAAGGCAGGAAAAGAAAATATGGATGAAATGAAGAAAATCAAGTCAATTGAAGGGGAAGCAGTAAGGCTAAGGATTCATCCGTTGTAGGCAGGGCTAATTCGAAAACTGGGAGGCTGACAGTAGCATCGTCAGAAGATAGTATAGTGAGGAAAAACTAAACTAAAAGGCCACAGCAAAAGCATCTACCAAAAGAAAAAAGAAATAAACAAAAAACGACAGCAAATGGAAGTCACTCGTAATTGAAGCTCCCAGAATATACACATACAAGCACAAAACCAAACTACGGCGGCATTTCAGCGGCATCCACTTTCAAAACTCTGCAGAAAAAACGAGTATTTTTTCATTATCAATGCCTTCTAACTGCGATAAGATTTTGGTAGATGGACAAATAACTGATTTACGTAATGAGCGCAGGAATGGCATGACTTTCTCGTCGTCTGAAGGAACTTATGAGATTGTACAGTCCATTTATAATTGAAAGTTCGAAAGGAGAAGAAGCGTCTGCGGAGACTACAAATGAAACAATTAAGCACATTAACGATAACATAGTGATGTTGGGAAGACTTCTTCCTGAAGAGGTTTATATGAAATTCAAGAAAATACGTAACGATACAAATATATTTAAAAGTTCTAAAGAAGAAGAAGTAGGAGTTGTGGAGAAACGAAGTTGAGCGAATATTGATCAAAATGTTAATAATCCAAATTTAGCTGATGAAGAAGCCTTGAAAGACGATAGAGACAAAGCAAAAGAGAAAAATACATAGTTTACAGGGACTATGCAGGGACTCTCTCCTAGACATACCGAACTATGGACACAATCGATATATCTGGAAACTTTGGTTTGGGACATGAAAAAGGGAGACTGAGAAAAAGAAAGATCTAAGGAGAACGAAAATTGTGCGAAGATCGAGGAAAATGTTAGTAATCCATATATACAAAGATAAGGCAAAAAAAAAAAAAGAAAAAAATAGAGAGAAAGAAAAAGATTTATTTTAGAGATAAATATTCTGAAGCTTTCTTCTTCTGGGTTTGCCCAAGTGTAGACACAATAGATATATCTGCAAACTTCGGTAGGGTATATGAAGAACGAAGGGACACTGAGAAAAAGAAAGATCTAAGAAGATCGAGGAAAATGTTAATAATCCATATATACAAAGATAAGGCAAAAAAAAAAAGAAAAAGATTTATTTTAGAGATAAATATTCTGAAGCTTTCTTCTTCTGGGTTTGCCAACGTGCTGACACAACGAGTATATGTCCAATGTCTTAACCAATCTATAAGAGACATGGAGTTATGTAGTGATATAAAATTGTTTTAAGCATATAATCAATTTGCTATTAATTAAAGTCAATAATTGATGGTTAAAATTATAAACGCATGCACATGTGTTGAATATATATATATATAAATTATTTGTTAATTCAATAAATACTTAGAATGTTCATTCTTAACAATTTTTATCCCAGTTTCAATTAAGCGATGGCAAAATTGATATAAATTGAGTGTTGTTGTGATACAAAGCCATGTGTGAATGAAGAGAAAGCAACGTTGAGAGGATACGTATTGAGAATAAGCGGTTCGTTTATTTCAATGGTATTATATTGCAATGTATTGTTGTAATGTAGTTATGTTGCTTTTCTCGTTGTTTATCTTGTTAAGTAGGCAAAGCATTAAAAGCTTTTGCAAGTCTTCTAAAAAATTATGTTTATAGCAGTTGATCTGTTAACACACTTTCAAGAGTTGTTTCATGGCCCCTTAGAACGATCAATGCTTTGCGTTTATTTATGTATCATATATGCACACATATGCATGTATTAGTCACTAAAATCGTTGGTCGTCGTTATAGTAATGAAATTGATTTCCACAGTTGGTAGACTAATGAAGTGAAAATCGGAATTTGTTTCGATCAATTTCTCAATCACAGAGGCTTTGAATTCTTGAAAGCAATAACCGAACCTACCTAGAAATTCTACGAAATTTGCTTGCATGACTTTTTTTAAAACTGAAAATTTTGACGAGATTAGCTGATATGTTTATATACTTACTAAAGTCTATCTTGGATGTGGGTAATGTCCAGAAGGACTTAAAACTGATCTATCGTTTATTACACCGATCATCATTTTTTCACTCGACTTAACAAGTTAACTGCTTATGACAAATATATATATACGTTATGATCCGTCCATCCGTCTTCGTCGGATTTTCTCATCAAATTTTATCAGCATGAATGTGTGTTTCCTATAAAAATGTATTTTAAACAATATTTTTGGCATTTTGTTAAGTGGTTTCACTAGAACCTAACTTCGTATTACAGATACTCTGTGTTTGACGAATAGATCGTTAAAGGGCTTGATTGGAGTCGGGTCGATCGGGTAGTTTTTAGATATTTTCATAAAATTTAGTATAAAGACACGGTCTGCCTCAAGGAAGAATGCCATTGAACATGTATTGTTTCGGATCATTTTTATGACCGGGCGCTATATAAAGTCTGATTTTGAAAAACTTATATATGAAAAAAATTTACAGTTTGCGGATTCTCTCAAAACAACCGTTTAGATGCGAAAAAATTGGACCGGATAGTCAAAATTTTTGAACTCTTCCTTTCCATAAAATCTTTTCTTGGAAAAGTAAGTCTTTATATGGAAAAAGGCTCTGATTTTTAAAATTTTGGATGAAGATTCTTCCATAATAATTATTTGATGTAAAAATTAACTAAATTAAATTAAAATTAAGTACCGAATTTGGATCACGTAGGCCGATTTTTTAGACCCAAACCTATCGACAAGCGTTCTTCTGATATTAGCTTTCATTTTGCAAGTGGGTGTGAAACTGGGTGTGCTTGTTGAACCAAGGGCTTGGGTCTTGTGCTTGACAATGGTCTTTCGAGTATTTCGCGGGCCGTAGTGTCTCGTAACGTATGGTGCGCGTTAAGGAGAATGAATTCTACCAATATGTATCTACCTTTCCGCATAGGATGGGCACTGGCCTCTGCTCTTCTTATGGGATCGGTTTTATGTTGTTTTAAGATAGTATCTGTCTCTTGTGGAGTTACGTTCAATAATTTGGGAGATACGGTTAATATGATTATTACTTTTATATGCAATCTTAGGCGTAGAGATCACATGTCGTCTTACATTCACACTTTCTTGACTGCACTTGCAGTAACTTTTTAAAGTACGGTAACCTAGTTTTGTTTCATAGTGTAATTAGACATTGTTTTCACTCTTTTGTTATGAGAGTTGCTTGTTGCTGAAATTGTTTGCCTTATGAACTTCGTAGCTGTTCCCACTCCAACAACGTTTTTCGCCTCAAACTTCTGAACTGTTTTGCTAACTTCATATGATTACCTTACGCATTTGAGTATCTGTTAGGACTACTACGGATGTGGACTCTATTTCTTTTGCCTTTTACTGCATATATTATTTTTATATGCATATATACGTATATATGAATATGCGTATAGGTATCAATTCGATCCGCCTGAGTGGCCGAGTAGACAATAGATCTCGACTACCCACTAAATGGTTGGTCAGTGCAAATCTCAGATTTAAAGTAGAATTTTCAATAAAGCCAAGAGCTTCAGGTGCTAGTGTTTTAAAACTTCAGTCCTAGAATTTATTCGTCTGTCTCTAAATTAACAGATTTAAGAATTCGGGATTTTTATTATTAGGTTTATATAAAGGATTTCTATGAAAATGAAGTATCTACACGGCGGTAAAATCTAATTTTAGTATTTTATTACGAAGACAGGAACAAGTATAAGGAGATCTATGGCAAGAGTCTATTAAATAGGGATTACGCTAGTTCCCAAAAAGAAAACGCTTACTAACTCAAGATGGAACGTTCATGCGCACTTCATTAAACAACGCAGGAGAATCCATTAGGCTTTTCTACCATTTTATCACAAAGGACAAGTGCAAGCAAGCACGTCTTTTGAAAACAAATAACAAATTCAGTTGACTCTCAAAAGGAGGGAGGGTTAGTTAAAGAGTGTAATCCAACCCCCGTACGGGAATTCCTAAAAAAAAGTTTTTGAACAGATTCAATAAGATCAGTGCACATACATCTTCTAATTTAGGGACAAAACATTCACTACATACTCAACTAGAGGTCCCATTAAGGCAGCCGTTTAGTTCCGGGAACATTGATTGACAAATGTATTGCATCGTTAAAAGTTTGTTTTTAACACGCTTCAATTTTTTTTTGGAAACTGCTACGATTTACTATTTCCCAGAGTAGTGGAAACATAGGTATTTATTATTCGATTATTGATCATAAACTTCCAGAAAAAGAAGGAAAAATGTTACTTTGTGACACTGATCAGCATTAAATAAATACCATACAACACTTTGCCTTGTATGTTTATTTTTAGTGAAACCCGTTAGTTTGACGGGTAAATTTTGGCGATTGTCACAGTTGCGAAAGCGAAAATAGGATTTTGAAACTTGGCATAAGCATTCCCTGATCGGTCGTGTGCACAGTGCACAAAAAAAGTAAAACATCTTGGAATTTTTTCAAATTTTCCTCCAACTTTTGATTCCTCGAATATATATTTAGAAAACTATGTCAGAGCTACCTGCCCTTTGGGTGTAAAAATGGTCTCGGTCGGTTTATTCGTACCTTCATAATTACCGAATAAGTTTTAATTCCAACTTATTTCCAATTTATTCTAACGCACACTGGACTGGATTTTATTGTTAATTGTTATTTAGATGAAGTGACCCTGAGGGAAGACGTTACTTATATTAAACAATCATTACAATAAATTATAAGAAATGAAAACACTATAGTGAGCCATGGCCCTCTGTTAAGTGCGCTATAGCACTTTGCTTAATAAAGCTGTTTATATAACAACTTTTCAGTATAAGGCGTTATATAAGGAAAGAGAGAGAAAGGTCTAAAGAGTGGTCCGATCTCAAACGTCTTCAATAAAGTCTATCAAAACATGTCATTGTACCAAATTTCATCAAAACACCTCGGAAATAACGATCTGTAGGTTGACCACAACGAGGGAACGGAGGCAGTTGGATAAACAGACCGACGGACAGACAAGCTTAGATCGATCAGTATAATAATGGCCGGGTCTACCTCAAGTCTCTCTTGGTGTTGCTTACATCCGCACAAACTTAATATACCCATGTATCTCAAGTGATGCAAGGTATGATTTTTATTGTTCATCCATTTTTTTCGGAGTATAACTTGATCAGCTGAAGAGTCCAGAGAATTGGGAATCTTTTAAAAATCCGTTTATAAATTTGCATTTATCTTTTCTGCTTTGTTTATTAATTAATTTCGTTGCTTCTGACATAATTTCAAATACATTTCTATACATACACGTGTGATTGTATGGGTAAATAAACTCTTTCATGTAGTGTTTATGTTTTTGTTTTTATTTTCTTGCATTTCATTATATATAATCCGTTTCGCCACACAGTCAGTCATCTTCCGGTTTATAATTATGTTGAATATCGGCGGTTAGTCAGTCAGCTGACGTTTTGTACTCTTAGCTCTCAACAAGACCTGATGCCCTGTTAATATAATTATGTGTGTGGAAGCGAAACAATCTTCAATTTTATTCTCAATGATAGCCAAACAAACCATCATTGGTGACACCCCACGCATAATATGGGCCAAAAGACAAAAAAATCTCAAGGAAAAAAAGAAACGATAAACGTATTACAGCATACATGCATACATACGTACCTATATGCGTGTACGCTTGCTATTTATTTTTTACCGCAAAATTTCAAATTTCTCGTCTTAAGGCAAGTAGTGACACTCGTCAGCAGAAAATAGAAGAGGAAGAAAAAAATTTAAAAAAAGAAGTCGTAAATAAGCCTATGAATCTTTCAACGCTTTGAACATCAAAGGAATTTCTGAATATTCAGAAACACTAAATAAACGCGCGAGTAGTGAGCGTGAGGCAGTAGATGTGTAGTTTTAAAACTTCCTCAAGTGCGTAAATTTTCCGTCAACTCACAGAAAACGATAAAAACGATTCTAAAAAGTGTTAATTTGGCAAAAAGTTTGGCACAAAGTTTTATTCACTTTTTTTGGCAAATGTGATGTAAGCAAATCTATAGTTTGAGCGTAATCACCGTTAAATTGGAAACTTATCTGCAAGATATTAGATAATCAATTATATTTATATGGTTTCCCTCCCTCTGTCTGCAGCCAAATAAAGTTTTTGCGATATGCCTGCCTCTGTCTATTATTTAACTGATAAGTTTACTAACCTTGGAAAAGCTTTGATCGATAATTTGCAAAATTTTATTTTACTTTTTTTTTTTTTTATTTTTTTTTTTTATTTAAGAGAAACTCGTTTATTTTGCTGTCATTTGCCTTTCGAAGAGTTACAAATCATATATCTTTGGCTTAACTTCAGCTGAAGTATAAAAAGAATATATTTGCATAATAAGATTAAGCATGAATTCTCCTCTGTTTGTCTTTTTCATCACTGTGCTGCTTGTGTTGGACTAGACGTCTGGATTCATTTTTTTTGTTTTTTTTTGTTTTTTTTGTTTTTTTTCTCTCAATTTCAATCAAAAACCTAAGCAGCCAATGGAAAAATTTAAAGAAATTTATTCAAACTTATTTTTATTATTATTTTTATTCATTTGTTAACAAATTTTGTATAAAATTTCAGGAAAATATTAGAAAACCATTTCTCGTAGAGGGATCGTCAGGGTGTGTCGAATTGTTAAAGAAAATTATCCCCCTCCTCCTTTTTTTTTGCTGATATTGTGTAGATAAAAATAAGCTGTTGTCGGTCCGTCTTTCTGTACAGTAAATTTGATTGAAGCAGACAGCAGAAGATTGGAGACAACAGCACGTGATGAGGTAAAGTCTCTCCCAAGCGAATCTAATGAAATGGAACGGAATGCTTAAGCAGTTGTGCATAATCCTGACACGATGAGCTTTTGAGACTCATTTGAATTTTGAACATAAACTTGCTGAGATTTTCATATTTCCAAAAACTTTCTTCACTTTGACATTAAACAAGTAAAAATACAATACTCGCCTAAATTGGACTTAGTCATGATATCGAAGCCATGCTCACAAAATGGATGTTATTATATCGCAATGTGTGTCAGAAACTCACAGTCAGAAAGGAATTCCGTATCTTGGACAAGAAGGACTGAATCGAGGATCAAACTTTATAAGCAGAGATGCTACGAGGAACTGGGCGTAACAATACCCACAGTGGCATGTTTGATAATTTCTTTACGTGCCATTCACTGAACCGAACGAGGAGGGATGACAAAATTTTGCTGCAAGGACTCGTGCATATCATTTCGGAAAAATATTTAGCGGATCGTGTTTGATAATTCCTGTAGAAGCCTGATCCTGAACAGGATCAAAGTTAATGGCTTATGAAAAGTTTTTTTTTATTTATATAACTCGAAATCAAAATACACCCACAGCCTGTGTGTGTGCGAGCGCGTGTGTGTATACAATATTTGATGTTTATATATAAACAAAAAAAGTATCATATTATACTAATTATTTTGTTGACCTCTAGAAGTGACTGACACACGCATCGTAATATGCTTCGCTATAAAAGAATTAGGGCTAAGGTTGCCATCGATTTTCATGCTAAATGCCATAGATTTCAATCGTCATTAAAAAGAATCGCTTTGACAGTTTTTTCCGGTTAAAGTTTCTACTCCACGTCTCTATTAGTTTTGGTAAAACTTTTGTTTGTTGCTTATTTATTCAACATCGACACCTGCTCATATTTTGTAACTTAAAAGCTTTAAAGCGGAGTAGTGAGTTTGTTTAACCATTTGCTACATCGAGCACAATATTGCAGAGATCTTAATAAACACCATATTCTGAATGGATCTATGCTTGACTGTCCCTTTGGCCATCCAGTGGGTGCAGTGACTTCAAAATTTGTAGAAACATAGCCGAGGGCATAACGCCCGCGCCTGCCAAGTTGCTGTTCACGATCGATTCAAATCTCAGTGTGATAGCCTATGCCTTGTAGTAGTTATTATTTATTTATATTCGCATAATAAAATTTTAAGCCTAAAAAAATATTGTAAGCACTATTGGTTTTCACCTTTGTTGTTGCTTCTGTTCGATGGTTCTTTTCTGCAACGCCATAGTTGCGTGTTGTTTAAACGTTTAAGCTTTAAAAATGTTGCTCATTTCGGCTGAATGTAAATTGTGTTTCCAGGAAGGGCTAAATAAAAAACATAAAAAAAAATGCTTGAATAATTTGTTAGATCAGTTAAAGAACACGCCCACAGTGCAGTATAAGCTAAGAACATCTTAATTAATATTATAACCGGTTGCGGCCGAACCTTTTGTAGCCATCGTGTTTAACTTTAAAAAATCCGGGAAGAATGATCCATAATATCAAATGGGCGAGCTCGATTTCCTTGCATTCCTTTCTTTATAGATACTGTAGGATCAACTGGAGAATATTCAACAAAGTCTTTATACCTATCCCTATAGGAGGAGGTGTATATTCACTTTTTTCGAAACGTTTGCAACGGCCAGAAGGAAGCTTGAAAAACTCCACAAAGTATGTAGTCCATATAAGTCGATGTCTGTCTGCCCGGATGTCCATGCGTCCGTCGCAGTTTCTTTGTTGTAAACATTCTTTTGGCCGCAAAAATGAAGGAATATATCGACTTCAAATAAGGTAGAAGTAGTGAAAATCCTTCGCCATCGGTTGGTATTGAAAATGGGCTTACAGTAGCACTTAAACCAAGAATACCTCTGTCTTTCAAAAAGAATAAAAAATTGTTGTTTCTGTCATTATTCATACACTATAGCAGATAAATGAGCAAAAACTTGAATGCGAATTCTATGGTTGGTGCTGCAATACTTTAAAAATAAACGAGAAACATTGACCATGCCTACGCATTGTTATAGTATATTAAAATTTCAGGCCAAAGGAAGCTTTAGAAACCCCACAAGGTGTATAAATTCTTTGTCCGGTTGAAATTCTAAATGCACCTAAGCATGTCCGTCTGTTCGTCTGTCCATTTGTCCATTTGTGCTCAACTGTGTAGTATCCATGGTAAACATTCTCCCGTGAATGTATCGTCTATACATTTCCAAAAGAATCTGAAAATGACCCAAACTGATCAAAGAACACGCTTCCGATACCCGCATGCGTTTGAACACGTTTGCTTTTTTCTTATAATTCATAAAGTACAACACATACACCGCATAAACATCAACTTTTATTCAGCCGCACCTTCCCGATACTACAGAGTAGGAAAATTTATTTCTTTTCCTTTTCTTCAGTCCTTTTAAGGATAACAGTGATGGGAATAAAAGATTCGGTCATAACCAAATATAATTTTCTTACTTGTTGTCTTATTTGTATTTATTGCAGTTTATGAGCAATGAGCAAAAAATTAATTGCTTAATCCACTACCGAAGCATGGAGGTATATGCATTTCATGAAAATCAGTCCAACACACAGAACGGATAAAGTTATTTTGTTCGTTTATGTTTTTGTTTAAGATCAAAGAAGAGAGACTTGGTCACATCTGACTTACTTCGATCACTTTTCTTATTTGCTTTAAATTGTGTGCAAGTCATTGTGACAACAGGTATTGTACTTTCCAGGATAAATTGAATTTTTTTTTTCTAACAATAGAACTCGAGTGACTTAGTACTTGTACTACTATGTTAACAATATAATTGTGTTAAGAGAACTTATAGTTGCTAACGTTTTTAAATGCCTTTGCTGCCTCTGTTTGTTATATGTTATGAGAAAATTTGCCTAAGAGAGGCTGACAAAACAAGAAAGGGAAAGGAGAAGATGTCAAAATTATGTAAGGCTCGTAATTGGGTTGAAACATATTCATCTACATGTAAATCACGGCATTCGTGCAGTATCGAAATAGAAAAATATTCATTACACCACAATATTTATGATAGTTGCAACGCGGCAGGAAACAAATCAGAGTAGCAATCTATTACACTTCCATTTGTTCCTGTACTAAATAATCTCTCACTGTAGTAACTTTTGTTCGTAATAGTTGAATACCACCCCGGAAGAAGTGCGATTAAAGAAACGAGGTTAGGCTAACAAAACATGTAAACAGTTATTAGCTAACGTAACGCCACGTAAACGCCATCGCTGCAGGAGCATATGAACTGATATGTGTGTATGCGTGTGGGTGTGTATATGTCTAAAGCGATGAAAATGTGTAATATTTGTTGTCTAATTTTCTCTGCTTTTTTTGAAATAATTAAAGAAAAATAAGTGAAAACATTATAGTGGATCGTGGAACCTAAACCACTTCGCTTACAGTGATTCATATAATGACTTTTCAAAGTAAGGCTGAGGGAATGGTCGAAAACGTGGTCCGATAGCCAGACGGACAGACAAGCTGTAGGTGGGTGAAAAAAGATATTCTGAACCGATCGGTATGATAAAAGGTGGGTCTATCTCAAGTCTTTCTAGGTGTTGCGTACATCCGGACAAACTCATTACTTAATATTATTTATCAGTTTGTCACGCTTTTCTCTGACCATTGTTTGAAAGAAAGTATTGCGTTTATATTGACAAAATATTACATAAAATAAGTTCTTGCTTAATCTTAGCGAAGAAAAGCGTGAAGTGTTGTGCCGAGTATGAGCCCTTAGCGGTTTCTAAATAAGTTACTTTTGGACAATTCATCCATTAGCGATCAGTAATTCCATAGTAAACATAAATTCTTGATAAGTAGCAGATCCTGAGTTCAATCGTAGGTATCCACCTGCCGACCTGCGACATTTGTTTCACGTAAGCGTAAACTTAGGAACTTGAGTTTTAATATAAATATTTCCTCAATTTGTAATCATCTTTAACCTTTAGCTTTAATTCCTTACCACAACTTTGCTATTGCCATAAATCACTTAACTGTGTTGCTTGAATGAAAGATTGACGTATTTCTTATTTCATATTTATCCATTGCCTATAATTAGGAGAAAATTATAAAATTATATCATTGCCACTTGTTAAGACGATCATGTCAATTACCGGGTATATTGTTGCTGTGCACACGTACCAAGTATGTAAATGTGAAACGGCTGCCAATGCAGCTACTGTCAAACCCATCCGCAAATGCCATTTTCTGTTGTTGACATTTGACAAAAATTTTTAGCTCATACCAGCACAAGTTTCATACACCAATTTACGTGGTAACGACGTAGTTTTGCGTCAAAAAAGGACATATGATTACTTTTCTCCTCAAACGACACAACAGGAAGTTGTTTTTGCACAGCACGTTTATTTGGGAAGAAAATCGGAATTATACTCAAAAGTGCAAGCGCAAAAATTCGTTGGTGGCTCCAGACTGAATTGTTATGCCAAGACAAGAAGAGGATACTGTGTGATTGATGGAACCACAAGGGCTTCGCGGTGAAACGATTTATTGGAAACGCCATTAACAATAATTAATCGATTTGAACCGTTCGCTTTGCAAAGATCGGGCGAAATATCTAAAAAGGCAATACAAGGACATTTTCTTAGATGGCATCCATCCATCCATCCATCCATCCATGAGTAATCCTCTACGGCTTGAAAACACTCACCCCACCATGCCTCGAATCCTTCCGATGATCACTTGATCGACGGAACGTGCAATTGCTGAGCAGTGCTTCATGTCCTGAGAAAGGGCTCGACAATTGCTTGATTTGCTTCAAAAGAGTAAGAGGGCTTCTGACGTGGTCAAGTTGTGCGGCAGGTCGGAAACATTTGTAGCTGGCGATGGGTAACATTTCGAACAAAATATCATTTTCATACAATTTTTATTTATTTAGTTACACATGCAATTCAACTAAAATAACTTAACAGCCGAATTCATTTCACTCTTAGAAATAAATCTTACGTTAATTATTATTATTAAATAATACAAAGTATATCAATACAAAGTATATATATATATATATATATATATACTATATGTATACTATATATATATATACTATATGTATACTATATATATATACATAAAATTGTCGCCAAGAGCAGCCAGTGAGAATGTCACTGTTCAGTCGGTGAAGGCGTAACACTTACCGATTGGGCACACGGACCCACTAGGCTGCGCCTACTACCCTATATCTTTTGCTTTCTCTCTCTACACATCCAGGCGCATCCATAGCCAATACAGACTTGGTGTGGGAGTGAACCCCTATTCCGTCTTTGTAAAATAGAGTCTACATACTTATGTAAAACCCTAACGAGCTTAGCAAAGATGCACATTATACGGATTAATTTACAAACGTTTGTAAAATGGGTCTGCGCTCCTATCTATATGTATATGTATGTGGGTTCAATGTGTGTGTTGCAGTGTGTTTTTGTCCCCTTTTCGTGTAACGCAATGATTGTCCGAAACAAGGCAGGAAGAACAAGAAAATAGAAAGATGGTGACCGTAGCCCAGCGGATGTATGCCTAATTGATACTTTTATGTGACAACAAATTTTAATTTTTAAATCTTTAAGATGAAAAGTGATTCATACAAGTTGTTTGCCATACCTTATACATGCCTTAATTATGCCCAATTTGGTATGTGGATCTATTTTTAGATCCTCACCTCATAAAAGCGCTCCTATGAAAAACAAAGGTATAATGTTCAATACGTTATGACGAAAACAAATGAAAACAAGCGACGACATTATAATCGAGTAAGGCCTACCTTTAAATACCCTACACCACTTTGTCTAACATAACACTTATTTTTATTGAACACAAAAATTGTATTTTGTTCCTATATAAAAACATATTTTTTATAAGCGAATTTATGTGGAAGGGGGCCCAAAACGGCACCTAATGTAGTACAAGTTTAATCCTTACATAGGGTAGGATCCAAACTTAGACGTACATGGTGCAAATTTTGTGGAGTTCATTTTTGTATGAAATTACTATCATGGGCCAACTTCCATCATCACATATTAAAACTTGGCCTTTTCTGCTCTATAAAGGATCAAGCTTCGTCAAAATTCTTATTAGGGTAGGACCCAAAAAATCGGCCGAGAAGGTCCAAACTTACTACAATTAATATTTTTACGTTAAATTACTATTAGGATATAATTTTCGTCACCAAGCATTTAAAATTATACCCCCTTTTGTCGTATGAACTTCAGTTTTCATCCTATGAGCGGGGTTGCAATAATTACCACAGCCGGTCCTAAGTTTTCATACTAATTTAGAATCACGAAATACTACTACTACTACTACTACTACTTACTTTTGCAAAGAAATTTTGAAAATTACAATTTTTTTGTGGGCAGTGGTCGAAAGAGTGGACTGATTCGAACCATTTTCAATAGCATTCGTCCTTGAATCAAGGTACGTCACTGTACCAAATGTTATCAAAATATTTCAAGAATTGCGACCTATAGGTTGAACACAAATTTACATGGACAAATATCACATGGACAGACGGTCAGACAAGCTTAGATTCAGATTATGGTTCTGAATCGATCGATATTGTGAAAGGTGGGTCTATCTTAAGCCCTTCTGGGTGTTACATTTGCCAGCTCTAATTTAATATACTCTGTACCTTAAGTGGTGTAGGGTATAAACTTGTAAAAAGACTATGGAGGGACATGGATCTTTTAAATACCCTACATTACTTTGCTTAATGGAGTTATTCAAATAAAAGCTTTTCAAAATGAGGCGTTAAATGGAATATTGTCGAAAAGGTGGTCTAATTGAAATCATTTCCAACAGTGTTAGTCCATCGGCTAAAACATCTCGGCGTATGACATTTCATCACAATATCTCGAAAATTGAGGCCTGTAAGTTGAACACAGCGGAAAAACAGAAGCAGGGGGACAGACGGACAGGCAGTCTTAAATCGATTCAGAAAGTGGTTATTAGTCGATCGATATAAGCAAAGGCAAGTGTACCTGAAATCTCTCTGGGTGTTACGTGCAGCCGCCTACACACATATAATATAAAATATACAAACACACAAACAAAACAATTCTGCTCAATCTGGACTCTGCCAATTCCCGTTTCGGGCCACCTCCCAGTTAAAGAAAGCAAAGTACTTCTTTACATGGAAACGAGGTATAATTCTTTTCCATACTATGACAAATGTCAACGAAGTATTGTTTTAACCGAAGTGGAAGATACGGTAATTAATAGTCGGTCTTGCTTGACTACAATGTTTATACTTTTTTTGGTTTTTTAAAACAAAACGAGAAACCTTTAGTAAAATATTTCATTGTTTTTCCTTTCAGCCGCTAAAGAAGCAGAAAATGTTAGTGAAACTTTTAAGCGCGATGCTTAAACGGAATACCAACATAAGCCAAGTCATTTGAATAACATGTTGTAAATACTTAATGATTATAAGAATATTGAGAAAACGAAATTAATACCTACGTGGAAATACACAGGCAAAAACAAACATTAGGAGTTAATGCGTGCCCGTGGATTGCATGATTGGCAAATTTCAACACAGACAGCTGACCTGAAGCTATACCTCGAGGAGACAAGACCTGTATGCAGGCAGGCATGAGTTGGCTTATGTATGTACAAAATAAAATTAATGTAAAGTGTCATTAAATTATGTATATGTATGTGTGTCCATAGATTGGAGGATTGGCTCCCTGTTGACATAAGAAATGAAAGGAAGCAAAGAAAGCGAAAGAGTGAAGCGAAACTCAATGTAATTGTAATCGCATTAAAATGCGCAAATGTTGACCATAAAAAAATTTTTAAAGGCTTTTCAAAGTCAATACAACATAAGAAACAAAAAATAAACAACGCAACAATAGCATGTGATGTAAAGTAAACAACAACAACAAAAAAAGAATTAACTTTAGTTCTGGTTGACTGCCTGGTTGGCTGGTTACCTGGTTAGTTGGTGCATTGTTGTATTAAACTATGAAAGAAGAGTCAGTCGGCTCAGAAAGGAAATTAGTCACGGTTTGCAAAACACACGTACATACGTATACCTACAGACAATTGTTATTCATTCAGTAGTTTTTTACGTAGTCATTAAATGTTTTTCCCTTTTTTTTTTTATAACATAGTCCGGTATATGTTATGACAATTAAAACAAATATATAAGCTAATGGAATGTAATGAATCCGCAATCCCTACTTTCTCTTCTCTTCGTACCGTGCTTGCATAACACAATCAAATCAACTATAAAAATTTGCATATAATGAGAACCTATATAGAATACTGGAATGGATATTCTAAACGCTGGCGGAATACTGGCGGTCATTAACCATTTTAATGTGAGTTAATGGCCGAGAGAATTGATTAAATCCGACCAGATAAAAAGAGCATTTTCATATACTTGTTGTTTGTTCTTGCTGTTGGTGTTTCATTGGTTTGCTTATTTCATTAATTTTAGTGAATTAAAAAAATTTGAATCTAAGATAGCGAGAGCTTAAGCAACTGCCTGCTTCTTATTCCGTTTAGTAAAGTAAGTTGTGTTGATAACAGTGCGTTCGGGTAAAGCGCCTCCTTTTTACGATCTCAAGAAGAAGATCAACTTAATCACGCTAAATTTGGTGAAAAGAAATCGCTTTCGTTGATTACCAAATCATTTCTAGCCTTCTTTCAGTTATAATAAACATGATGTACAATAGACACACGAGGTCCGTGTATATGAAACCGGAATTCTTGTATAGAAAATACAAGTTTAGTACTTGGGACTGATAAAAATATATTTTACTCGAAGTATTGTCCATCGCACTGTGGGCCTTTTGAGGTGAACTAGTCATAGTTTTCGTATGCATTTGTATAAAATGAAGCGCCGCTCGGTAAGCGTACGTTAAACTATATCTGAAACTTCATCCTATGGGTTGAACACAGTAATGTAAACATATAGACAGAGGGACGGACAGAATAGCTAAAAGCGAATTATTGAACATAATAAAACGTGGATCTGTTTTAACCTCCTCTTGGATTTACTTAGGTATGTGCACACGAAAACGGAGTTTCTGTGCAGAAATTATGTTTATTGCATGAAAATGGTTAAAAATGGTCGATTCGAAGCGTTGTCCGCGGCTAGTTTTACAATTTTCCCACCTAACTGAGAATTTGTGAGTGCCACGCTTTCCAAAATTACGCTTTTTTACTACGAACCATTCATGGAGTCGTTTGTTTCACATGTTTGTACGAAGCAAAGCATTGCTTAACAAGTTCGTGATGCAAAGTCGTAATCGAATAGAACGCGGGTTTGGTGAGTAAACTGCATTGATTAGCGTTATTCATTTGAGTGCGAATGAATTTGTCTATGGGTGGACGAATGAATGCTGTTTGAAAATATAACCCAGTGTAGTAGCGTAGGTTGAAAGTAGTGTAGGTTCAAATCGATATTGGCAGCATTTAGTGCTAACCGAACTGAATCAAAGTTCCGCGGCTAATAATGGACCACATCCTTTTGGGTTCGCCAAACACAAAATATCGTCTTCTGGCCAAAGCGATTTAGTCTCGCGGTCTATATAAATATTAAGGCTGAATGTACCCACAAATTGTTACGCGTGGGATTCTCGAAATCGATCCACTTTTTATACGCAATTAGTATACGATGGCAACAAGATTTTTTGCATCGTTCAGGCAAAGAAGAAATAGAAGTCTACAAACCTTCTCCGTTTGATACAAACCTCGACATTGTCGTTGAGTATTTTAATGCTACGACGTGTGTTGGCATCACAGCTGGTTATTGTTGCTAAATGTCCAAGCTGTAAAATAATATGCACAACTTCACAAGTGTTGTTAAAGGCACTTATGGGCAAATTCCGGTTTCGCATTTACATACCTAGTACACCTAACTATTTCTTTCTTGAAGTTTCAGTTTCATTGCATATAGAACATCAACTCGTCACGCAGAATCTTGCGAGAGAAGTAAAGAAAATGTCCAAAAATAATTAGCTTCTTCTTCGTTTGCAAGTCCTCACTTCACCACGTGGTCGTGGTTAAATTGAAAAAGTCACGTTTGCCAAGTAGATGCAACCATCAGGTGCGTTGTTAAAAACTTCTTTCTCAATATTAAACATGAAAGGCGAATAGTGAAGATGTATCCCCGTTCTCTTATGCCTTCATCGAGCTGATTAAAACGCTAAAGCGTTCCTTGCCACGTGCTACGTGCGTTTGTCTCCACTGTCACATTAATTTACGAACAGCACACTTAAGTTATCTGAGAAAATTGTTGTCAACGAAATTGAAAAGCATGCAGGACATTAACCTGACAACATTTTTTATGTTAAGAACAAATGAATTTCTTTTTTTATATTTATTTGCAAACTTGGAATTTTTGTCTTCTTTCTTTATTACATAGACGTCATAGTCGAAACTTTTATAATGATCCTTATAAACAGCCAGACATATGAAACGTACTTGAAAGAGAAAATGTTGAAAGTGCAAGTTTAAAAGTTGAAAGTTTGTTGAAATTTATACATAACACAATGCACAGAACTTAAACCAGATGAGACGTACTAAAGGGAAACGAGAAAGTCAACAAATCTTTAACAAACTGAGTATTAGCAAGTTTTAATAGATTTTTTGTTTTATTTATTTTTTTTTTTTGCTTTGAAACAATAGATTATAGGGCTTATTTACCGAATGCATTCATTCTGTAGCATCGATGCGAACAACGATAAGCAATATTTGTTTGGGGAAAAAATATTAAGAGATTTTTGTCATTAGATGGCGTGGACTGCCGTATGTCAAGGAACACCAATCAGCTAAGGTGATATTTCATTCCATGATTCTTTTCTAGAGCGTACTGTATAAAGTTAGTCGCGTCAACAGTTATGTTAGAGCGAGAACGAGTGAAATTTATGAACAAATTTCCAATATCTTACGAAAAAGCGAAAAACATTTAATAAATCAATGACAAAATTTGTAATATTTACCGTTAATATAGCAGCTGCATATAGAAGATCTGCTGCTCTCTGGTCGGTCGATCAATTAACAAAAAAGTTAATGAACTCGTATAAAAAAAATGAATTAAACGTCAATCTTAAAACACTTTCGAGAGTTCGATGTTTTGCGAAATGTGTTCTTATGCATAATCAACTATTTACGAAATATTTACTAAATTCAATTTCTTGTTCATATCATCGAAATAACTAATCAATTTTACTATTATGTAGTGTGAGGAGCCAAAGTCGTCCCGCGCCTTGTTCTCACAGGTTCTTCGTCTCTGAGGGGGGAGTGCTCGACTAATTTAAGTTAAGAATTAGGATTAAGTAAAGGAATCAGAACAAAGGGAATCAGAACAAAGCGAGAGTAATGAGAGTTACTCAAGCTTTGTCTACGCAAGGGATAAGTTAGTTAGTTAAGTGTAGGCGATGAGAGAGTGAAGATCAAAGTCGTGATGATTGCAAGAAAAGTGCGGAAAAGATTACGACGGCATTTTTGTGAAATTACTTTGATGTTAATTTAGAATTCTTTTCCACCGTAAAATGAAATAAATGAAAACATTCAACAAAAAATATAAAATTCTTGTGAGTCAAAGCCTGGTGCCGCTGAGCATACCTATGCACCAGGGAATGGGCAAAAGCCCTCACAGTACTAATTGCGAATTGATACTCCGATGTTTTTTCTGGACTCTACGAGAGGTGTAAATTATCGAGTCGAATACCATGATCTACATTAAAGTAAATATTTAGATAAACTGAATATTATTTTATAACGGATATTAAGTTTTATCTTCTATTGATATAAATCTCTCTTCACGCTGTGCAACTCAATTAAATTGCATTACTTCACAATGTTTATTTTCCATTAGGTGTTTATCAACTAAAAGTGTATCCAAAAATAAAGAAATAATTAAGAAATATTTTGGAAATGCATTGTTCGCATTATCTAATCGCTTATAAAGGATTCTTGAAAAATTTGTCTCATGAACAAGGAGACAAAGGGATTAAAAACTAATTTTTTCTTTCATACGTCACCCTAATGTCATCCAAAAGAGAACCATTCGATTTTTCAAGTGAATGTCTAGACCGGTGAAGTAGATATGCATGATGAAGAGTGCAAATAAATTGAGTGTTAAGTGTTCAGTGTGTTCTTAACAAGAAAATCGGTCCTTAACACTTTTATTTCTGTAAACTGCAAAGGTTCAACTGTCTGTCTAACGCAGAAGAAAGATGATGAAGCTGGGAAATTTTTTGTAGCGACTGGACTTCTTGTTCAGAAAACCTGAAATATTATATATATACGAGATGTGTTCAAAAATAAAAATGTGACTTTTAGTTTGTCTTGAAAAATATTTACTTATTCATCAATATATACTTTTTCTGCGCCTTTGATATAATAATACATTTGAGCCAGCGCTTTTCCTAAGCCTCGAAGTACTTTTGACATGCGCTTTTTCGTACGATCTTGAGATTTTCCAGCGATGCCGTCTTTATCTCCTTAATCGTGGTCAAAAGTCTGTTTTCTCATGTGTCTTCTTAGCTTTAGGAACCGCCGTAGTATCGTGGTTCAATATCCAGGACTACTTCATGCCCTAAACATCCAAAAAAGTTGCATGGCATGAATTAACCAATAATCCGATATCTTCAGCAACTTCTCTAATGGTGACTCGACGATGCTCCATAACGAATTTTTCATCGGTTGTTGAAGTGCTGGGGCATCCAGGGCGTGTGAGGCAGGCACCGTCATTAACACACGGCATTGAACACACCTCTACATTTATGTCTGTATATTCCTCCAGGTGCCCAGACTTTAGTCGCTTCTTATTGAGTCACAGATTTATGGGAGTTCGAACAGGTGACTAGTGTAGATATTTATTATGCAAGCGTAGCCAACTAAATAAGAGTGCTTTTAAAACGTGTTCCACAGTCGTGCATAAAATAGCGATTTTCTTTCACAGTACGTGACTTTACCCATTTTAAGTGTAATACGCAAATTGTCTATTGCTCATTGCTTGCAATCATTTTTGAATTCAAAACATACACTGCTTTAACTTTCCTCCTTTCTCTAGGCAGTTTCTTAAACAAAGAATTTTCTATTACTTTAATACGCTATACAAGATTTAACTTGAACGGAAATGAAAACTGTTTCCGTTTACACATGTACACGTAAAACAAAAAAACCATAGAAATAAAAATCACTAGACAAGGACAAAGTAATTGCAGGAAAGTTTTGTTTATGCGGTTAAAGCAATATGCACACAGGCATGCACACATACACATCCACATTTAAGTAATTAAAGAAATGCTCGCACATTTATCATTGATATGAACTTGAGACTTGGAAAAAACACGTTCAAATGTCTAGGGGACGAAAGGGAGAAAGGGAAAGAGAAAAAGACAGAGAGAGAGAGAGAGTGAAACATTTTCTGTCCATTATAAACGACATAATAGAAACGTTCCAAGGAAATGCACTGTGTGACATGAAAAGATATAAACACGCGCACAAATTGATGACCTGGTATGGGCAACGTGTGACCGTTTCCAATTGACAAAGATTTAACCGAGTTCATTGTCGTTGTGTTGCCATTGTTATGGCACTCGGTTTACTTTTTTTTACAAGTAAAAGTTTATTTGTGTAATTTTTAATATATTTTTTTGTAAAGGGCTCCCCTTTTTTAAGGGATTTTTTTTTTATCTTTTTGCTGTGTGCACACAAGTTAAGCGAAAGATAATGAAATTGCTTTTGGGGTTTCGGTGGTTAAGTCAAATTAGCCAAGAATTTGTTTCCCCGATACATATTTTACAATAATAGGTGTTATGGAGTTTGTTGTTGCTGTTGCTGTTACTGCTCTACTTTGTCAGGTTGGTACTCAAATTTATCTCTTCTTCTTTACAATTCCTTTTCAAACACACATATTAATATAAATTATATTTAAACCGATCCTTGGGGAATTTAAACCATACACAGCGTGATGGAAAAACACATTTCATAAGCATGCAACTGAATGTAAACGTGCAACACTGGGTAAACAAATTTCAAGCACGTGCCTTATTTTATATGTGAAAGCGTACCGTGATTTTGAGTCAATATTTGTGCCGGAAGTTCGCGTTGATGTTTAAAACAAATTGAAAGATCTTTCTTTTTTACGAGTGTGTTGTGTGTGTGTGTGTATGCGCGTGTGCGATTTGCGCTTCATGAAAAAATAAATTAAATATTTATTCGCTGACTAAAAGCTCTTACTGTGAATGTGAGTGATTGTACGCATTGTTACCTATAAATATAAATGAAAAAAGTTGTTGTTAATAAGACGATGAAAATTTTGTAAGCTGGCGTCGGGCAACAAATCGACCAAGAAGCTGTCTCTCATTAATCTAGAAGTAAGTTTTTTTTATCATTTTTTCAATTTAAATACAATAACTTTTTGCATCCGATTCGAGGCTGCATTTGTTGCGCAAGACTGCTTCGACTGCGGTACATTTTTAGAAGAGATGGTTCCAAAAATGTTGGCAAATTTTTTTACAATTGTATCTTGAAACCTCTGAATTGTCTAATATTACAATTGGAGGATGATAACAGACCGATTGGAATCACAGTATATCATAGGATATCCTTCGATTGGAGTGTTAAACATTATTATTGTATTGTTTTAGTAACGAGTCATATCTATATATGTCCGTAGTGTTGATAATAGTTTATGTATTGGGAAAGAGCTTATCAATGTATTTACGTCTTTAGAAATTATGGGTTGGAACATAAACACCTACGATGGTCGATGATCAAAGATCATCGTTAAAACAATAAAAGTGTATGGAAAAAGAATTTTGTAAAGAATTTACGAAATGTCGATGAACTTACGTGGCCCGTACGCAGAAATTGAGAAGAATCACTGCAAGGAGCTTCCCTCTCTTAATAGCACATATTCACCTATCTATGCTCATAGAAATGTGTTTGAGTTAGAATCTAAGTACTTGGTAATGAGTGCTGGTGGATAAGATAAGTAAGTAACGAATGTAGGACATGCCAAAAGTTGACGAATTATGTAAAACATTCCAAGATCAACTTTCTGACGCAGTACAACAAAGCTGAGGTAAGTCCGAACAGTACTCTACTCTCCTATGCTCCCGCAATTTGTAAAAATCGTCTTTAAGAGTAAAAAATAGTGTCTTCGGGAAACCAACGTGGAGTCCATCAACCACTGCAATTATAAGTGCAATTACTTTTGCCTCTGTCTTCCTTTCTTTATAGCACGTGAAAATTCCTAGAAGACTCGATTAAGAAACAGCTGCGGTAATTGCGTTTAGCTACCAGCTGTATGATATGGCTTTTAGCGCGCTCAGCAATAGGTGAATTAATTTGCCAGGTTGAAATATTGAATTTTTATTAGAAGAGAAACATATATATATTCAGTAACACTCTTTAAGCTTTTTCGTTATCACATCTTATTACGCACGCACACACACAAGGCACGCAGGCATTCGGTTTTACTTTCTACTTTAAGTTTTTTATGCACCTGTTGATGTTAAGTTTAAGTAAAGTTTAATTTACTTTAAAATATATTTCACTCATTTTACAAAATATTGTTAAAAATTTATTCCATTATATTAAGAATTGCAATATTTTCAAGTCATGTCAGTACACTTTTAATTTATGCCATTTAAGCAGAAGAGAAAAGAGTTTTTACTTAACTAAACATTAATCATAATATGAAATTAAACATAATAAGTGTGTTTTTTTTATTCGCTTTTAGCTTAAGTATATAAATACAAACCATAAATCTACTTCTTATTTTTGTTGTTGCTGATAGCAATTAACGGAAGTTCGTACCGTTCCACACGAAAAAATTCGCACAAACAAGCTATAGAAAAAAAAATCGCAAACAGCTGAGTTCAATGCATGCGCATTGCATTTTCGGTTTTCCTGCGAGGGAGGGAAAGACGGAGAGAGAAACATAGATAGATAGAGAGAGAGAAAGTTTGTTCTCACATGTGAAAACAATGCACTGAGAGAATATTAGGAATGAAGTTGAAATGAAGTAACTAACTTATTAGATAGAATCTGAATGCTCTCTTTTCGCCTTCTAAGCAAACAACAAATACAATTATTTGTACATTTTCAGCACACAATTAATGTTTCATGTGTTTCACATATGAAACAACAAATAACTTTTAAAAGATTTCTCTTTTAATGGGTAGAATAAAAGGATGGAACATGCATATGTGCAGCGCATTGAAACTTTAGTGCGCATATATATGTATGTGGATGAATGACTTTGTCTACTTTACCATATGGCTGTTTATGCACACACTTAAATGTAAGCATTTCAATTTTTATACCGGTTCCAGCCATACCACGATTCCATATCTAACCATTCTTTTCGATTTGTTTAGTTAGTTGTTTACTCTGAGAAATTGCATTTTATGCTCAGCAAATTCAAAGAGTCGCTCAGTGGCCTGGGGGTCTTCTTAAGAAATGTACGGCAAAGTAAATTTACTCTGAGAATTTGAATTTTATTCTCCGAATGAGATAGACGACGAGTGGCGAACAAAACGGAAAAAGAGAAAAATAAAAGGAAAATAAAAATTTAAATGGGAATCGGAATGTGAAACATAAGCACCACTAGTTGGCTGCAAAATATTGTTACGTTACAATTATTGCAGCAATAATTGAATATACAAGTCTCGTTGATGTCGGCTCGGGAACGCGTGTCTCTGCTTCTTCTAGTTGCTGGTTATAATTTTTGTTGTTATTTTAAGTTTTGCTAAAAAAATAAACCATAAGAAAAAAAAGAAAAATAACAATTATTAAGTGTATGTTTTTTTCTTTCTTATACTGATACGTATATGCAAATGTAAATGAAAGTGCGGTAAATGGTTCTTTTAAACCGTATAAAATAGCAAAGTAATGCCCATTAATTAAAAAGAAAAAAGAATTAATTGCAAAATAAATGTAGTCGTCTATATATCCTTTTGCAAAACGTGAAGTGATTTGATGACAGCTGCCGTCTGTCACCTGCTTCTTTGATTTGTTGCCGGTACATACTATTATTTATTTATTTATTTATTTTTTTTTTTTTTTCCACATTTTCAATATAATTCTCCTGTGCGGTTTATATCAATACTAACATGTTCGTTTTGCTTATGTGTCAAGCACTGTTTTAATAGTAGTGTGTATGCAAGAGTTTGTAAAACAATCTCTTTACTCTTGTAACTTAAATTGATCTGAATTTATTTCTAAGCAACCTACGTATTTTTTTTATTTTTTTTTTTTATTGTGAAATAGTAATTATAAAAAGCAAAAAATAATTATAAACAATTTAATAGGAACGGAACGGAACGTAAAACTTCATTTCATTTCGTGGGGATAACAACGACAACTGATGGATTTGTACTCACAATTCTGAACGTAAGTTTAATAATCTGTGAATGGAAATAATCTTGGCTTGGTCTAAATAGAAATACTGATACCCGATTCACCTTAACTTTTAAATAACTCGTTAATGTTAAAAGAATCCTTCCCGAAAGTCATTTAGGCAAACTTTTATAACGTGAAAGAATCTTTAGAGTTATGTTCTTAATGTTCCGATATGCACACAAATACTATATATATATGTTAAACAAAATTTTGATTTTTGGCGAAAAGTTGGTTTCACACCAATGTGCGATGTTTTTTTTTAAATTTTTTTCGAAACCGGGGAGAAAAACATTTAAAGCCCAAGTAAAGATAGGAGTTTCACTCATTAGAAATCCAAAGAACCTTTGGTTAATGTAGGATAACTGATTTGTTATTGAAGAAAGCGCCTAAAGTGATTTTCGGTAAGCTAAGGCTAAATTAATTCTAAATAAAAAAACCTTATCTAAGTGAGAATGCAAATCGCCCTTTAAATTAATCTTTGCTGTAATTGTTATTGAATGCTCCATAAGGATTCTTATTGTCATTAGTAAGTGTGTGTGTGTGTGTGTGTGTTTGCGCAAATTGTTCAACAGTCTTTATCATGCTCTTTATTGGGTAATGAATAAAAGTGACTCTGATGCCCGCAAAACGTAGCGCTATCTTTTCTCGACTAAGACAAATGGTGAGTATCGCTTTGGTATTTGGTGGTGTTAGAGCAACGACTCCGCACATTTTAAAGTTCTGCAGCGCGATTTATAAAATCCAAATCTGCCCAAGATTAGAATGCAGTTCGCATGTGTGCGGACTCGAACTTTCACATCTTGTCTGGATAAATTCGTTTGCTTGCAGTGAAGAACTGGAACGATGGATGTGTATCTTATACTCTTAAGCATCGTCGTAACATAAATTGTGTTATGTATAAGTACCTTTAAGGCAAATGTTCTAAGCAAAGAAAAGAGGTTTGTCCGCGGATCAACGCAATGTTCCCACCTGTTTGTTGCATAGCATAGTTCCCTTTTTTTAATTGCCAGCAACATACCCGCGGTAGTCTTCCAAAACAAAGTGTTCGGCTGAATATATACGCATATATCTCCAAGCTCCCGTTCTTTAATTGCCCGCAACATACCCGCGATAGTCTTCCAGAACAAAGTGGTCGGCCGAGTATATATACATATATCTCCATATACATTAGATCTAGAATAAAACAAAATTGTAGGAACGGTTTGTTGAGCTGAACCAAGACTTTCCGCCATTTCCGATGTTTTCAAAAAAAAGATTTTGCTCTAACATGGTCTTAACAGTATAGTCGCCGATTAATGGCGATCGCCTAGAGCGTAGCTTATCAGAAGAATCGAAATCACCTATTCCAAATTTTTCGAATTATCGGACCTTCCAAAAACACTTTCAAAAAATTTCTACACACTTTCGTAATACTTCTTCCTATGTGAGTAAGCATGAGATGATACACGATAGCATCCCTTTTAATGTTAGCTTGAATCTTCTTCGTTTCAGTTCAGCGTTAAAAAATAGAGCCAACTATGCGTCAATCGAATATGCTGCGCATCAGCATTGGCGAAAATCTGACCGAATTACATCGCCAGTCCAGAAACAGCAACAAACAGTCAGTCCTCGGAGTTGGAAAAATTCATTCCATTGTTGCTTCTTCTACTGGAGTTTTTCGGAGACTTAGATGCGGTAGTTTCGCTTACATAACCAGATACGTAAAAACGTGCCGCATCACTTTGTTTAAAAATTCATGACATTTTTCATGTCTTTCCAGCAAATTGTATATTGAAAGATCAACAGTGGCGTGAAATTTGAAATGACACCCCTTCATGAGTTGCTCTATAAAGGTTAAATAAAAATGCACAGAACAGAAAATGTATAAAGCATCAACATTATATACAATATATTTATTTATTTATTCCATATCATCGAATGTTGAAATATTGAGAATTGCGTATAAAGCAAATTCTTTAAAGGTTAAACGACTTTCACGCCATGCATATGTTAACCGAATACAAAGTTTTATGAGCAAACTGTAAGTCTAGCCTATACTTTGCGTTGTCAGAGCTTCTGTTACTCACTCAGTAGGTTTTACTCAATTGGCTTTCAATCCGCTCCCGAATCTGGAGAAATATTGCGCATACCCAACGCTGTTAAGTAAATACGACTTTTAAAGGCATTTAAAAAATTACTTTAAGCATAAAAAAATCTTAAGGGAAAGAACATGTTACGAAACGAGTACGTTGTATATATTTCCAGATATTTCTTAAATATTTCTTCGTCGTTGCTATTTTCTATTTTTATCTTTTCGCATATCTGTGCATTGAGTTTATTCAAAACTGATTGTTTTTGTATCAATATCTCCTACTATTGTATTTGTTATGTGGCTACCCCGCGCAGCGCTCCAAAAGATCTAATGCGCTATATAAATTTCCGTTCGCGAACGCTTCAGTTAGCGCATTTCTCAAAGAAGGTTTTCGCGTATTTTTCTTAGGTTTTAATTTCGGAAATGTCGACACACTTATGTTTAGGTCATGGCAAGAGAAGATATGTTTTTTTTTCTTTACACATCTTGCAGTCACAAAAATACTTTTATGAAATTTGTTTTAATAGATTTATTGTCTCATTCTTTGCATATAAAAAGGCTAAGATAACAATTTAGGTTTTTTTTTTATTTAAAAAAAAATTTCCAATCAAATCTGGTTATTGCAATAAATTAACCTTAACGATAGATAAATCAAATCGAAAATATTCAATTAAAATTCCAAGCCGTTATAGTTATGTACCGAAAACAATGGTTTGAAATATTTTTTTTAAATAAATTTGCATAAGACAATTGGGCCAAAGTTGACGATCATGAAAATGATGAAGGGAGCGATTGAATATTAATTTCTTGTTCACTTTGTTTACTTTAATATTTGTATTGGGTGGAATAATTTAAGATTAGTGTCGAGTTCAAAAATTGCAAGAACTGTGGATTCAGAAAGAAAAAGACACAAAACGAACAGGACGTCCTCAGACCTTAAATGAAATGAGGCATTAATGCAACGTAAAAACAGTAAGTAAACACTGAACGTACTACGTTGTACCATGTCACTTAAATTCAATCCTCTGTCTACATCTTAACTTTCACTTATCATGAATTGCTAATAAAATATATCGCAATCAGTTGAACGAAGAATTTCATAAATTTTTTGGGATCATTAAGAATTGTGATCAGGTCTTCTGTACATTACTCTGTTTCAATATATTGATAATCGAGACATATACACACACATTGGAAGGAGCATAAAGTTGAGCAAATATATGACAAGAGGATTTACTAACTAACACAGAAGTTTAACAACAAAGGAAACCGTTTACTAAAAAGTCACTTGCAAATTGTTTACAGAAAATATTTACGTTAGGCGCTTAACTTAAATTGAAACACGGCTCATCACTAAATACCCTGCGTCACCCTACAATCATCATATTATAACTTTTCAAAATAAGGCCTTATATGGGGAGTAGTCTGATTCGAATCAGTTTCAAAAGCGTTCGTCCTTGCGTCAAAACATGTTACTGTATCTTATTGCATGGGAGTATCTAAAAAATTGCGGCCTGTAAGTTGAACAAAAGAAAACAAGACGGACAGACAAACTTAAAATCATTTTCTAAATCTCTCGGTATAATAAAAGGCAGGCGTATCCCAAGTCCTCCTGGACAGATCCGCGCAAATTTAATACATCCCTGTGCTACAAGTGGTGGAGGGCGTAATGAGGGGACGGTGGTTATGAATTAAAACAGAGGAATCTTAGAGTCTGAAAAATACATAAGCCAAGGGTTAAAAATTAACTGACTTTACGCTTCTTAACACTAGGTTGCTGATGCAGTTCTTCGAAGTCAGCGGCCAGACACTTGGTTTTTAATTGGGTTTAATCGGGTGTCATGAAAAAGAAATGGCGTTGGTAAATATGGCGCTTCATTTGGACATAGATCTTCTTTACCACACACATCACATAAAGGCTTCGACTTATAATACGTAAAACTTGTTTAAAAATAAATAAAAATAAAGCTACGATGTAAATGAAAGCGTTTCAGCTAAACTCATAGCACGTAACACATGAACTAGGCATCGTTTGCACACGTAATCGGCTTTAGCTAATAATTCAATCACTAAACGAACTGCATAAGGTGCTAAGCAATCAAGTTTTGTATAACGTCGGATAGAAGAGGTTACGCCAAACACCAGAGTCAGGGTAAGAGTCAGCAATGCTCCTACATACGGTTAAATTGGCATCACCCAGACGAACAAATTGCATATGATGGGGATAATAACTTTTTCAAGACTTCGTTGCGCGACTCCTCGAGGATCGTATTGACAGAAGGTGGAAAGGAAATTACAATAGTGTGAACACATTTCGGAACAGGCGCATTCTTGTCCAACCACTACTGCCATGTAATTTCCATGGAACCTTTGATAAATTATCGATGCGTATATGTTGTACCCGTTGAGGCGTTAGCTTTTCATGTTGTTTTTCCATATAGTAAAGTCTTAAGGTTTATTAAGAAGTCGATCAGCATACATGAAAAGAAAGCTGCAGTGTTCGTGTCCGCAAGAAAAGCTAAGAAATATTAATAACAACTACCTCTATCTAGTTACAGCTTCCCTTCGAACTTTATTGAAAGCTCTAGGCTAAAAAATTACAAAAAAAACTTGCACTGTTAATAAACATGTATTTAGATTTCGATCAAGGCTAAAAGCAAATATTCATTTCTTTGATAATCAAAAATATTCGCTCAAGTGAGAGAAGTGGCTCATAAGTCGGACATGCGACAATAGGAGACAATTTTCACAGCAAACTGACTGTGAACGAACTAATTCACTACTTGGCAAAGCAATAACAAAGATATGGATGGGTCGGTAACCTATTTCGCTTTCAAATCTTCAAGCTGAAGTAGTGTGCATTCATCATTCAGCTTAAGGAAAACGAGTCGTCATTCTTAGAAAGACCGGAGTCGGCCACCTATGCTCCGTATCGTTAAATATCGCACAATAATAGCAAAGATATCGTTACAAAATAAGTCAGCAATTCTTTAGCTACACACATAAACATACATTATTTATGGTAATTGTAACAGAGAAAAAAAAAAGAAGTATTTTCTCTTATAAGTTATTGAAATATATAGAAATATGCAAATGCATAAAAAGTCGCACGTATAAATAGATAATTGAGTCTAGTCAACGAACCAGATAGCCATTCCGACAATCTAGCAGACCTTTTCTATCGTATCGTAGGCACTGTTTTGTTATTAGCATAGTTGATGCTGATTTGAATAACAAATGTATAATCAATTCAATCCAATTGTGTGTGCATGAGTGTGATATGAGCAGCTTTATATATATATATATATATATATATATATTATGATGACGATACATCTACAAATCTAAATGCCTAAATGCTTTATATATGCGTACGTATATTATATAAAGTGTTTGTGTATATATATGTTTACAAAGTCTCGGGTGAGAGATTTTTTCTTTTTCCATCATTTTCCTCTTTTAATAATAGTTTGAAGCGACAAACTATAGTAAACTGACTTTATGACACTTGCATACATCGATTTCCATCTCTTTATTTATGAGTATGTCTATCTCTTTCTAAAAGTTTACTGTATTATACCACATGTAATTATTGTGCATACGAATCTCATATTTACACAAAATCTGTTGGGGTCCGCATCTGTGTCTACTGTCTACAGTTTATTAGCACCAGTTATAAAGTTATGTTATGTTGTGTTATGTTTATGTATGCGTGTGTGTGTGTGTGTGTGTGTATTTTGCATTTATTCATATTTTTATTCATGTTTCGTTTTATTTGTTATTTGTTAGAAGATTGGAAGTTCAAACGTGAGGTTCTTGCTGTCATATTTGCTACCATATAGCTTAGCTACTGTTGCTTTTATATTGATGTTGGTGTTATAGTTTATATATATAAACACGCAAGCAAACAAAAAAAAGAAAGAAACGTTTATTGGCTTATTATAAAATAATAAGGAGATAAACAAAGAACAATATTAACATTGCACGTTGTACTGAAACTTGCTTTGTTTATTTTCTTCATTCTCCTTTCGATTAAATTAATTGCGCCGCTTCTAACGCATAGATATTGGATAACTTATACATATATACATTTTGTAAATCAGCATAAAATTCCCAATCAAGTATGCTCTCTCTCTCTCTCCCTCATTTCGTCTCATTTCTTGCGAAAAGTACGATGAAGAACGCTGATGAACGCTACGCCCCAAAATCCTTATCCATTACATATATGAAATTTTAAATATATATTTAATGTTTAAAGTCGATAATCCTCTGGTAATTCATTCTCTTTGTTAGCGGAGAAAGTGTTCGTACACGTGAAATGGTCGTAGGTACTAACAATTTAAGTGACGATGCGGTCACGTTTCTCGCACTTTGCTTGCACACCAATACGAACATCTAAGCATATTAATCACACATCGCACAAAGGTACAATTAACAAAGAAGAAGAATACACGTGTCATTGTTAGCCTTAACGAAAGAAAGAGTGGACGGACAGAGTTTATCTAACTAACCAGGTTTGTCATGATGTTAGGCCCTACCTGTCGTTTCCTTCGGACTACATTTTATCTGGAGTATTGATAGCACTATTTGTAGCCTTGTTGGCTTCTTAAACAACTGCTGTTTTTTCATAATCCTATGAGGTAATCACAATTTTTCGCATCCGCTTGTAATATTGAGAAATACGGACGAGAGCAAGAAAGGGCATCGTTAGGAAGATACGTTAAACGTACGTCTTCAGCAACACCCATTGGTTAGCTGCATAACCTAAGAGAAGTTTGCTGCCTTTTACTTAACTCTAGCAGTTCAACTTTTCAAATAACACAAATAGCTCTCCATTTCTATGTATGGCTGGACATCTTATTTAGTACAATAAATCCTATGTCGACTTGGATTAGGTTCGGCATTACATTATTTAAAACTATAAAATGAATTTTTCTGTTCTTATATAACACGTAGCGCACTCCACAATGTTATTCAAAATGCCGAAGAAAGAAATTGTATATAGGAAAAGAGACTGGAAACAGTTCTTAAGGATAGTTAGTATGGAGCAAGGTGTTTACATCGGTAGCCTCTTAGAGGAATTATGCATATACTTATACTATACTCTTGCACGTGATAATTATATACGTCATAGCAATTCACCTTGACCTTTGGCTTTATAGCTACAATAATAATAATAATAATAAATGATATTAAATGACAATAGAACTGGAGCTGCATTTCACAGCACTTTACTCGAATGAATTCGAGCAAATTCGGTAGACTTTTCCTTTGAATATAACGATTGATTCGTTTTGCTTTTTAGCAAATCCTTGGCTTATTATTTATTTTATCCTACACCAGCACCGCGCCACAATGGTCGAAAAGGTAGTCGGAAAAGTGGTACGACGCAAACCATTTGCAATAGCGTTCTTCCTAGTACCTAAACACGTCAACGTTTCAAATTTCGTCAAAGTATCTGAAAAATTCGGGCCGGTAGGTTGAATACAAGAAAACAAGACGGACAGGCGGACAGGCAAGCAGAATTATTTTCTGAATCGATCGGTATAATGAAAAGTGTGTCTCTCTCAAATCTTTATATGTATTGCATACATCCATACAAGCGTAATATACTCTCGTGCCACAAGTGACATAGGAGAGTACCTTTAAGTAGCTTAAGGAGGCAAACAACATGCGCTCATTTATTGGGTCCAGCTAAAATCATTTGTAGCTTTGTGCTGTGGTCCTTCCTCTTTTGGTTTTAAAATATTAAGCGTATCCGAGTAGATAAGAATTGCGACGCCTACCAAGTCAGTGTTTATGGGTTCGAATCTCAAGGGTGATAGAGTTTACTTTGGTATAAAACTTACAGTGAGTGCGCAATGATTGCACTTTGGCATTTGGATGCACACACTCGCTAGGCTTTTATCCCCTATCTCTTTCTGTTTCCTCACTTCATATTTCAAAAAACTTTATATGACGTAAAAAAGAAACATTTTGAGGAAGGTTTGCCTGCCTTGACTTACTTCTTAAAATTTTCCCACCTTGTAGATCAGAATTTTGAATTGAAGCTAAACTATGATTAGATGTCGACGATAAATTAAAATTTGTAAAAGACTTAAAACAGTAAGAACGATAGCGCTTTACTATAAGCATTAATATCTAGAGGGGCATATAAAAACTTGAATGAAAATCTCAAGGCACAAGGGAGTGTTTTGACCCTGATTTGTAGAAATTGAAAATAAAACTTGAAAATTGAATTAATTGAGAATTTCAAAATGATAGAAAAAAAAAAGAAAACAGAATACTAAAGGTGACAATTAATGCCATACATTAAGCGATTACTGCAAAAGCAAAGCAAAATAAAAAAAGCAAAAAATTGGTATTAAATCTATTTACAAACACCAGAATTGTTTAGCTCTTATTACTAATGTTGCTGTTGTTGTTGCTGTTGCTTTATTTTAATTTACATGTTTGTACACTTAAGTATGAAGCAATACAAATGTTTTTTTTTTTTTCTTACGCTTGTCTTATATATTTAAGCAACGTACACACAACACCGGATACCATAACGCCAACACAGGCCGAAAAAATATCGTATGCAAGCAGTGTGTGTACGCTCTTTCCAAAAAGGTAAATAACAAAATGTAAAAAAAAAAAAGACCATATATAAGTTAATTCTTTTGCGTACGTGTTTCTTCAAAGTTTGGTGGTCAAGTGCAAGGGGGAAAAATGTTTGGGGCTTTAGAATCGCTTCAAATCGTAACCACAAACAATTCAATTATTTAATAAATAATTTTTCTCATCTTTTAAAGAGACTCGATTTACTTCTGCTTATTGCTTGGTGGTCTTTTTCGTTTATTCTGATGTGAAAGGAAAAACCTTGCCTGGCCTTTGTGTTTGGTTACAACAATTTCGTTAAAAAAGTTTTCCTTAATGTTATCTGTTGTTTACTTTGTCCGAGAAGGAACGTTTAGAGACCACATAACGTATGTATTATCTTGGTCAGCGTCAAATTCTAAATCGATTTAAGCATGTCTGTCTGTCCGTCTATATGTCATAAATATTGTACTCGGCGCAATAGTGAAGCTACCGGCTTCAAATTTGGCTCAAACATTGGGCCAGTTCTTGCTCGCAGGTTGGTATTGAAAACGAGACAAATTGGTCGAAGCAGACAGTTCTCTGTTTCTCAAAGCAAAGATTTGTGCGTTTTTGCTCTTCACTTATAAATTATGAAAAACAGAAGGCTGAAATTTCCTATATTCACTTTATGGATGACGCTATTGTTTACGTAAAAAAATTCTCTTCTTTTTTTCTATGAACTTGCGATGCTTGTAACAGCAGCTGCAACTGAACAGATCTCGTGATTGACAATTATTCTGACTTTGATTAAAATTACAAGTTAGTTGAATTCGCTTCAATGCAACCGAGAAAGTTAGAAGAAGTTATAAAGCTACTGAAAAACACTAATTCAAGAACTTGAACAATTCTTATAAATATTTGCGTGAATTCTGATCGAATAAATATTTACAGGTATATACAAAGTGGGTTTGAGGTTCCATTGTTTATCATTAGCATTCACTCCATTGATCTCCTTCTCGCTAGTCTCTTTTCTTATTGTCTTTTCTTTCATAGTTGAAGAGATTGCTCCGAGTTGGTTTCTTTCTCGTCATCGATCTTCGCTCATATAAGAATAGTGCAGCATTTCTAATCTTCACAGATTAACGCAATAGAGTGTTGTTGCACAGGTCTAAAAGGTTGAGATTATGATTGGGTTTAGAAGCCTACTGTGGTCAAATTAGAGCCCCCTGAGTACTTTGATATATTGTTATACAATTTTTTTGGAAATAACCTTTAGAAACTGTAATATGGTACAAAAAAAAAGATTTTTAAATAAGTTTTTATTTTAATGAATTAACTTCTGAGAGATAATCAATCGCTTTCTCTTATAGAATAAAATCTTGACACCTCAAGGCGTTTATATTTCATTCAATGTTTTATTTTTTTCAATTTGACAAATCACTCAACGAATGTCCACTATTCCACGTGAAATACGGTGACGATCGGAACTCAGTGAAGAAAGAGATAGGGAGGCGGTGGCCGCAGCCTAGTGAGTGTGTGCCCATTCGGTGAGTTTTACCGCTTTATGGACTACTACTGCTCACTATAACTCCGGCCTAAGTAAAGTCTATCACGCTTGAGATGTGAACCCGCGAACACGGTCGCGATTCTTACCTGTTAGACCGGTCAAGCGGAGTGACTTATTTAAACCCTTACGCCGTTGTATTTTTCAAAAAAATGTTGGTTTTTACAGTTCATTTTTTATATTTTTATGGTCAAGTCTAGTCTCAATTCGATTTAACTAATCAACTTGCTGCCTCCTACTCGCCAAGCTATTTTACTTGCTCACTAAATAAGTACACGGCAGTGTTCGATATATTGACTGGCAGATTCTAGACGAAAGCAAGTTAAAAAAAAAGAAGGAAATGTTTTCCCGGGAACACGTAAAATTTTTGAAATTTTGTTTATTAACCGAAACGGAGACGATCATGTATGGAAGAGTAAAGAGGAGTCTGTGTACGAACACTTTTCAAGTTAGACAAAACAAAGTCTGGAAATGCGTGAATGTACTTTCCTTAGAAACGTAACAATTGCTTCTTATGTTATTTCTAATAAATGAAGGCAGGCCAAATGAAGAATAGAGAAGATCCACCTTGGTTCATTACAAGCAACTAATTCCGTTTATCATCCTCAGAAGCGAGAGGTTAAACAGATATTGAGTATCAATACGAAAATCCTTCGAGGAGGTTAAAAAGGGTAGCGATTCTTAATTAAATGAAATACTAAGTTAAGTGAAAGTGAAAGTTTCGGTAGCGATCATCAATATATTCCACAATCCACAAATTTAAGATCTCTAGTCCAAGTTTTGAAGTTGTGAAAAAAACAATAACACAATAGGCGAAGCGGGGTAAAACCACCGTAATTGAATTTTGCTGAGAATCCTAAGCTGCTTGAAGTGCATTTAATGGGTACTTCGGAATGATAAACCGGCCAATATTTATAGTACTTGCCGATCTAAGCTACTGTGCACAGCTATAGCACTCCGTGCTCTTATCAAGTTTTCATAGCAGTTGTTTTAATCGTTACAAATTCAATAACAAAACAACGTATCCCCACTTGATACCTTGATGGTGGATGGTGTAGCAAAGTAATTGTGTACTAAATATATTTCGTATCTCTTATTCAAATTGGAGCACTTTGTAAAGGCAATAAATTGTGAACATTTACAAAACGCAACATTTAGATTAGAACACATACATAAGTACATTTTAACCGGCCAGAGATAAAAACAAGTAAGAAAGTTATATTCGGCGGGGGCCGAATCCTGCATACCCACCACTATGCTTCTTGCATTCTACTCTCCAAATTCTTTTATTTGCCACCCATATCGCTGGTATGAGCCCACCAGGTCGTGGTGTCTATCATATTCATTTTCGAGTTAACCCATTTTGCCTTGTTTGCGTTATATTAAATAAGCATAAAACCTCAAAAAGGCGAAAAAAAAAAAATTTAATCCTATGTAACTTTGTGGGGGAAAGCGCTTTGTAAAACAAACATAGACAATTTCAGCCTTCAATTTTTTATAATTTTTAAATAACGAGCAATAATCCAAACATTTTTTTTTAAAACAACGGTGTTGCGTTCAGTTTACGTTCCATTGCGCGCTTCTGCTCCGTCCGATTTGGCCCATTTTCAATGCCAACCTGCGTGCAGAAACTCCCTACTAAAACTTTCTAGTAAATTTGAAGTCGACCAGGAGACTGGCAACAACAAACACCACAGAGACTTTCAGACGGACAGACATGGCTAAATCAATTCAGAATTTCACGCTGATCAAGCTTACGTGCACTCTATAGGGTCTCTGAAATGCAAAATGAGTATATGTCCCCCTTACGAAAACCTTAGAAAACTGTATTCGGCTATGAGGAAATTTTTTACGTCCAAGGAAAAAACGAAAAAATTATAATGTCTATATCATGTGCTATTGGAGGGGACATGAGGAATTTTTCCCATTTTCGTACTTATCATCGGATCACCCACAGAATCTGTTTCATAGAATCTGCTGAAGTTTGTGAATAATGAGCAAAACATCCAATTTTCTTGCTTAAGAACACGGAGATGTTCTCAGTTCATATTACCGTCTTGGCGTGTCCGTCAACTTATTCGTATCACTTTCAATGTTAATCTCCCCGTGAGGATTTCCAATACTTTTATCGATTTAGAAGCGTATACCTTAATTTTCGAGGCTGAAACAATGTTTATATTAGAAGTACAGATGGACAAACAGGTGCAGATAGATTTAAAATTTTGACATTGAGTAGGAATGTAAATCGCGTAAAGGGTCTCTGAAGTTATGTGCTCGGTGTTGCAAACGTTTTAACAAACCGTATATACCCCTCACACCTCGCTAGTGAACGTGAAGAACTTTCAACATACACCCTTATCGCAGGTACGCATGCATAATCGTATACACACGCATTTATTTAACTACTTTGTGTTATCGTTCAGCGCGTCAGTTATCTTCTGCTTTGTAAATACATAAACATGTAAATCACCTTCAAAAACCTTAAAAAATTTAGATAATTTTCCCATAAAAAGAGTTTATTACGATATAAAATTCATACGCTTAACTTAATAGTCATTTTTATTCACATGTGTCTGGATATGTAAATGAAATTTCCACGGATTGCTGTTGCTGTATATTTAGCTAGCGTGAGTTATATTCGTTATATATGCCTATGCGTTTTTCTTAAAATAGTCATAAACACATTCGCATTTATGTATATGGGAGAGTATGTATTAAAACTCCCGGAGCCTTTTATTATTTATATTATTATTAATATTGTTCCGTACTATTGTTAATGTTACGCTTTAATGCACGCCAATGTGTGAATATGCGCGATGACTCATACATAGATATAGAACTCTCTCCCTATTTAGGGGTCAGTCGAGTTCATATAATAAATAAATTTATATATCCACATGTCTATTACAGTTGTTTTTCTTACTTACTTCCCGACAACTCAATAAAATAAATTTTACTTTCATTTACTTAAACAAACACAACAGTGTTTCAAAAAAAAAAAAACAAAATCAAATAAAGAAATTAATTAACTGAATTCAACTTACGTATGCGCACAACATTTCTGCCTGTTTTTAGTTAATTATGATCACCAATTTATCGACACAATTTACGTGACGTAATGATATCAATCAAACTTTTCGAGCTAATTGTCGTCATTTTTAGACTCAATTTTAGAATTTTGCCCAACTATCGTTACTAGTTTTGCAAGGCTAACAACAACAGATGGACGGATAGTCAGATATGAGTAAACCATGTGAGGCAGTTGCCCATGTTATTAGTAGTAATTTGAAATGAAAATTCTATTATACCCTACTCCACTTGTGGTAAAAGGGTACGCTATTAATTTTGTCTGAATGTATACAACGCTGAAAAAGAGCTAAGGTAGATAAACCTTTTATTATCTCCGTAAAAGGAACTACTTTCTAAATCAATCTAATCGTATCTCTGTCTGTCTGCCTGTCTGCCGATATGTTTTAGCCGTAAAGCCGAACGCTGTTGACAGTAGTTCGGATCGGACGACTTTGTCGATCACTTCCCATATAACGCCTTATTTTGAAAAGTCATTAAATGAATAACTTTATTAAGCGGAATGGTGTAGGGTACTTAATGATGGGCCATACAGCACCAAAAATAAATTTAAATTCTTTCTTAAACGTAATCTCTGATATATTGGCGGATATGTGGGAATCATTTATAAGATAAGGAAAAATGCATTTTGCCGTCAATGTTTTTTTTTTACCATTCGCTCGGGGGATATCTTCTTTTCACGTAACGCGGTGACGGTGAAAAAGAAATAGAGAGTTGGTGGCCCCAGCCTAGTGGATGTGTATTATGCCTTTGCTGACTGAACACTCCCTAGAGCTACGATCAAACTAAACTCTGTCGCACTCAGTTTTGAACCCGCGAACACTGCCTTCGTATTCACGGTTCTTACCTACTCGGCTACTCATGCGGATCGTCTTAAATCATAATTCTGTATTTATTATGTAATTCTTCTTTCTAAACAAATTTCCAGCGAAGACAAATGAGTAGCTAGAAAACATCTTACTAGGCGTTGCTTCCAGGTCAAATCATTTTTGTTGGGTGCGGGGTGTTTTCTCACTCCTCTGTAGCCGTGCAAACATTATCTTCTTTTTCTTATTATTTAGCTCTGCTTTATATATATACTTTCAAGCTTGCTTTAGAGGGAATATATGGATATGGATAGCGTGCCAAAAGAGCTTAAATATTAAAAATTTTTTTAAAACGGGCCGAGCACTTACTGTAGTTTGACTTAAAGGTAGATTAAAATCGCGTCTACTAAGCCAATGTTGACAAGTTGAAATTTTGGTGCGGTTTCATCTCACTTGGTCGTAGTAGCAAGTGCTCAATCCTATCGCTTCTTCTTTCTTCCCCCACTTCTTTCTGACCGTCGTCATAGCACACGTATTGAGGGAAATCCCGTGATATAGGATGCAAACTTGAGATAAAAAAACACGTGTGGGGAGTGAATCTCAATATTGTGTGTACTTGTTTGCTTTCACAGTGAACTTTCGTGCAATCGTTGCATATACTTTCAATGGTAAGGGTTTTTTTTGCTCTGCGAGCTGGAGGTAAAAAATCTGCAAAAGATGCTGCTGGATCCTTAGTAGCAGCAAGTACGATTTCAACGTACTAAAAACTACCCCCTCACATGCTCCTTCTACCACTTCTCCCGCGGGACCACCGTTAGGTATTACTTCGCGGGGGCTGATTGCCGTTAGCACACTTCCGATGGTGGGACCTCAGTGGAATACACTATTGGCTTCCACCCCCTTTGCTTTCCACCCGTTGTCTCTCCAGTCGTAACTCCACGAGGGTATTGCTAGCGAACGCGTCTACGGCGTGGCGTCCCAATGGTACGGGTACGAAAGGGTGTTTGTAAGGAAATTTGTATGTATTTTCTTTAAAGTTCTTTATAACATACATCACGTAGATTTTCATAATGCATTGAAAATGTATTTTGAAATTTTAGATTAGATTTAATATTTTTGCATTACTAAGATTGCTGAACAAAGGGTTTTTATCTACTTTTAACTGGAACTTGACTGTTCGTGCACCATGTGTGTAGAGCTAATGCAAATCTGAAGTTGTTTTTTCTCCTTCTCTTTTTGTACAGATATTTTTGCTTAAATTTTCTTAAGATGTTTGCAATAAACAAAAGGAACATAAAGTTTTAGAAAATGGTTTTGTTGTTTTTCGTAAAGCAATTGCAATAACAACATTGTTTTTGATAACAAAATTAGGAAATTAGAGCTATTTCTCCTTAAACAAGAATTAAAAACACAATTATTTTTTCATTTCTAAAAAGTGTTTATAAATAAAAAAAACAAAAATTAAAAAAAGACTATAAATATATCAAAAAAATTAATAAATATATTATTACTATAATTATAATTAATTCAGCCAAAGAAATAGATATTAAGACTAAGGTTTTAAAGCGCGACCGCACTGAAGCCGATAGCCTAATAAATGCAACAAGAAATATAAATTTAAAATTTGTAAAAAAAGTCGTGGAAAAACACTGTGGTGAGCCAGGGCCCACCATTAAACACAACACACCAAGCTATAGCTATTTATGTCAAGACTTTTTGAACCCAGGCGTTGTGGGAGAAGTGGTCGAAAAGGTGGCCCGATTTGAAACGTTTTTAAGGTTAGTTAGTTAGTTTTTGGCCCAAAAGCCGTCACTATACCAAACTCACCAAAGTACGCGGGCAGACAAGCATAAATCGATTTAGCAACACTGCCTAAGCCGACGTGGGTGTATCTTATATATTGCTCACGTGTTGCACCAAAAACGGTGTAGGGCGTAATACAATAAATTACATTTGAAAAACTATTAAGAGGCAGTAAGTAAAACGGAAAAACTTAAAAACCGATTTGATTAGCAATTTACTACTGATCCACAGTAAATACGATTAGAGTTTTAAAAAAAAGTTAATACAGTTTTTTAAAGTAAAGCAACGAAATCTGCAAACTTTGTTCTAGAAGTAGGCAACATATTTTTACCTATTTCTGAATTGAAAGTAGGCAACAACTATTGAAGCTTTTCAACACAAAAGCATTCAATGCTGATCTCTGGTCTTTGTTGATTTCAATCATTTTCATGTTCAATTTAATTTTATCATGTTTTCGTTGTAAGTTTATTCTGTTCACCGCAAATCACTGTTAATATTATTGTTAATTATTATTGTTATGAAATGAAAGTTCTTCTTAGAGTTATTCAATGCATGCAATAAAAACTTAAGTGGTCGTATCGGATTGAGGGAAATCTTTTCCACCCTCATACACCCTCACTGACCAAATTTTTAACGAAATATTTTGAGCAGAGCGCCGTTATAAGCAATTGCTTGCACGTAAATGTTTAAATTGATTTTGCAAGTTGTTTTTGAAAAGATCAAGTGGTAAGCGAGATAAAGCCTTCACTAGCACTGCCATGTAATGAAGTAAATTAAGTGAATTCGATTGCTTCATATGGAAATAGTAAAAATGTTATTTATAAAAGGGAAACTCTTTCCAGTTTGTATTTTAGAAAAAAAATATTGTGTAATAAACTTTTTTCCTTTTTTATATCTTTTCTATAAATCTGTACTTATATGGAAAAGGTCGAAATGACTGTGAACCGTTTCCTAAGCGATCGAAAAGCTCTCAGGGCAAGGCGTGTGTTCAAAAAGCTGTCTTATCGAAAACGATAAAACAAGTAAGTAATTTGGGAAATAATATTTGGCAATGGCCGAATGTTTGTGTTGTACGCAACCATCTCGATTTACAAAAAAAAAAATATTAACACAAAACAGAAACAATTATATTTCAATAGTTCACAACGTGAAGTGAACGCAGTCGGAATTTCCATTTTATTAACGACTACTAAACGATTATCTATGGAACATACGTGGAAATGTTTTATTTATAGTTGTATCTGCTGCAGTTTATGAACAATGAGAAAATTATTTTGATATTTTGAAAGCAAAGCAGTTCTCAGTTTATGCTGTAATGTACTTTGGCTGGATGTTTGACGGATTTTTTCTTTTTCTATCACATGACCTATCACACTGTCTTAACCTTATTCGCGTAATAGGGTAACGGTCGGAAAGAAATAAGGGAAAAGAAAGAGTTGGAGAAGCGGCCGCAGCCTTGTGGTTGCGTGTCATACCTTTACCGAATAAGCACTCACTATAACTGCGGCCAAAATAAAGGTTGTTGCCCCTTTTGAGTACAAATCTGCGGCCAAGACCGCGCACTAAATTTGGAATACACATATTAAATTGTGTGATCGAACAAAGGCTTAACAGACACAGACATACAAATGGACTGACGGACAAACGGATGGAAGAACGGACAGACGTATCTAGATTGATTCAGACTTTGACACCGATCAAGAATGCATATAATTTGTATAAAGTCTGTGACGTTTCCTATTTGGTGTTGCAAACGTGTTGATAAAATCAATTTTTCTCTAACGCTTTACTACTGATGGGTATAAAAAGTGAGTGACTCAGATACTGTTACTGTTTACTAATGGGTGTATGTCATGTAAATCAGTTGTTCACGCGTTAGTTTTTTTGAAGCATAGAAGCGACGGAATAATTAATCGATACTTTTTGTAAAAACTGAAGTTTGCCTCGAACAGGTAAGGGAACAACATATTGACCCTAAAGCATATCATGGATTGTGACGATTTTATGCAAATATATGAAAACCGTAAAGGTTTTTACTACTTATTGACGTATCGACTATTTGGCCCTGATAAGCGTTTGCATAAAAGTCCAGCATGGCATTTAACTTAAGTTCTAAATTAAAGTTAAAATTGTGTTCGATATGACCCGTAGTTTCTTTTGGGTACAAAAGTGCAAGTTTCAATTCTCAGGAGTCCCAATGGAAGGCTAGAGAGGCATTACGGAATTGGTTCATATACACAACACAATGTGCAGATCTTGTCATTTTTCTGTAAGTTCTTACGAAATTTCTCAGACGGCTTTAGTTATTACTTTGATCAAGAACTCGATATCGATAGCCTGCACTGCCTGTTTAAAAGCGAATATGTCAAGTTTACGTCTCTGTTTGAGTTTTTTTCTTGGGACCATTAGCGACTGATAAATTTATCTAAGAGGGCAACTGATTGTAGTCAGATAAGGTCGGAGTTCCATCTGCTTAAACGTATACTCGTTTCATGTGGTCCTTCGCACGTATATCTTAAAATTGACAAACGAAAAAGGGAAATTAGTATTTCACTTACTCAATGCCCGGGGGGCCTGTGTAAATAAAAGTTCGTCATTTCACAAGTAACACTACACTGCACTATATTTACAAAAAGCTCCGCCAACTGTGAAAAAAGGGATTTTTAACACAAGAACGACCGACTAGGTCTCAAGCTTCAAAAAGGTACTCCCTAGGCAGACGCAATGTTTGGGAAATTTTGGTGACTTTTATTTATATATGAAAAGACGTTTAAAAATCTATAATTAATTTTTTTTCACTTGTTCAAGTTTTGGAAATATCGATGACATGTATACTGTTTCCAGGGGAGTGAGTCCATTTAAATCATTTTTTTTATGAGATTGCCACAGGCATGAAGATGAAGATGGGAAGCTAAAATTTGACAAATACATGCTTTAGTCGAATAACGAACAGAAAAGACTCTGAAGCGATCTTAACCGTTTGAGTCCCAGACGGTTTTGAAAAAACACTGTCGCGCTGTCTGGGTTTTATGTCGAGAAAGCCCAGACAGTTTTGAAATAAAATCTAAACGGCACGATCGCGCTGCTTGGGATTCTTCGATAGTTTTTTTTCAAAACTGTTTGGGTTTTCTCGACATGAAATTTGAAGACCGCGATCGCGCTGCTGGGTGCTCAAATGGTTAAAGAAGGAGATAATTTTTTTCTTATTTACATTTCTACATTTATTAATGAACTCACAGCTAAATGTTAAGAAATGATCTGCCGACAGCAGACAACAAACTGGAGCAAGCTTAAAAAGAAAGGTAATTTATTTTATTCACGTCTCTAAATTAGGATCCTTTAGAGGCATTTATGAAAAATTGAAGCTATTGAGAAAAACAGGCAATTGTCAAGACGACTCGGCGTTTGTTTCGAAAATTGACCGATCTGTTTAATAATACTCGCAAAGTTAATAACTAAAGGCAGGTGGTTTTACAATAATGACTAATGAAAAAAGTTCCCGTTAGATTTCGAGCTCCACCTATGTTCCTATGTCAAGATAGTCTCCACAGTATATTCTTTAGAATTAAACCTTTTAAGTGATTTTCTTCCTCCAAATACTACATGTATCGTATTCTGAATACATAATTAATTTTTTATTGAGACCACTTTTTATGTCTTTTGTGCAAACTAATTAAGAACTTAGTGATAGGTAAAAAGAAATAAATAAAAAATGAAGAGTGCAAAGGTTTATCAATTTTAATACGCGGTTTAAAGGTGTTTGCGTTAAAAGTATTTTACGTATTTAAAAGAAAAATTAATCAAGTCGTACGACTTTTAGCATTACTGTGGTATTTTTACACTCTACGCTACTTGCCGGATAAGCATGTATTAGGGAAGAGTTGAGATGGACACACCTTTTGTTATACCGATCGATTTCAAATCACTTTCTGAATCGAATTACCTTTGTCTGTCCGTCTTGTTTTTTTGCGTTCAATCTGCAGGTCGCAATTCTTGGGGTATTTTAATGAAATTTGGTACACTGACGATTTTTGGCGCAATGACGAACGCTATTGAATGATGTTCCCATGCAAAGCCTTATTTTGAAAATAGTTATATGGATGACCGCAAAGGCGGGCGTTAAGCGTTTTTATTTAAAAAACAAGTAAAAGTTTTTGCAATACTTTGTGGTATTAAATTGAACTTGAGATCCACAATTTTACCCCACCACGTTATTGTTAAAGGATTAATTTAAGTACATCTGCTTGCATTATTCTTAACGGAGAAAATTATTTGAAGAATTTACTTAAGGAAAACTTTTCATATACCTCCTCATGTTTATCCGGTCTAAGGAATTTACGTTTGACTTCTATTTTCATGAGCCTTTGTTGTTGATGCAATTTGTACAAATATACTTTCATTTTTTTTTTTTTTCAATGCGAAAACATGTGGCATTTTTCTTCACAATAAAAATAGAAAAAATGCTTGAGATTTACACAAAACAATAAAACTAGCATATAGCATATGTTATGTGGAATTTCGAATAGTTTGGCTGCTTTTTGTTTGGAATTTTTGTTCTCTTTTTGTGCATGAGAAAGTGTGTTTATACTAAAGACAAAAACAAAAAAATTGGTTTTTCTTCGGCATTTTGACATAAAATTGCAAGCTGAGAACGATGAAAATTTTAATCTTGACACAAATTCTCACAAACTCTAGTGCTCAAGCAAGAACCTAACACGGTTATCTTACATCCACAATATTATTATTATTATTATTATTATCTTGATGATAACAAGCTAAATATCGGAGTGGTATTACACGTAATAGCTTTATTTATTTTAGGGCGACTTTCATACATATACATAGGTTTAAGTAACGGCCTAGTTTAGGATGAAAAACGTAAGCACTTAGGGAGATTTTTGTTATCAGTAAAAAATAATTTTCCTTTTTTTTTTTGTGAATCAAGATAAAGTTGCTGCAAAGGTTTCTGGTCATAGTACACCCATGAAGAGTGGTAGTAAACGATTTTGAGTAATTTGCTGAGAGCAGGTAACATTTGTCTTCTGTGAACACTTCGTGTTAGCTTTGGCCCGAAGGGTAGATAACGATTTTCAACCTGTCTTCGTATCAAAAAGTGAGACGTGTACGCGCTGAATACAAGAAAACCAAACGGACAGACAGGCTTAAATCAATTCAGAAAATGATTCTGAATAGATCGATAGAACGACACGTGGGTTTATGTCAAATTCTTGTGCATGTTTCACACATCCGAAGACTAGTGTAAAGCTTCTGAAGTGCTTTTAACATTAAGGATAAGCAAAGTTATGTTCTGTTTCATTACAGGACAGTCAAAGAATAGTCAAACCAGAACTTACGTTATCTTCTGTTACTAAAGCCACTTTGCCTACATCGCTGTTGTGATTGCGTTGAATGAGTTCAAAAGCTTCTGCCGTTTAAAGCGCATTTGTACACCAAGTTCAATTTTTGAAAGCAAGAAATTAAAATCTCGATACCCATTCTTACTATCAATTATTTGACCGATGCGATGGCGTTTACAAAACTGTCGTTCTCTCATACATATAAAAAAAAAAATGTATTCAAAATCCTGAAATGTACCGAAAACGGTTCACGTTGTGTGGAAATTGAATCTGTTCATAAAGCGGTTGACCAGGAAACGCTTCAAGTGTTTACTGCTCCTTGTTTTGATTTACCAACGGTGTCCACAATGTAAAAGCAGATATTTTACAATCTTGTTGCGGTCAAGGTACACGTTTTTTCGCGAGAGCGAATACATATGCGGTCACTGTACACACATTTTCTTGTTAAATTAAAATGTGATAATAAATCATGGATTTAACTCATATTAAGGTACACCGGTGATATGTTGTTATTATTACTTGGTATTATCGTAAATGTAGTGTCGTATTAAGCTTTACATTACGCTACTGTGCTGGTCACAGATTCAAAGCGAGGCCGTATCTTCATATTTATAACTTGCCTTTTCTGTTGGTTGAATGGATTGTCAATGTGCTCTCAGGAAACGCAAATATTTATCGGATTATAGATGAGTCCAAGATAAAATAATCCAAGTTTTACTTTCAGTTAATCTTGATTTAGGTACTGCGTCGTCCCTTTTTTATATCTAAGCTGCTACGTATGAAAATTTTAAATTTAATTAATTAAGTAAATTATGCTATGTGTTGTCACAAGTTACAATTTCATTATCATAAAGTATTTCTACTCTCACCTTTTGCTTTAAGCCACGAGAGAGACACTATGTCTGACCTAAAAGCAGAAATCTAATATACCTTGAAGCTGAATGATCAGCACGCCCTACAAACAGTTCTCAGCGTTCATATAGTTTTTTTAATCTTATTTGTTGTTAACCTTCCTAATCTTTATATTAATTTTAATCTATTCTTTTTCCGTACTCTACATCACTTGTAACAGAACGTGTGCGGATGTATGCAATGCGCTCAAACCGACTTGAGCTGGATCCACATTTTATGGCGCCAATCAATTTGGAATGCTTCTCTGAATTGATTGATGTCTACCTACTTATTATCACATCTGTCCGTCCGTCTACTTGAATTTGGCCATGTATCTTTTAATTGTCAACCTTCGCATATGGTGGCGTGTTTTAACTTGGGAATGAAGCCAATTGAAAATGGATGGGGACATTTTTATGATCTCATTTCATTTCATTTATTACGAAATATTTTTGAAAAATCGTTACGAAGTGATGTAAACTAATTGTAATGGTAAATGTAATGCATTGCCGCCATTGTCCCACCGCAACGTTTTAACTCGTTTTAAGTTTACTTGTAGTATGTAATCGATCGATAATTAAGTTATGTAACATTTCAAGTTTTTACACTAATAGTGCGCAACTGTTCATAGAGTTCGAATAAAAGAGACAAACCCCCATTAACTTGACTCAGAACTTTCCACTAATCAACAATGTATGAACTTTATATAATGTTGATGCACATTTTTGGAATGTGGAACAAAAACCAGGATTACAAATCTACTTCAGCTTTAAAGCAAAAAAGAAAAAGGGGGAAGAAGGAAGAAGGGATTGATATGTAGTTGTTTGACTTTGTGTTAAGAAAAGAAAGGTGAAAATTATCTTAAATTATATTTTGAAACAATCAAAAGGAAAGCCGTTTCTTTCGTTATTTTTTTTTTTTTAACATTTTGCAATTTATTTATACCCTGCACAGCCTGTGGTACAGGGCATATTAAGTTCTTGCAGGCGAACACAACAGTCGGAGACACTGTAGGCAGAGCTATCTTTTGTTATAGCGACCGATCTAGAATCATTGCTGAGAATCAATTCGATTTGAGCTTGCCTGTACGTCTGTCTGTATGTCCCTGGGTAACTGTTCATGCACCAATGGCATTGGATGGAACAATTTTTTGCAAGCTTTTGCATAACAAAAGATCTACTTTTTAATATTTTATGATGAAAATTAGTTTGTAATAAGTCCATAATAAGGTCATATAGATTCAAAAACATGCCTATGTCGGTTCGATTTGGATCTGTCTGTACATCTGTCTGTCTGCGAGTAGACACGCGGCAATGGGATTAGTTGGGGCAACCTTCCTACGAAAGACAAGTCTTCATATGGCAAAAGGTCTAATTTTTCATCTTCTACGATGAAAACAGATTCTTGATAAGCCCATCGTAGTAAGACTAAACGGGAACAAAAGTACGCCTTTTATATGATAACAAAGCTTAATTTTTTATAGGACAGGAAGTTCTTGCACTTTAAAAGAAAAATCAATTTTGCAAAATTTTGACCGCCTTAGTTGACGTTTTGAGCCCCCCCTCCGATATAAGAGCTTATACGAAAGATATGCCTTTGCATGGAAACATGGAGACATAAGTTTTGAGATTTTGTTTTGAAAATAAGTGAACTATTGTAGTGTAGTTAATGATCGACCTTGTCCGACTATAATGTTTTTACTTGTTTTGTAATTGCGTAACTTTTTTAAGTGGTTGCATTTCCCAAGGGCTTAAAAATAGTTCTTATTTAATCATTAAAAGTCAAAATAACAACTACCGCCAAACGTTTATCGTTGTTTATGATAATAGTTCAGAGGCATAATTGTGCAAAGCGTGTTCACTTGAAAGCTGACTCCACCATGCTCCAGTATGCATAAAATTTTCATAAAATTGATTTAGTAACTTCAGAAGTTGAGTGCGTTCTTCAACCTTATTGTCGTTTTTTTTTTGTTTTTTTTGTTCTTTAATATAATTGTTATTGCGAAGCATCGATGTTTTGCTTTAGGTAGCAAAAAGAACAGAAACGCCTGCCAAAATTGGCTATTGAAGTACGTACAACCGTAGATGCACACAGACAAGCATATGGATCTATAAATTTTTCCCATTATCTGGGTCAAATATGGTTTAGAGAATGAAAAGCAATAGCAGCAGCAGCAGCAGCAGCAGTAGCAGCAGTAGTAGTACTAGTAGTAGCAGTAGTAGCAGCAATATCAACGGCACTGCACTGCGCTCGATAATACGGTGAATAAACAACAACAGCATCAATATTATAAGTACCTATGATATATAATGTATGCAAGTATATAAATATAATGACGTATGTGTATAGATTTATATTGCTTTTTGTATGCAAACACTCACACGCACAAGCACACGCACACGCTGACATATGCACAATATTATTTATAGAAATATTTGCAAACCGAAGCAAATTTTGTTTTATCCAAATCTTGGGATTTAGACGATTTATTCTCCTTGAGCATTAGTCTCTTGATTCTGGAAAAAACAACAACAAGAATGCTATAGGCATGCATGTAATATCTAAACTTATAAAATAAATTCAATAACATGAACATTCTCCATTATTTCATAAGCTGCTGAAGTCAGCTTAGAAGCAGACAGACACCCATTACTGAACACTATTTATTATAAAATGTTTAATGATTTGGAAATATTGTAAGTAGAAAACTGCACTTTTTCTCTCGAAGAGTGTCTGTTTCTGTTTCTCCATTTGCTCCCCCTTTCTGACCTAGTATGACCTATAAAAAGGTCGACACCTTAGATTTCAAAGAAATCCAAATACACGCACATATGCATATGCTGTAAACGTGTATTCGGAGATTGCTTGAGGTTATGTTGGCAAAGAAAAGAAAAACAAAGTATAATATTCTTCTCTATGTATAGGTCCCTGTGTGTACATATTCATGTCTTTCGCACAAGTGCATAATAAATTTAAACAAAGAGCACATTTTAAAGGAATATTTCCTTGAAAATTTTTTTTTAAATTTTATAAACGCAGGTTAGAATTTCAGGCTAAAAGTGCGGCTCGTTCTTATCATTCATTTCACATCAAAAATTCTTAGTAAATTCATAAAATTCTCGCTTTCTATTGCCCTCTTAGTCATTAGGAAACGTGTTCTTCTCCTCGAGCGCTAAGGTCTACTGTCTCAAGTGTGTGTGTGTGTGTGTGTGTGTTTTATGCTAATAAAAAAGTCTCAGTTATGATATCACCATTGTTATCATCGTCTTTTATCTTCCTTTTGGCATCATTTCTTAACACCTTTGACGGCGCACGATTAAATGACAGCTTTTCAATTGAATTTAATGTTAAATAACTTTGACATTTTTATTGATGGCGAAATAGTGATTGGCCTGATTGGTTATAATGTTTCTACCACGAACGGCATATCAAATAGGTTCGCGCGTAAAACTTTAAATAAATAAATAAATAAATAAATATTTTAAAAATGAAAATACAAAAGAGAAAAAAAAAGCAAAACAATAAATAATAGTTTGGGGAAAAAGTATTGAGAGATTTTATTGTCATTTTTTTATTGAACTTTTCTTTTGTGCAAAATTCATTTTACTTAAGCACATAATGTTCACTATTGTCTCTGATCTATTGCTATTTTTGTGTGAAAACCATTACGCTATCACTGTAGAAATTCTGGAATTTTTGAGTGAAAAATTGAATGAAGTGATTTTTACAGGACTTTGTGAAGTCAACCTTAAGCAATTAAGTGAGTTCAGCAGAGTACGAAAGATGTAGTATTGGCAAGGGCAAGAGTTCGGACTCTATGACGGATGAATTAAAAACTTCCCAGCCTAGCCTGCTTCGTGTTGCAGCATCATCGACGATGTGCGTGATTTGTCGGTATCATGATGGAAGGTAGTACGTTTTGTGTTGATCACATTGCTGATTATTGCCATCATTAACTGTTGATTAATTGGTAATAGCAGTCGTTAGAATCAGTCGCTTGACTATGTTCAAGAGCCTCATAACTCTTTATTCCCTTCCGTGCAGCATAAATTTGCGAGCATTAATCCTGGCTTTGAAGTCATTTGTTCCAGTTCACTTTTCTGTGCCCATTATATTTTTTCAAACCACGTTCTCTTCTTTTGTTCCATTTCTCATCGTCAGTAATGATTTGCTTCAAGAACGGGGCAATTTCTTTACGGTTCAGTAGGGATTCACTGATAGAAAGACAACCGTTCTGTCAAATTTTTCATTGACACATCTTGTGACACTCTGGAGCGATTTATTTAGCTTACTGCCGCAAAAATTACCAGCTCCGTAAACCTTTCCGGCTTTTACCGGCCTTTGTTACTTGTTAGTTATTACTCGATTCCTTTCATCCCATTAAGTGTGTTCCCTCGTCATGCTAGGTGCGCCGCTAGCATCCTGCCTTCATTGTCAATTTTAAACAAACTTTATCTTTAACTGACACATTCTTACAATTTAACGATTTCATTACTCTTGACTACGTTTATGAAGGTTGCCCTTGTAGCTCAATATCTTCATCATTACATTCACTTTGCTTGTACTCGAGCGCCTATTATTCTATTCTATTTTCAAAAAAAGTGGGTACTCAGTGGTTATTTAATTACTTAAGTCTTAAGTGCATCGTTCGCTATTTGCAGTGTTATTGCATTATTACATTACTCCTCTTATCATTTTCATATTTATACTCTACATCCGCATGCATAGTTCCAAAAGGTTATACATCAGCTGAAAATTGTTGTTTTTAGCTCTGAAAAAGACTTAAAGAAGACTAGAAATTAGTTTTCATACTCTATAATATTGCGTAGGCGTGGCTCATTTGTTTTAGTTTTGTAGAATAAAAGTGGAAATTTGTATTGTGTGTTTGTTGCACTTTTGTGGGGAAAAAAAAAACCCGGAAAGCAAATGTTTTTAATACCAATCCGCGTGGAAGACATCTTTCTTTTTGCGCTCATTGGTACGTTTACAAAAGCAAAGCAAGTGGACAGACTGACTGATAAACATTTCTAAAACAATGCAGGTTCGATAATAATTAATAATATGTAGCCTTTATATAGTCTCCGAAGCTTCTTTCTGGACGCTGTAAGCTTTTCGATAAAAGAATGAAATTTTAATATTCTATAATGTTGAGTAGGTGTGACCGATTTCTGTACAGAGTCCCAACCGTAGAATATAAATGCAAACTTTTATCGCTGTATCTGTGACTTATAAGCAAAGCAAAAATAAAACCAATTTTTTCTATTTTCGGAAGCAGAGGTAGTTTCAGGTTATGTTGTGCTGTGATCGTGTCCTTTGGCCGATTAGGGGCCATCTCAATAGAAATCTGCGTACAAGGAGTTCCTATCGCTGCTTCTCTCCGATCAGAAGAATCTTTGCCATAGACATTACACGAGCAAACGGACAGACGGACGGACATGTTTAACTTATTTTAGAATTAAATGCTGATCAAGAGTATATATAACTTACGGCATCTGTTTCTTTTCGGCGTTGCGAACGTTTTGACAAAATGAATATACCCTTCATCCTCCGATGATGCATATAAAAAATCCGATATTAGGATAAGAAAATAGTTTCTTTTCTTTTTTTTTGGCGGCCAAATGAAGATCTCTACTCCATGCATTATTTTATACTATATGTATATGGCGTACTATACTAAACGATTCGTTTCTGATTACGTTTCTGATTTTGTGTTAAAGTATTTTCTGCATAAGTTTGGCTTTTCAAAAACAATTGTTAGCAATGTGGGCACAGGACAATTATTTCGATTCTCGGACATGGACTATCCTAATCGAAAAGGGCAAATTTCTTCGAACATAGTGTCCAGCAGCGAAATTTTATTTTCTTTTTTTTTGTTTATTCAAAAAAAAACTTTTTTAGTATATTCTTCACCCCATTCGTAAGTCAATTTGCACAAACAAGATGATTGTGCACCGTGTGTTTATCTCGTTAGTCAGAACATTTTTATTTGTAAGGAGCGGGTTGAACCCCGCGTGTGCTATGTGAAGTAAAATAAACACTTCATTAGAATTGATAGACATTCACTTAAAAAGTAGTAAACCGTTCCAATAGTGAAGAACATAATATAATGCAAGGAAAATTTTTAAGAAATAGTAAATTTGTCTGAGTGGCCGAAGAGGCAAAGACTCTCGACTAACAACTCAATGGTCGCAGGTTCAAACGTCAAGTGCACTGGAGTTTTTAATCAGAGCCGGATAGCCTTAGATGTTAATGCTTTAAGACTTCAGTCTCGGATTTTATTCTCTGACTAAATTAATAAAAAGTAATCAGCAGCCGGGAATTCTGGGTGCGGCAGAACTTCCTATTCGAACTGCAAAGGGTATCCTTGGCAACTCTTTGAACATATGGCCGAGTATTGTTGGTGCTTTTTGCAACAACACCTTGTTGATCCCATCATATGGATAGCAAAACTTTATGGCCACGAATATTCCGCGTCAGTGTCGATGTGGACGGCTTCTCTGGACTAACCCATGACATTTTGCGCTTGGGATTGTCATAGAAGATCCATTCTGCATCGCCGGTCACCATACGTCACAAAAACTCTTGTGCTTGCGTCTGACAAACAATGAAAAGGGGCGTTGAAACGCTTCGAAATGACATTTCCAGTCAGTTCGTACGGTAGCCCGTTTATCTCCACCTAGAAACAGTTGATTCATCAATTTCCAAGCTGTTCGAAAATTCTTTGAGAGTTTAAACTGAGTTTCGTCCACAAAGGTTTCCAATGCACTGCACTGTTTTCGAACTTTTTTGTCACTGACACGTTGCAAATAAATAATTGATGGGCTGCGGTAGCAGATTTCTTCAAGGGGAACAGCAAAAGTAATGAATGTCGAAAGTGCAATTTTGGTTAGCATTTGCGTACACTGGATAGCTCTATTCTCCCAAAGATAAATCAGGATTACCGGCACTAGCTGGACAAGAGCAATTACTACGTCTATAGGTGTCCTCTTTGTAGCATTATCGGCATTTATTTTTGTCGTATTTTTATTTGTCTTTCAAATTTACGGTGTTTCTGATGCTGTCGATCTTTTGCTTCGCGATTTTCAAATTGCGTTTTTTTGGAATCTCTATCATAATCAAATCAAGGACACGTCCTTCACCGCTCGTTTTATCATCACTTCCCATATGTGTTTTTATTCGTAAAGTGGCTCCAGATGTTTCTGCCCTACACCATGATACTGCTGCCGTAGGATTTGCTTTCGGAGGCGCAGTGAAAGCCAACACCAAATTGTGTTTTTCTGTAGTTCACAGATGTTTCTAATTGAAGGTAAGTTTTCTCCTCGACAACAACTTCGCTCAGAATAACTGATAATTGTTCATTATTGCCATTGCACTCGAACTCGGATGAGTCCAAGGGATGGGTTTGCTAACTATAACTGTGCGATTGACAATACAAACAGGATTTAAAAGGTTACGTTTTATTTTTCTGTTGCTCGCTTTGGTAAATTGATTTCTTAATAGCGGCTCTCTAACTTTGTTATCACTTAATAAAATGATGGAAATGAATCTTTTTCTGTATCTTATAAATTTTTATGTCTTGTTTTTTTTCTCTAAATAACAAATTGACAGAAAATTGTCATTTCATCAGTTATACGTGGTATTATCGGTAATCCTATCTATCTGCACATACCTATGCGTATATAAAAACATAAAAAGATTTGTTTGCTTGTTTGTATAGTAAGCGATAAGACTTCATATTATATAAGCTCTGGAACCGTTTGTTACGGTGTTTGGTTGAATTGGTGCGGTTGCCCTATGCAGCTGTACAAGAAAAAAATCTGGGTTTTGTGGCTGATACTGATACCCTATGTTTTGCTACGCTATGCGATGCCATGCCATGCCATGCCATGCCATGTCGGTTATGTTGCCACTGTATGTGTTGATATGTTATTTTTTTTTATTTTTTTATTTTGTTGTCGAAAACAAAACAAAACGAGCGGAGTGCATCGTCATTCATATCATGAGATGAATGTTCTTTTTTGTTATATTTTCTGTGCATTTATTTATTTTTTTTTACTTCTTTCTTCATTAATATGTATGCGTTAAGCCGTTCGTTGTTGTTTGTTCCTTTGGTATTTAGCTGGCTGCCTCAGTGACTGGGACGGCAGGCTGGTTCGGTTGGTAATTGCATGCGCTGTGAGGCGTATCGTATGTTGCGGGTTTCCCGTTAGGAGTCGCTTAGCACTTTTTTCTTCATACAGAAACGACTTAAAATAGCTGCTTATATGCGATTGCCGCAATCTACACACAAACTTATAATACATAAATATATTTATACCACATGCGGAACAACTCTCACATTCATTAAACTCGCATTTAAGAAGAAAAATAAAAAAAAAGAAAAATAAAAATCAAAACTAGAAGGAGTAGAAGAAGGAGTAGTAAAGAACGAAGAAACATCTCCAAACAATTTATTTTCTTTCGTTTGCTTTTTTTTCTCTTTTTGATGATTTGTTTTCTTCATTTATATGTACTTCTGTATATAGCATTCTGTACATATATATATATATATATATATATATGTGTGTGTATATAAAAATATGTTTACAAAAAGTATAAACATATTTATCTTCCTTCTATGCTTCTTATTTTACATTTAATATAAAATCTCTGAACACCAACTTGTTTCAGTTTTATGCACATCCTTTCTCCCCGCTGGATTTGTGTGCTGGTGCATACATATGTACTGGCATTACTTACTCTTGCACATACCGCATTATAACTATAAAATATATATGCCTGGAAAAGATTTTCTCCTAACTTGATCTCATCTCTACAATCGCATGCATTTTCTTCGGCAGAAGTTTTGTCTTCCTTTTTGTTACGTTCATGGTGCTGTTGTTGTTACAATTGCAATTGTATGCTGTTGTTTTGACTCACTGTTGCTCGTTCGTGTTGTAACTTTTTATTGATGTTAGCTCTAACTAAACATGTTCGCTGTTATGCTAGACTGATATGACGAAATAAAAGAATAAAAGAATAAAGAACCATAGTTTTGAGCCAAGTGCACAAGATGTGCTGTGATGCACACACACACACACACACACACACGCGCAATTTCTTCTTCTTCGTATATTTGAGAATAAACAATGGTAAGATAGAAAATTATGGCACACTTGAGGAAAACAACCATAACAATTGATTATTCTAGCAATTACCGAGGAATATACATAGCAAACAGAAGAGCAGCGTTATATTCCCTACCTATTAATTTATGTTCAATGACCGTCCAGAAAACTCAATCCTATTTAAAATATTAGTTGCATCTTAGAGATAAAGTACAAAAATAAAACTAATTCGTCCAGTTTCCACTTTCAATGTAAAACAAGAAAGCACTGAAAGTTTGAATTGAAAGTTTCCTCACTTCTTGTTATAGTTTCATAGGAACTTTGATTACAAACATAATTCAATCTTTCGAATTGGCTGGTGTAACATCTCCCACTGAAGCGAATACAAACTGCCACAAGTTTAAATACATGATAGAAGAACTAAAGTGTAACACAGTGTAATATATTGTACACTGTAGCTTACAATTTGCTAGCTCAGGCGATAAAAAAAGAGATGGTGGATGGGGGGGGGGGGGGGGGGGGGGGGGCAAAAGAGTCCCATTACATCAGCATTTTGTGTACATAGTTTTAAAGTTTTCGTTTTCTTTGTAATGGATCGATAGTTGGGTCAGTGGTCAGTGTTTTTTCATATCAACGCTGGGCAACTATGCAGATATTTTTATTTGTTGGCCTTCTTCGTAATGAATCGATTGCTAAGTCAGTGGTCAGTGTTGTCTTATATCTAGACACATTAATTTTTTATTTGTTAGAATTATTGCCCACTACCGATTAAGAATTCCATCGCCTTGCTGGTGTATCCAGTTAATGCAGTTTCTTTGGAAAACCTGAAACTTATTGCAATTTCTCGACATTTTTTTGCGTCATTTTCTTTCTGCCCTTTCTACGTATGCTTTCTGGGTCCATGATCTGTGATAGCTATTAAACTTTTGATCCGCAATTAAAAAATATGTCCAGATTGCTAATCCACAAACAGAAACAAACGTAGGTACAATAAATTGTTTACACATCACTTTGGAAGAAGAGAGAAAGGGAAACCGGTCTTCTACGATTTTCATGGTATGATTGTAATTTTTGAATTCCTTCACAAATTTGACGAAATTCCTCTAGAGAAATAACCCCATATTCGATTCTAATATAAATATCATTGTTCAGGTACAAACGTGAAATGCTAAAGCATTGCAATTAAAACTTCGCATTTTAATACATCGTTCAATAAATCCCAGAACGAAGGAACACTAATTAACTTTTTCTTTGGCATAATGTATGGCCATGCAGTTAAGCTATGACTCGGTGTATGTCGACCGATATATGCGGGTTTAATTCCCTGTGCGGTAGTGCATGCATTAATTACGGGTGTCATGTGCTCGCAACTGTAGTGAGCGCTCGGTCGGTAAAGGCATAACACTTACCGACGCGGCCCCCACCCCGCGGGCTGTGGTCACGTGCTATCTCTCTCTCTCTCGCCCTCCTTGCTCGCTGCCTGCCCCGTGTTACAAGTCTAACGGACGCCTCCTCAGTGATTGATCATCTAAAAAAAGGGGTTTTTTCTTGTCTGCATGCTTTGACTTTATTCATCCCAGAGTTTCTTTCACCTTAAAAATTTTAAAATACGACTCAGTTTTCACATCATTTAACGCTTGCAATATTTTTCACACAATTTATTGTCCGCCTCTGGGGAATGTGCTGGCTAGTGCAGCAATTTGTATTTCACTTCATGCGTATAAGCCGTGGTAGCCTTTGATTTGTAATATGATGCATTTGTCCCACTGTGTATACGCGGTATCATATTGGTAAAAAGTTTTCTCACTCCCACATTTTCATTTAAAATACCCAAATGTTGGGAAACAGCTTTCTCCCCCACTCCAAATTTACCTGCATAATACCCAACTTTCTGCTTTTCGATATCGTTAGAAGGTCAACTATATTTTCAATTTTCACCTTTGGATTAGTAATTTTCACAATTTCTGTGATGTTTTCTGGTGTAGCCACTCAGTAGATCAAAATGGCAGAAAGCTTGCACATACTAAGCATTGCATGGATTTTGTATGAAAGGTGACATCTATGTGTTATTTTCAGACATTATTGAGCAATATCCCATAAACGATTTTTCCGAACAAAACTAGGTACATGCTGTGTATTGCAATAATGAGTGGGTATTGATCAGAGATTCACGCTACATTAGTTTCGTTTCCCCCAGTATCGGGCTTAAACTCACTTACCAAGTAAACTTTTTTTTTTTGAATCCCATATTTGACGAAAGAGCAAAATTTTATCATCAAATTTTAAGGAATTCACACTAAGACTTGTTTTGTTAATAATATTTTTTAGAGAAATTCCGCAATAGTTATGTTATGTATACTCTTTGTGGTACAAGGGTACACTAGATTTGCACGCATGTATGCAGCGTCCAGAAGAGCTTGAGATAAATGCACCTTTCACTCACCACTCATCACTTTCCGTATCCACCTAAGTTCATCCGTCCGTCCGTCCTTTTTGTGTTCGTTTGTTCAACCTACAGGCCGCAATTTTTAAGACAATTTGATGAACTTACGTGCACTGGCGCAGAGAATTGTTTGGATCGGATCACTTGTCTACAAATTCCCATATAACGCTTTATTTTGAAAATTTATTATATGAATAATTGTAGGGTGGTGTAGAACATTTGATGGTGGGCCGCGGGGTGTTATAGAGTTTTTAGTCGTCGTTATATAAATCTTTGCTAAGAGACAAATAAAGTACTTAAACCTAACAATTGTTTACACGAATTTCAATTTAGAGTAAACAGATAGAAAAGTATGGAAAGTATAGAATTTCCTAAAGCGAGCTATAAGTCTATAATATTACATATAGCTAGCGGTTTAATATGTATCAGTTTACTGTTTACTGTTATCGTAGGCAGCTTAAAGGCAATATTTCATATCTTCAAATAGTTAAAGCTTTATTTCATTGCAAGTTAAAAATATAAAAATTTTTATATGGTTATTATACCGTCCGCTTTAAAGCGCTATTGTAGGTGGTTTGAAAGAAAAAAAAAAAGAAAAACATTTGAAACCTTAAAAGGGTGAAGAAGCGGATGGAATAGTTACGCAGATTGTTTACACATAGCGATCATATTTCGTATTTGGAAATCAAATCCAAACAGTTGTGGGAGTGCTGATATAATTCGATGCATAATTTCAATATCCGCACAAATAAATAATTTTTTGAAAATCAAAAACTCTTGATGACTAACCAGTGGAGGAAGAAATAACAAAAAACTTTTCATTTACTCATTTTTAAACAACTTTAAAAAAAAGTTAAACAGCAAAAAAAAAAAAAAAATTCGTGCCTTTACCGTGTCTACCAATGGAAAAGTGCTTATAAGTCCTGAAAACAAAATCGGTCAAAGGTATAAAAAGTTTTAAAATGTTGTACAAAGATCGTCGTTATTAAAGTCAAAAGCTGGCCGTAACCGACATCCAGTGTTTTCAGCAGCAAAACGTCATGTGCTCCATATTCGATGGTAAATCTTTTTATATAAAGTAACCAAAGCCTTGTTAGAAGTTGGGCAAGACTTAACTTAAGACTTTTTGTTATTTCTTTTCAATCTCAATTCCTTATCAAGCGTCTTGCTCTTCAAGCAGTACAATTATTTTAAGACATTGTTCGCTGCGTGTACCGTTTTAAGTACACGTTAAAATGCATTTGATTTGAAGTTTGTGCGGACGTATGTAACACTCAGAAGAGCTTACGATCGATCCATCTTTTATTATACCGATCGATTCAGAACCGTAAAATGTCCTTTTTTTTTTCTTCTTTCTTAAATCTAACTGCATTCTTAGTATGTAACGATTTTTGCGGATTAAAGGAATTTTTGTTCTTCTGTTGTACGTCCCTCTGTATTCGGTTGTTATAACTCTTAATTTTAAGCGGGCGTTTGCAACACCCAGAAGCAGTTGAGATAGACTCTACTATTACTTTATCGAAAATGCTCGGAAAGTATTCTGGATTGATCTCACTTCGTCTGCACGTCTGATGTCCGGCCACGTATATGTGCGCTCAACGTACAGGTCGGAAATGAAATTTTGGTACATTTGATGTTTCTCTTACGTCTTTATCAATTTTATTCATCCGCTAAGTTGTTGCCCGTCTTTTTAACTTTGCCATTTACTTTTATTTCATTTAATTCTCTTATATATCTAAATTCATGATCCTTGTAGTCCGACCTGGCAGCCGCATCCTAAGTTTACTAAGAAAATTTATTTATCTCGGTCTAAGTAAATTATGATAATAATAATAATAATAATAATAATAACAATACCTTGTAAAAGTGAAATCCTCTATTTTCCCATATATTTACTACTAGGCTGCTGTCAGCCAATTCTTTATACTGTGCATATACACAGTTCCTCTTACAAAGACTGTATGGCTTTTAAAGATTTCCACGTGAATGCTCTTCTTGACGATCACTCTGCCTGTAATGTCGTCGACCGCAGAAGTCTGCTATTGTCATTCTTCTTCTTCTTGTTCTTGGAGAATTCGGGAAATCAACTAGAGATGATTCACTGCGTGCACTGTATGCTTCCTTCGCATTCGGGGTCGAAATTGTCGAAACTTCCAATGAGGTTGGCGCCATTTCTCCATAGAGGTTGGCGCCATTCCTGCTCCTACTACTATTCATTACGAAACCCAATATAATTATAAAGCAAATGCCTAACGTAAGTGTGTAATCAAAGTGACGGACGACATTGTTCCTACGAAAATGTGGAAAAATTTATTTAGATTTTAGTTAAAAGAACTTTGCATGAAATGTCTTTACCGGGATTTCGTCAGCATTCAAATCGCTTTATACCTTCTACAGCGATTTAAATTCTACCTCATCTCTGAGCATACGTGCAAAAATGTATAAAATAAGATTTTTTACGTTTGTATTCATCTTCTTTTTTCGATACAAACTGTGGCTGTGTTCTTCACGTGCATTATGCACATACATAATCTTTAATTTTTCACGCCACAACGTCTGCCGTTGCGCATAATTTAATAAAAATAAAATTTTTTCAATTTAAAAAATTGCAAAAACTTTTTTTTACATTTATTTCTGTATAGCTTTTTTTTACGTTTTGCAATGTAATTTACGCACAAAACGCTACATAAATATGACGAAGTATGCATGAAGTGGAATAAAGTGGAAACAAAAAAATATGTAAAAAAATTATAAGTAAATTTACAGTTGTATGCAAATTCATTGCAGATGAGAGAAGCAAAAAAAAAAAACGAAAAAAAATAAAATTTTAATCAACTAATCAAACAACAGAAAAGGGAATGGCATGTGGACTTTAAGGAGACAAAGAGAAACTTAAAACAGAAACTTGCGATACCCTTCACCACTTGTGGGGCAAGCGCGTATTAGGTTTGCGCGATCCTATGCAATATCCAGAAGAACTTGAAATAGGTCCGTCCACCTTTTACTATTGTCTGTCCATCTTCCTTTCTTGTATTCAAGTTACAGCTCGCAACTTTTGAAAATGCTTAGTGCAAATTTGGTAGACCGACATATGTTAATCCAAATGGCTCGGATGGGGTCATTTTTTCAACAACTTCTCATACGCCGTCTTAATTTAAAAAGTCCTTATGTCCTATGAGTAAACGTATTAAAGAAAGTGGCGAAGGGTATTTACTGGTGCGTCGTCGTTTATGGTGTTTTTATTTATTAAGCAACTTTGCCTTAGGACACTTCTTTAAGAAGTAATTATAAATTACAAACAAGTTTCAATGATCAAATCGATTCAACCCGTTCCCGTTCCCTTTCTTTGAAACTGGCGTTTTGTCTCCGATAGGCTCCAAATGTTCGAAAGCTTGTAGCCTGTTGGCGCAGACGTGGGCTTTGATGTAGCCCCAAAAAAAAAAAAATTCTAGGTGGTGTTTAATCAAACAACTACAGTGGCCTGAATAGGAGACAGTGATGGCGAGCGAAAATAGGATGATAGAATAAATTTGTAGTATTATGTGATAACAATTGGTCGATAACAGTAGTCGAATATAAACAAGTAAGCACATTATAGTCGGGCAAGGCGCTACAACACATTGCCTGCACAATTCTTATTTTTATTATAGAACACGAAAATTATATCTTGTTTCTATATAAAGCCGTATTTTTCATGTGCGTATTTCTGTGGAAACGGGCCCACAATGCAATAATATAATTTTCATCATGAAGCATGGCCAGACAACAAACGGACAGACGGACACGTTTAGATCAATTCAGATGAAGATTCTGAAACGATCGATATAATAAAAGGTGGATAGTATATCTCAAGCCCTTCTGCGTGTTACATACGACCGCACTAAGTTAATATACCCTGTATCACAAGTGATGTAAGGTATAAAAAGTTAGCTATACCTGTATCTCATATGAGGTAGTTTTTAATAATTTATCTCGAAAATAAATGAAAAATTTGCTAATATTCAAGGGCAGGTCTTCCGCGAACAATGATGCTTCTACCTATTTTTAACCTAAAGTTGGATTTATATTAGCTTCACTTCTAACGTATCATATGTCCAGCCCTACTGTATTTCGCCATTGTTTCAATTTCATTTCAATATTAGGAACAAGTATATGTGCATTTAAGTTTTTATTTTTAACATTGTGATGAACGCGAGTTTCTACGAATTTTAAAACTTTTATTAAACCGTAATATTTCAAAACATCGTCTTGTTCAACCCTCTTTTTTATTTTAACCGCAAATCAATCAACTTGGTTAACAAACGGCAGCTCTTAACTTCACTGAAGAATGTTTTAAAAAGCAGTTAAACGCTTCCTTTTTTTGAACGGAGTATAGTACTTGAAAATAGTGTTTACCACAAACGGTTTACTTTTTCATGTTTTCTCCTCTCTCTCCCTTTTTTCCTCTTTTTGCTTTTACGTTCTTTTTTTTATTAAAATACTTTGTTCGGTTTGCATTTGCCTGCAAAAGACTTTTGCGTAAGACATTTTCGGTAACTTATGTAAAGTTAGCGAAAATCGGTTTTCTTCTTTTCGTTACTCAAATTTCAGTATAACTTGCTTTGACCAGCAAGGTAACACTCTTCAAAATTTTATAATGGAAGAAAATAAAGATTTTTCTCTATTGCGTTTTCCGTTAAGAATTGTATTAAAGAGGTCTTTATGGAACCGAACCATTTTGTTAGTCTGCAAAAATTCCATATGTAAATGTCGGACTTGTTTTTTCAAGACAAGACTGCGTAACTGAAGTCATAGGCAACTGCTTGCTTGGTCTGGACCAGCCGCCCTTTCGCTATTCATAATTGTAGAAACCTAAGATAGGGAAACATTTTTACACAATTGATTATTAAGTTTGTTGAGATTGTGCAGATGTATGCACCGAGCTTTTATTGTCCGTCTGTCCATCTGGTTTTTCTTGTGTTCAATAGGATGCAATTTTTTAACGAAATTTTGTACACTAACGTGATTTGGCTCATGGAAAAGTATAACTGATATGATTCGGATCGGACAACTTTTTCCCTATATTTAGAAAAGTTGTTGTATGAGTAACTGTAGGGTAGTGTAGGTTATTTAATGGCTGTGGTCCACCATAGTACTTTTTTGTTCCGACTTCCATTCGTATTATTAACATATTTGGGAAAAAGTTTAGTTGTATTTCATTTAAATTTATTCATAAGAAGCTGGATTATCCGTATCTTGAACACCTAAACCAATGTCTTTCTTCAAAATATCTCGTCCGACAGAGTAATCACCTAAATTCCTTGGCAGTATCTCGTCAAGCTGAATCCGTCGAGATAAGCAGATTGAAGCGGGCGGCGTCATGGAATTAATTTATTTTTTTCCTTAAATTATTTTAACGAATTTTGGAAGTTTTCTTTGTTCATTCAAGCCTCATATCTGTATTGATATATTGTTCTCATTACGAGACTACAACTTGTGCTATTTTCCTCACTTTACATATCATTCACTTATTAGCTTTATACAGATTGTAAATTAAACGTGTAATAAAAAAAAGCTAATGGCCTTGAATGTTTATCGATACCTTACTGGTCTTGTTGACAATTCTAAATAAATCAATGTCTTCTATAATAAAGATGTTGGTATGCAAATTTTTAAACTCGAGAGAAAAACAATATCGTTAAGGTGCTCAGTCACCCCTGTTGGAAAATATCACTTCTCTCACGGAGACTAGGGTTTTCATCTCCAACGAACGAGAATAAGCCCATTAATGCTTTTTCTGAATACATTGTACACCAGCGACTCTTTAAGTTCCATATAGTACAACGTTTTGTCTGCAGTCGAAATTCGAGTTTTTAGATACCCGAATAATATAATGCTTTTATGACTGAGTAATACGCCTTTTGAGCTTTTTTCCTTAGCCGTACGCTTCCTCAAGTAAACCTTCTTCTTCTTCAGCTGTATATTTACCAAATTAAAGCCGGCAAGTAAAGCCTTCCGCAAATGCTGTTCTTTCATACAAAACTCGACTGCCCTTGTTATATATGGAAATGCACGTCTGAGTTATAAGGAAAACAAAACTTTAGACATGTATGTTCACTGCATGTGGCCTTAGCCTCACCCTTATATCGAACCCAAAAACTTATTTGCGCACCTAATAATAAGAAGAATGGGATTCGGAATTAAACTGAAAATGGTCTCGACACTTTGCCTAAGAGACAATAGTTAAGCCAAAATCTGACAAAGCCAAGTAAAATTTACGGTAAAAGGCTTTTTATTGCTGCTTTACAAAGGGAATATTTGTGGTTGGGGAAATTTATGTGCTGGGATCTGGGATAATTAGGTCTTTTGTTTCTCGTAAAGGCGAATTTGAATCTGTTTAGCTTGTTGTGCGAAGGCCGTGAAGATAAACATGAATTCAATTAGCAAAGACACCCACCATCTCCTTTAACAAAGGCGATCTTTTAGTTTAGTAAACATAGGTTTGGAGAGCCAAACTTGAATTCGCTTAGCTTGTTCGAACGGTATTTCCATATAGATTCACGTGATATAGCTGAATATCGTAGGAATTTTTTGGGAGTCCCAGAGTCTCGAATTCGCCCATTGTCTTGTAGTCGGTCGATATATGCTAAAGCAGCAAACTTCAAAAATTTGCTAAACATTCTTCTGCAAAGGCGAATTTGAATCTGTTTAGCTTGTTCGGCAGATATTTTTATATAGATTCATTAGATGTATTCACTAAAATACTTTGCATTTCCTAATTTGGACGGAGGAAGCTTCCACGTCCAACCATATCTCAATCCGAACTAATTAACACAGTTTTGTTAGGACTTTTACAGAGTGAGCTCTGTTAAGAGAGAGGACGAGAAGTAGGTGTCTTTGCTAATTAAATTCGTATCTTCAGGCACTTCATTGTGCGTTTATTCAATTCGATTAGTTTCGCGGGTAAGGGTACTTGTCATCAAGTCTTTCAGGTAATTTAAACTCTGTGCAAATATTTCTAAGTTTTTTGATCTCTCAGAAGTCATTTTATATAATGCAGAGAGAAAGAGAGAAAGAGTGTAAATCTATCTAATGAAAGACTGTACACTAAGGAACAGGCCAGCAGTAACTTTCGAGAACCTTAGGTATTGGTATTCATCGCTATTTCTTTTCACAAAAAAAAAACCATAGAGAAGTGGAGAAAGAGGTCTTTGATAACATACCAAGTGTAACTATGAAAGCAATAGGTTGCAGGTTTTTCGTAAGACTAAGTGTCCTGTCTAGTATTCTAACTTTTTTGGAACTAATTTCTTTGTTATTTGAAAACTTGATGTTTTCTCAAATATTAAAAAGAAAAACATATTTCCACTGGCATTGAAAATTTCTATTTTCCTGAAAAACGATTCAGTATTAAGCAACAGAAAATTTTCGTGCGCCAATTTATCACTTTTTTAAAGCTGAAATATCAGCTATCAGGTGAAGAATGTAGGGAAGCAGTTGTACGTGCTTCGTAATACTGCACTACATCAGATTAAAATACATAGTTGACACAATTAATTCTCACGTGCACGAAATTCACTTGCTTATGTACTTCACGAAAGGCGTCCGGTTCCAGCCATAACTGAAAAAAACCTTAAATCTCTGCGAAAATTCATTCAAGTTGGGAGCCGAGTGACGTACAAGTTTATCCATGCGTTATTAGCCTTTTATAAATTCAGAACATTTTTCATAGCCATTTGCATATGCACAAGGTATGCATGTGTTCGTTATGCATAACGAACGGTTAACTAAAGGTTACGCGCTCAAACAAAGAACGATTGCTTCCTTTCTCTCTAAAGGTGATTGAATCAGCATCGTTACCCTAGCGGAGAAGTGTGAAACTTAAAGGCTTATAAAGGCTTGAATTTAACCAAAATTTATACTTAGTTCGAGAGGTAAGGAAAAAATTTAAAACAAGGAGAAAAAACAAATTAAATTTAAATCCCTCCTGACACACACTTTGTATTTCGTTTTTTTCTCTACTTGCGGGGAAACACTGTGCCCTGCTGGAAATAAGATTATTATTACCCCAAGGTGAACGCTGTTGATTCCACAGTTGACAGAAAACTTCTTTCCTTCCACAAGTGTAAATATGCTTATTGTCTGCACAGCTTCCGACCTGAAAAGGGGGACGGGATAATTTCTCTACAAAAGTTGAGGAACATCTTTGCGAATGAGTGAGTCGATCGATATGAGTGCTTTCACAACAGCGGAAATAAACGAGTAACAGACTGTCATTTGCTATTTGTCACTCATCTCCCACCAGCACTTGTGGTACAAGGGCATATTTTGATGAAACTTGGCCCAGAGACGAATGCTATCGAAAATGGTTCTAATCGGATCACTTTTTGAACGCCTTCCTATGTGGTGCCCTATTTTGGAGAGTGATGCAGGGTACAGAACGAGGCGTGAGGCCAATGAACGACCTTTGCCTTATTACGGCAGACATTAAATACGAAGATTAAACTTCAGCTTGTGATCCGATAAAACGTCGAGATCTTTAAAGAACCGCACGCAACCCAGCTCGTAGTTGTTAATAAATGGTATCAAGCATATCAACTTCAATGATTTTTGACTTTAAATTTTAATCGGACTTAATCTTCATTACCACATATTTAAGTAAGTGATTCTAGGCTTATTAAGAAGATTGAAAAATTCGAACAAAATTTATCTTCCGAACACGACAAATCGTGTTTCGAATTCAATTCTGAACTCAAAAATCTGTATCCTTATCTTTCGTGCGACTCGCCTTAAATCGGTTTGTTAATTTTAACTGTCGGAAAGTGCGTCAATTATTGGTTTTTCAAATGTTTTGCTGACAGATGTGACTCAACAGTTGATCGCTTTAACTCTGTTACACAAATTCTTCATGACCTGATCTTTTACTTTCAGAGAGACAAGTTTTGGATTAGAAAACAGTATATGCTTTGCTTTCAAATCCCTGGACTGTTGTATAAGGATACAGGATGACAGACTAACGGAATATTCTCTTGTAATTTATTTAAAAAAATCTAGAATTGTCTGACTGAAACGAGGAGATCTTATAAAACTAATAACTTATTTGACATATGACAACATGTTTTCCCTCTTCACTGTCCACTTGTACTATGTCTTTACATCATGCACTATGGGTGGTAGAAGTGTAGACTAAGTTTGTGAAGATGTATATAACATGCAGACGGACTTCAGATATACCCTCATTTTATCATACCGATTGATTCAAAATCTCTTTCTGTTTGTCCGTCCGTCCATCCATCGTGTTTTTCTGTGTTCAAACTATAGGCCGTAATTTTTGAGCTACGTTAATGAAACTGGATTCACCGGCATGCTGTCCCAAGAACGAAGGCTATTGAAAATGTTTCGGATCGGATCACACTTTCGAACATTTTCTACAGAATGCTGTATCTTGGTTTTGCTTGTAAATGTGTAACAAAATGCATGTAAAGAATGTCGGATCCACCACAAATCTTGCTTTATTTTTTCTTTTGAGTAATGCCGCAAGAAAAGGAGCAATTTTTGTTTTACTTGATCACTTAATTTGGCAGCAAAATCAGTAGCTTTTTATCTGATTGTATTTCGGGGGCGAAAAGGTTGCTTGAAAATACCGCACATTTCTCAGGCAAACAATATCTGCGCCTTTTAGTAGATATTCATGAAGTCGATGATAGTTACCGTAACAACACCTACGAGACGTATTTTGCATGCACGACGGTCTGGCTTTGTTGCAGTAATTTATTGATCATTATTTACTGTCTCTTCAATCGCAACTTAAGCTCTTTCAACTTTTCTTGTCTCATTAAGTCTTCATAATTATTGCTTTTTGATTTATGACGTTCGTAGCGACATTGAATGTGATGCATGTGCTTTGGCACATTAATAGTATTCTTCCATATACGAAGCATTATTATTTTATCTGTTTCTACACAGCAAACATATTCCGAGTCTCATTTTTCTTGGAAATTTCAATTCTCATCAACGATTTTCCATTTACTTGCATTACAGCTTGAATTTGATAAAGACATAATCAATATAAAGAGATGAAGTACAGAAAAAGTGCAAACACACACATGCATCCATAAGGTAAATATACGTTAGACTTCGCAGGTAAGAAACCTGATGGAGGGAATACTTTATGTTCATTATTATTGTCGTGTCGAGCTTTTTTGGCTGAGCCGCAAATGTAAAGCCTATGCGACCTGGGGGCTGCGATCTTAGGACCCTTGTTCTAGCGGATAATAAAGCGATTTGTGCTTAGGATACCAAATGGTCGCGACCAAATAGTCAATAGAATGGATTGAACGCATTCAAGAGAGGCAGCGCAATGATAGCGCACATTCATGGACGTGTAGTTGCAGCAACCGAGAGAAAAGTGGAATTGTTGCCGCATGCGAAGCTACAATTAAATCTCTCTTGAAGAAATATGTATATACATGTATATATATATGAAATATGTATATATGATATATACATATATGATGTCATATATATATATGACATCAAGTAATCTCTAGTAGTAGATGGAAAGGAATTGTAAGGTGGAAATTGTAACTCAATCATTGTATATTCTTTTTTAGCTACAACACACACTTACAAACTATCACCATTTTTTGAGGTACGAGTTTTATTGATCGAAATCATATTTCATCGGTTTATAAAGCTCGTTCGAAAGACATTTCGTCACATCATTCAAACTTTAGCACAAATCTGCCGAATACTTATTTATATGAAATAAGTAAACTTTGTCTAATTGAACTTAAGGTGATTAGCATTTTCGCGATGAAGTAAAAACTGTAAAATCTTGCCACACATTTCGTAAAAGCAAAGCAAACAGCGGCTTTTAATGCCGAGTAAACATCAAATAAAATCTTGTTTCTGTTGTTGCCATTTGGTTAGCATGACATGCAACAATTATCATCGACATCTTATTTGCGATATGTTGCAAACATTCATCATTTAGCTGGAGTTTGTGCCTGACTTTTATTTTTAGTTTCTCTCCACTCCACATATACAACAGACAGATGGAATAGTCAGTCAGTCAGTCAGTCAGTCAGTCAGTGGATTTGAAATCACATGAAAAATATCTATCAATTTTATTTAATGATATTAATGTTATTCATGATGTTGTCAATAAAAATGACGATGATCATCATCACTATCATGATGATGATGATGATGATGATGATGACTATGAAAAACACATAATTTATAAGTTAATGCTAAGGTGATGTTTATTGATGAATAACATGTGCTTGCGTTTATGTTCAAATCAAAGAGAAAAACTGGAAAATTTCTCAAAAAAAAAAAAAAAATTCATAAAAATTGTTAAGCACAATATAACGAAAGCAGGTGAATTTTTACTATGCTAGTAGTTTAGTAAATACTTGTACATATTGGCTCAAGAGTGAAACAATAAAATCTATATTCGTTAAGGTGACCAAAGGTTCTTTTATTTGGTGTTTTAGTCCTCACCACTAAGAGGAGTTTATAAGTTAAAAACATTATAGTCGGCCACGGCATACCCTTACATGCCCTACACAACTTCGTTCAATACAGTAACGTACATAACGACTTTTGAAAACAAGCCGTTATGTGGAAAGTGGCAGAAAACGTGGTCCGATCCGAAGCATTGTTAATTGCGTTCGTCGTTACGCAGAAGCACATCAGTCTAACAAGTTTCATAAAGATATTACAAAAATTGCACTCATAGCTTGAACACAGATACACGGACAAACAGACAGATCGACAAGCTCAGAATCACTTTCAGTGTAACACAAGATGGCTCTGTCTTAGGCCCTACTGTATGTGGGATATATCCGCACAAATTTCATACATCCTAGTACCACAAGTGGTCCAGGGTACATAAAAGTATTTAAGTTCAGAAATATGTTATATTAAAGAACCAAAAAAAAACAAATTATTTTTGTGACTAAGAGAAATTCTTAGGGGGCTGACGCGTTATTCCAATGTTCGAGTTAAAAAATCCCAACGCAATGGGATGAAGAAGAATTTGAATTTGTTTAGTTTGTTTGAAAGCTAACGCGCTATCGTACAGAGTTCCTTACTTTCTATACGTACTTCTCCTCTATTTTGTTGTTTCTGGTTACCTTGTCTTTATGCCATTGCACAAGTGATGGTAGACGAAAACAAAAAAAAAAAAACACATTTTAAATTCATTTCAAGTTGAAAAAATAAATAAATAAAACAGTTATGGGCTTCATACTTACTTACCAAGTGGTTGTTCGTCCATCTAGCCTGAACATCTTTTGTTCAATTCAATATTGTTTTCTAACATCGGAAAAGTATGTCGAAGCTTCAGTGTTTGCTTACTTGCTTGTCTGCATGCATGTATGCATTAATCAAGTATCTCATTGCCTCGATATGCATGTTTACATATGCATGTCAGTTAGTTAACGTTTTTTATATGAATTTTGTTTTTGTTTTTTTTGTTTGTTTTTCTTATTCATGAAATTTTAAAGTATAATTAAACATTTTCATGTCGAAACAACTGCCGTAGCCGGATTGCATCGCATTGCATCGACAGCATTATGAACAGTAGTAATCACTATGAATGGTGTTTAATTGATGCATTTTTAATGCATATTTATGAGAAGCTTTCACAATCAAAACGTCACACATGCACGCACACACACACACAAATACACATTCGTTGCGTGATACTTACTCGCAATTTGTGCGGCATTTGAAAACGCTTAAGCATTTCACAGCAATTTTTTTCATCTGTTATCGATGCTTTTCCTTCGCATGGCTTGTCAGCTTCATGTATGCAGCATAATCTTTTGTGCCTTTTTCACAATTTCATTCCACTAAAAGCTGACGCGTCGCAATCTGCAAGTTATGAAGCATTCCGGAGGTTTTCAAAGAATTAGAAAAATTTAATGCATCTCTTGATTTAGTCGCGATGGGTAAACCTAATTAAATACATAAACAAGAAAGCTTCGCATACCAAAACCAGTCGATTATCGAGAAATTCAAAAGGGGATGCATTTTTAAACCCATACTCGAAGAATGGGGCTACATTCACTTTGTTGAAGACGCGGGTGCAAGCTTCCATCCAGACCATCTAACGTATTTATATCCCAGATCAGCATAAAATACTGAATCTTTCACGGCTTGTCTGCGCTTCTGTCTGAGAGACTTTGCGTGATAAACATTCTTCCTGTCGCAAATATATTGCTTTCAAATGTCGCAAAAGACGTTGGAAGTTATGGCAGCCAGGTTGATGTTGAAGCGGCTGCGGTCGTGCAGACAGGTCCACAGCACCACATAAACTAAGAAATTTTATTTATTTTGGTTTTTCGTTTCAAGAGAAAGTATAGAAGATTCGGCATAGCAAATAGATTTTTCCTACTTCTTCTTCTTCAACAATCGAAAATTCCCTGAGACGTGCAAAAATGGCCCAAAGTGAACACATAGTTCGTGGTTTGAGCCTTCGTAAAGTTGGTCTTAGATTTGACATATAATGTTATTATCTGTTTGCATTAATATTGATTTGCGTGTTATACGTCCGTCACGTGACATTTTTTTTTTTCTCGTTTTTATCAAAATACACATATTACTCGATGGAGCAGAACAGCGAGAAATAAATTTCGTTGCGTAAGAAGCCATGTAGTACATGAGTATAAAGTGTCATATGAAAGAATTGATAGGTGTGAGAGTGAAAAAATGTGAAAGAGAGTAGGCTAGTAATTCGATTGTAAACGCTTTTATATCTTGATGACAGGCACCCAACTTGCTAACTGTTGAATGGCGAATGGAAGTGTGAACGTTTGGACAGACAAATAGAATATGGTCGGGAGATTGCAAGGCCTCACATGTACTTAAGTGGCTATTGAAATGATGATCATTACATCGCGTGTGATTAAACATCAGCCTGGTAATAAGGCAAATAATGTCACGTCTGAGTCCGCAATTGATAAACCAACAAGCTTTATTTATTCGTGGAAAGACGAGCATAAGGTGAATTATTTCATCGCTCGCTATTGTCTGACTTTACATAAACAAGCTTATCCATCCCTCCGTCCACCCGTGCTTCTATAATATTTTTTGTCACTTGCTTTGTTTGACCTCAGGTTCTTCTCACAAAATTTATTATTTAATTATGAACATCACATGCTTTGCATATTTAGAGAAATTTGAAAAACTTAATAATTGTTTGAGTAACTTTTGACAATCTTTCGCATGGGCAGAAGAACTCTATAATCTCAAGGTCAAGCCTGATACAAACTTGATGACACATTGATCATTTTTATACAAAATATTTGTGGAAATTTTTTATTTTAATTTAGTCTATGCTTGGATCATTATTTAAGTTCCAGTTATTGACTCTCCTGTGCTTATTAACTAACTATCTTGTATATGCGTCAAAAGCGATAGAAAGAAGATGGAAGAATAATAAGTAATAATAAAAAGGAGTTGACATCGAGCCGTCAACTATTTAGCAGAGTTATGTTATGGCCTTCGCAGAGCTCCAGTAAGATGGTTGATAGTTATTTTTGTAAATAATCGAATTGAGCTTCATACCGTCAAGCCATCCATCTACCATGAGGCCAAACTTTAAAGCCAGGCAAATACGCGTTGCCGGGCACGAAGCGTTGAACTGCAATTGGTTAACAGACTATAAAATTAATTTAACTTGATGATGTGTTTGCAAAAGATGTGCGTGTCGAGCAGTTCGGATATTGATAAGGAATTAAACATCAATCCCAAACTAGAGGCAAACCATTTCCTTAGTGTTGTATATAAAGCTCGACATTCTAAAGTTCATTTCAAAACATCCCTGCAAAAATCCCTTGACTCAGTTTTCTATCCCGAAAATCCAGAAGGCCTCTCCTGATGGCCATAGAAATGATGAAAAGGTCATAAATAATAAAAGAAAAATATCTCTCAATACTTTTTCCATAAACTTGTCTGTGTTAGTTCATTAGAATATCGCGAAATGTCACAAACCACCGTTGACTCTAGTTAATGAACAGCATATGTAGCGAAATTTTCAAACCATCGCCAGCTTCAGTTAGTTGTACGACACCTCACGTAAATGTATAAATAAATTAAAAAAAAACCTTTAAACATTCACACTTTTTATTAATATGATTTATTTAAATTTATTTCTGAACTGATTTAATAAAAGCAATGAGAAAATACCTACGCGAATATATTTTACAATTTATTTTTTTTCTGCCCTTCTTTATAGATCAAATGGACCGACCTACCGCAAAGTGCCAAGAACGGAGACATAGCACACACAAGCAATGATAGACGAACAGGCGACAAACGATACAAAAGCATAAGCTATCAACAGCAGGAAAAGAGAATGAAATTCTTAAGAAATAAACAAAACATCCGTTGTTGATAACATTTAAATGCATACATGCACGAGTACCCGTGTATATGTGAGTGAACCCAAATAATAGATCCAGAAACCGAAGCAATTAAAAAAAAAAAAAAAAAAAAAAAAAAATGAAAGCAATAAACAATAAATTTAATAAAATCAATTTTTAACTAATATTAAGCTATAATTAAAAAACAAAAAAAATGAGTGCCTAGAATATTTGCTCTAATTCAACTGAAAATTTAATTAAGGTAGAGGTTAAAAAGTTAAAAAAAAAAAGTAATATTTTCTTTGTTTTTAAGCAAACATTAAAAAAAAAATTTGTGTTCAAAGTAAAACTCCTTGAAAAATAAGAAGTTTTTCTCTTTGCTGCCCAATAGCGAGTTGGGGGTTCATTCGCTAGCGTTAAAAACAATGCAAAAGCAATGCAAAGCTAGGCGCGTTTTATAATTTTTCCGTTTAACCATCGCAGCAAATACGCAGCAAAACGAAGAAACCGTGAAATCAATCAACGAAATCTATTAAAGCATAATATAAATAGCGGTTGCCGATGTTTGTTTTTTCGTTCATCTTTCTAACGTAAATTGCTTCGCGCAACTACCCTTGTTATTGGCCTTTACCTTCGCCGAAACAGTGACAATAAATCTCCAGGAAAAATGCTGGCCGGCATCAGGAAACGTTTAGCTCGCAAGTAAGTCCATCATAAACAGATACAGATATTTATTGCATTAATATACGCATTAATATACACAAAAGGAAGTGGCATTGAAATGTAAAACGTGTACTATTCCTGCCGGAGTACGCTTGATTTGCCCTTTGTTGTGTAACTATAGGGGTTAGGCACTAGATGATAAGAAGTAACCCTAAAATACAACTCTGTCTGCCAGTTGCATTTACACATTTTCTTATATCTTTCGTTATTACTTAAATCCCTCGTCCCCAGCGAAGGATCTCTTCGTTGATTTGCTAACTCACAGCCGAAGATATCATTTAAGTCAGTTTAAGAATATTCATGAAAGAATCAAATTGAACTGTTTCTGTAAATTAAAGTGAGTACATAAGTAAAAGATATTCTTGAGCAGTCTACCGTTTTAAGTCCACTTAGCCTGGTTCATTGGTCGCTGGGTCATAGAAACGCTCATGGTTATGATAATGCAGCTGGAATGCTAAAATCTTATAAAAACAAGAGATGCGATGAACCCATTTTAGAAGCTTACGGTGACGCTGCTCCATCACATTCCATTGCCGCAGCTTAGTGAGTGTGTGTTCAATCGATAAGTGTTAAGCCATTACCGACTGTGCACTCCCCATAGCTACGACCAGAGCAAACTCTACCGCCCTTGAGATTTGAATCCGTGAAGACTTACTTGGCAGTCGCTGTTCTCATCTACTCGAGTACTCAAGTGGATTATTAACTTCGTACGTGAATTTCCCTTTCGTTGCAGTCTAGTCAGTCGGAAGGTAATACTGTCTCCTGCAGCTAGATATAACTTATATGTGGAACTAACATTATGTACGAATTTGGTCCTCACAGCCTATTTTGGGAGCCTATATTTGGACTTGCAGGCTGTTCTGCTTTTAAATGAAAAGACATTAAACCAACTAACTAAAAATTACCAATGTTTTCGAATTCATGTGACTATTGAAGATTCGGAGACAAGACGAATTTAATTTTCTTAAGTCTTGAACGACGCGTTTGTATCTTGCATAGCGCACCGTCAAAATAAAATTTGATTGCGCCTGTCTAACAATAATTAAGCATGTGGCGTACATTGCATTCCTATTTTGCATGATGCGCAAAGCAAACGCATCCATTGTGCTCAGCGCTTCACTTGTTATTTCTGCCCCGATATTTAGTCTTGTAAAACTTTTTCTCGAAATTAAGTCAAATCATGTTCGGTTAGATTCTAATTTTAATTTTACAATAGCGTTCCTAAAAGCTTGAAAAACAGTACCCTGCGTTTGAAGTCAATCAAGATCAGTAGATGCCAGCTACGTAGCTTAACTTATTTCGGTTTTCTATTGATGCTCGCCATACTTCCTTTTTGGTAATTTAATTCTATGATCCGCTAAGTGCCACATTTCGTTGTCTAATTAAAACCACATGTCGAAGATCTGCACATGTTGAAAACACACCACCAACTGATTCGCACAAATGCCGAATCCTTGTAAAAAAACACTGACATAACAATTTTCTTTATTTCCAAAAAGAAATGCATTTCACATTGCATTGTTATTTTACTTCATTCAATACTTCTTTCCAAGGTTCTTTTCGCATGAACATCATGCTGTGACACTTCTCACGCTCAAGCTAACCATGTTCGCTCAAGGCCGGAAATTGTGTGTCAAGAAAGAAAACATATTTTTAAGGATTGTGTTTGGATTTTCCTTTCCAGTTCATTTTTATGGCACCAATAAAATGAAAATGAAAAAAATATATTTTAGTGAGAATGTGTTCCTTATGTATTCCTTAAAAGTGAGACGGTTACAACTGACTCGACTTTCGAGCTGGTCATTTTGAGTTTTGATAAAAGGAAGTAAAACACTGTACAACATTTATTTTTTTTTTTTTTGTGATATGACCTATCCCTTAGGGAATGTTCCCTATATGAGTAACGTAATGACGGTCGGAAAGAAAAAGGAAGAGAGAAGTAGAGATGTGATGGTCGCAGCGTGGTGAATGTGTCTCCATTATGTCTTTACGGACAAAGCTTTCACTATAGCTATCAACAAACTAAACTCTATCGCGCTCGGATTTCAACCCGTGAACACCGACTTGGTAGTCTGTGCAATAGAAACTATAACACGAATGAATTTATAAGTCATCTTATTGCTCTAATTCATTTTACCCGGCGGCTAATGTAGGGTATTATTGTTAGTTTGTCGTAAGTGCTGTGGCGATTGCGTTTGTTATAAAATTATCTTACGTAATAAATGAATTTATGCACAACATTTTTATTCAACCATTAGATGTCCTACACCACTTCGCCTAGTACTTCATTCACTCGTTTGGTACACCAACAATTACACATTATTTCCACGCAAGGATATGCTTTTCATGAAGGTCCGCACATTGGACGATGCGAAAAATATCACATGACGTATTCCAAACTCAGTAAACTTCATTTACTTATTCTATTATTTCTCAGTTTCCGTCATAAAAAAAAAGATTGAAAGTTCACTTTCTCTCCGTGTAAGAGCCCACTTTCCATGACAGCTCTCATATATGTTGGGGTCTAAAAAATAGACCCAAATTTTCAACCGTTAATTTTTGTGCTAAATTGCTACCAATTGCTTGCCAATTTTCATCATCAAATATTGAAGATGAAGTCTTTTTCTGAAGGGCTTACTATTCATGAGAAATCTTATATGGACTTGTCTTCAAGAAATACACGCACCACGTGGTCCGTATTTTGTCTACTTAGATTTTATGTCAAATTACTCGCATCAACAAATTTTCATTATAAAGCATTAACAATTAGGCCCTTTCGGTATATAAAGGTTAACATTTCCCGAGAATGCTTGTATGCGGCGATATCAAAAAAATGGACATAAGTGATACAATTCCGATTAGGTTTATTTCTTTGTCAATTTACTGTCACAAGCTGATTTTCATATTGAAAATAATTCTTTTGCATCACATTATGATTTAATACTCGTAGGCGGGGCTCTGTGAAAGGCGGTTCAAAAAATTGCCTCGGCCGAACCAAATTTTTTACACTTATAGCACGTCAAAATACTATTACTTAGAAACTTAGGCATTTTTTTCGAAATAAGGTGTTGTGGGGAGTGGTCGAAAAAGTGAACCGATCTGAAGCATTTTCCACGACGTTCGTCCTTGGGCGAAGACAAATGCGACATGCTGACAGTTACCACACGGACAGACGAAGGTAGATCGATTGAGAAAACGATTCTAAATCAATCGATGCAATAAAAGCCCTTCTGGATGTTACATACGCCCGCGCGGACTGATTAACATCTTATACAACAAGTGGAGTCACGTATAATTAAAATATAGAAAAGACTTCAAGAGATATTTTTTTTTTTTTTTGATAAATAAAACCTGGAGCCATTGAAGTCAAGTCTGCTCGCGAGAATTGATCGACTAACTTGGAACGAACTTGGGTCGTTCACTTTAGTGGGGATGATAGAAAATATCCAATTCACAGATGACACTGGAAGTTCGCTTTGTGTCACAATAGGTTGAATTCCCATCAGTTCAACTAGTAAATCTCTTTCCTGGATTTTGTAATAAATAATTTCTGTGTAGTGCATTTCTAATGGTATAAGTTCTGGATCAATGCATAAAAGATTCACTGAATGCAATTCAATTCCACTCAGTTCAATGCTGTTGTACGCTCTTCTACTTCATCTGCTTGACTGAGAAAGCTCCGCATTGTCTGCATTTCGTTTCGGTTTGCGGAAAATTATTGAAAGTAGGTGAGAAGCAAAGGCTCCTTAAGTTGATTAGGAAACGATAATAAATTAAATATGTGAAAATGTAGTAGTGAGTAAGGGGCCATAAATAAATACCCTACACCATATCGCTTTATACAATTATTCGTGGAATGACTTTTCAAAATAATGCGTTATATGTGAAGTGGTCGAACAAGTGCTCCGATTCGAATCATTTTCACATAAGGTAACTAGACGGACTGTCGACCGGGCAAGCTCGGATCGATTCGGAAAGAGACCTGAACTTAACGGTGTAATAAAAGTCGCTTCTCTCTCAAGTTCTTCTGAGTGTCGCTGTACATCCACGAAAATCTTAGTGTACCTTTATCTTACGGATGCTGTAGGGTATAAAGAATGGGGAAAAAAGTCTATTAAACGACTGTCAGATTTTATTAATTTTTTTTCTTCTTTTTTTAAAACAAGTTGACTTAAGTAAATTGATACATTTTTGCTGTTGTCGTTACTGCAGCCATTACTATAGTTATTATTAGTTACATATAAATAAGTACGTATGTAGGTATATGCGTATAGATTTATTTTTCTTAATTGAATTCTATGTAATCGAGAAGTGAATTTGTTGCTGCTGTTGGTGCTTGAGAAGTATTTTTGAAATTTTGACATTTTTTCTTAAAATCTAATTAAATATTTGTGTTTGTTGTGTGTGTGTGTGTGTGTGTGTGTGTGTGTGTGTGTGTGTGTGTAAATATATACGTGACAATGATATTATTATGACTTTATTTTGAAAATTTGAAATTTTTTTCTTTAAAGTTTTTGTACAATTTCGTATTTCTTTCGAAGATCCACGCTTTCATTTTTTGGATCGTATTTCTTTTTCGATGCCAGTTTGGCGCGCATTTCGGCCGCAGTCATAGGCAACTGTAAGCTGCCGGCCTTAATAGATCCCGTTCCATTAGCGTTGGCTGATGTACTGCTATTGTTGCTGCTCGAAGCATTATTTGCTTCCTTTGCAGAACCATTTGCTGCCATCTTATTATTTGCTGCCATTGTGGCTGACGGTGGTGGTGGTATGTTTGTTGTCATGGTTTTCATTGTTGTATTAGTCGTATCGTTGTTGTTGCTATTGGCATTCGATAATAAGGTGTTGGCATTGTCTATTTGATCGCTGCCATTGGCACTCACAGTAGCCATACTGTGTTGACTGTCCTGTGATACTCGCTTAGTAGAGACCATAGTAATCGTGTTAATATTTTCACTAATGCCCGGCACAGTTTGTGAAGTGCCAACAATTTCCTCAACATTACCATTGATTGTCTGCTTATCATTATCACCTTTGCCATCGACATCGATTAGCAACAGTCTCACCTCATTGGCGATAGCCTTTATACGTTGCACCACTTGCTTATGACTTTCGTTACCAATCGAGACACCATTAACTTCCACGATGCGATCTCCCTCCTTTAGACCGGCCGACTCGGCGGGTGAGTTGCTATCGACTTTACCAATAAATTGTCCAGGCTTAGCTTTTTCTGAATGCAAGTTAAAGCCATATCCATCGAAGTCCGCTCGCTTAACAATATGACAAAATTTTTTTGCCGTTGACTGATCCGGCTTAACTTCACTTTGTGACATATTCGCAATATTTCACAAATCGATATAAACTAACGGGTGTACTGCAGTACAGTAATCAACAATAGCAAGAACGCGTCCGTCAGAAAGCGAATTCAAACTGTAACGAAAAAAATGAGAATAATAAATCGAAAATAAACTTTATAATAAACAACAATCGATTTGTTGTTGGCATAAATTCACACACCGCATGGTATCAGAATATTCTAATAACTGAAAATAGAGAAAAATAAAAAAAATGCCCTGCAATGTTGAAACAATTGTTCAGACGATAATGGATGTGCATGTGAGCCTATATGCAATACAATCGCTAAATACTAATTTAATTTTACTCATTGTTTTTTTTTTTTTGTTTTTTTTTTTTTTGTTTTGTTCTCTAAACTACTTTTATATACAACTTCCGTTTTTATTTAATTAACGCAAACACAAACGAAATTGCTGACTGAATTATATGGGTTCGAGTGTGTTTTACTTAAATTCAAAAGCATTGATAAGAAACACAAAAAGATAACATTATAACAATTGCAAAAGATTTCCCCCACTAATCATTCCAAGTCCAAGATAAAATTCTTGCTTTCATTCCATTAATTTGAGTTTGCAAGCAAGTATATGGCGACAAAAAGAATTAGTTTTTGAAGTAATCTTCAATATTCACAATGCGAAATACATGTACGCGTGATACGAAATTTGATTCAAAACACTTCAATGCGAACGTTTTCATAGCCTTGTTACACTTTTATGCAAAACTTATGCAGAAGACCAGTAACTGACCAGTAACGTACGCCGAGAATATGCAGAGAAACGTTGAAGGTTCCATTGGGTCCCTGAGTTTCGCGAGATGCTTTAGAGGGCATCGCATACACTCTTAAAAACCATCCATACGTTTTGAGCAACAAAATATGTGTTCAACTTTAATCTTTCGTCCTCATTGGTTGTGATTGGAGGGATAGACGGACGAAGGAACTGAGTCACATTTATGAATTACTACACATAAGTATATATGTATTTACATATATTAATCCACATACATGTATGCATGTGTACAAATATACATATGCATAAAAATATGTGTACAATATGTATGTGTATATGCATACATACTTTACATACATACTTTATTACATACTTTATCATATTTCATGAACACGTGTAGATGTAAAATAATATATGTAAAAAGCAAGCAAAAGCACTATAATGTGGCACGCGCTACTGTATAACACTCTACATCAGGCACCGGCAATCGCCGGCCTCGTGTTGTCCTTAAGTCCGGCCCGTTGTGTTTAAAATTTGAAACAAACCAATTTGCTCGCATATAGAAATGCTACAAATGGATTGTACCTACCTTCACGACCGCCTCGTTTGCGCAGTTAGTAAATGAGGAATAGGTTCAAGTGTTTTTTTCTTGTTCATTAGGTCATAAAATGAGCGATTTAAAAAAAAGGAGAAATGATGCAGAATATTTTTAATAATAGTTAGAGCTTGTTCTGGCCTCCGCCCTGATTTCAAAATTCAAATTCCGGTCCGTTGTGAAGAAAAGTTGCACACCCTTGTCCTCCATCATCCTATAGTTATCCACATATCGACCTTTGAAAATAAGGCGTTATATGGGAAATGTTGGCAAAAATATGTCGATCCAAAGCAACGTCAATGGCGTTCGCCTTTGGGGCAAAGCACATCAAGTTATCAAATTTTATGAAAATATTTAAAAAATTTCGGTAAATTAAACACAAGGAGACAAGACAGGCTGACGGACAGAGTTAACATCGATTGAGAATCATTTTCCGATTGAATCGGAATAACAAAAGGGGTGTTCATCTCAAATCCTTCTGCATGTTACATGCATCCGCACAAACTGAATATACCCTTGTACCAAACGCGATGTAGGATATAAAATAATATACTGCACACATACTATGGATAGGTGTCCACCGATTTTTTTTTAGCACAATTGAAGCGATGTTGTAAAAAAATGTAAAATACACAAAAATATTCAAAGATCTGTTATCGATTTTATTGCGTGGACTATTCTCATGACTATTTAGGCATTGGTTTTGTAATCCATCCAGAGTAAGGCTTTAATAACGCTATACTTCGCAGAAAAAATACAGAGCTATGTGTGGTCAAAAGTCCAAAAAACTATGTTGTGCTTAGTGTAATAATTCTGAAAGTTCCGTATAACTTAAGGGCAAGACTGTCTTTCATATGAAGAACATATGACGATTTTATTCAACATCCTACAATACTGCTTGAGCAGTGTTAAGCAGTATCTCAGAAAAACAGCCATCTCGTCATATTCACAGTTCCGATACCACGCCCCAAATTTCATTTTCATATCAGTATTGTTTCTCACAAGGTCGAATTGTCTGTCATGTAATTAGCAAGTTGGAGGATTAGACTCTCTCTCTCTCTCTCTCTCTCTTTCTCTCTCTCTTTCTCCCTCTCGCTCTCCCGTCTCTCTCTCTCGCTCTCTCTCCCCCTCTCTCTCCCCCTCTCTCTCCCTCTCGCTCTCTCTCTCTCTTCTTAAATAGTTTTGCCATGATGTTTACCAAAAGAAAAAAGCTCACACAGTCCTAACAAATGTCTTATTCGGGGGACTTCAATGAGGAATTTTAGTGTAAACTAAGGAATCTGTTCAGATTTCGTACTTATTTAAGGAAGGAAGAGCTTAACTACAACGCACGCATGCGTATTGTGCGTCTTACACTCGAATGTCAAAATATGGAAGAGTTAGTTGTCCGTGTTCGCATATGATGAAACATTGCATTGCATTACTGCAACGGTGGAGCATGAAGATGGCCACCTTTTATCGTTGCTGCATGCATTCGCGTTAACAAGCAAACCAATGATGTTTATGCAAAAAAAGATATGGCAGATGATTTTAAAATGATAGGATGATATTAAATATCGTTAGTTATGGTTGCAATTAATTATATGCAAATATTATTCTATTAATTATTCTTTAATTACGAAAAGCAACGCCATCCTCTGCTCAGAAAGTTTAAATTTTGGAAACACATTTGTGGCGCTCGTTGATGCTCATGTAAATGATATCTAATCACATAATTAATTTTTTGCAGCACAATAAGACTTTGCTGCCGTAATGAAATGTCAGCTGCTCTTCTCAGAGGATTGTATTGTGTTCAGCTTCTTGGTTGGCTGTATTCCTTTCTTTCGTTCTTTAGTGCGCGCTTTTTTTGTTCACGAAAGTAAAGAAAAAAGTGAAAAGGAATGAACAGAAAATGCAAGAAATGAAGTTAGCCCTTAACGAATGCACAGAAGATATTGAAAATTCAAAATCGCTGAAAGTGAAATAAAGCAAGTAATGTGGCATTAGGAAGGAGATGCGACTCGCCTCGTCTTGAGTCGTTCTTTTTTCTTGTTAAAAACTTCTTCCTCTTTTTGACTACGCACTTCATCATCTAATACCCTCGGATATGTAATTAAATTCGATATAGCAGACATACGCGCTCACTTACACACACACACACACACACAAAAGAGTGCAATGGAACAACTGTTACTCGATAGTAAGAGATGAACTTTTAATTATCAGTTATTTCGCCATTTGTGTGCGTTGAAGTTAAATTAATTTACGAAACTGAACTGAAATCAAAGTAAATTTGATTAAATCAGTAAACTTCATTATCCACTTTCCTATTCATTCATGATTCATCCTCTTTGCGATAACGATAAAAACTATGGAGGAATGTCTTCAAAAAAAAAAAAAAAAAAAAGTCTTTCCTTAAATTGATTTCATTCTGCTTTTGCTTACTCATAAAACTATTTCCATTTTCTTTCAATATTTTTCTTAAAATTAAAAATCATAAGCAAAAACTTATTTGCTGACTATGAAATGTAATCTTCGTCAACTCATCGGATAACTGTCGCTGACATCTATTCAGTTATTATCAGGCGTGAACACGTTTCACGTTAAAATACTTTTACACTAACTCTTAATAATATTATCTCATAAATACATTTTTGCATGTATTCTTCGCTTTTGCACTCACCCTCCCAAAATGAGGGTATATTCGTTTTGTCAGGAAGCGTATAACACCCCGAAGGAAGTTTCATAGAATGTGCAAAGTATATATAAATTCATGATCGGTAAGGGATTTTTGATTGATTTAGGCGCCCAGGGATTGTCCGTCTCTGTGTCTGTTTGCACTGAACGTATCTTTGATAACAAATTTCAAAATATCTGTTTCAAGATTTAGGAAAAATATTGAAAGTTCTTGCAGGCAGATTGATACGGGAAATGGGCCAAAACGATCAAAGGATGCGCCTGTATTCGTACATAAAATGAGAATGTCCCTGTTTTCGGAGGGAAAAGAACAGGTTTTTTGTACTCTATTTGCAACAGATACAACGATAAAGCCTCACTCTGCGCACCCTGAGGGATCCCACATTGCCTGTACAAAATTTAAGCAATTCGCTACGCCCACCCAATGTTATTGAATATGAAAAGTTGATTTTCTTTTTGTTTGTTGTCTGTGTACAAAAGCCAGACGCACTTGAGGTAGATCCATTTCTTATCTTACTGATGGATTCAGAAAGTGGTTCTGCAGATTGTACGTCCGTCCGTCTGTGTTGTTTTCATCTGTTCAACTTGCAGACAACGACATTTAAGATAATTTGGTACAGTGGTATATCCTGGCCCAAGGACGAACGCTATTGCAGATTGTTCGGATCGAAGCGCTTCTTCGACATATGAGTAACTGTATTAGTTGAAGCACTATATGGTATTTGATAGTGTTTCATATGCAAGTACGTGTAGAAAATTCGTCTACAACCAACCGAATATCAATTTTGAACATGTTTCATTTCTTGTTGTTTGTTTCACTACAAATTAATTATATTCGTCATGTAATTTTTCAATTATTAAATCTCTACGTGTCTTTTCCGTAGCGATATGATGAAAGCAAAAAAGAACTTGAGTTTACGACTTGACCCGAATTTGTTAATGTCCGCTACTAGTGTTTGCAAACATTGTTTGATTTCAAGATAGAATCACGTACAAGATTTATTCATTCGATATATCGACTCTCCATGAATTAAAAATTCTATTGTAGTCAAAAGCTCGTACAAACATACTCCGTCATATATGTACGTAATCGATTCAGATGGTCTTCGAAACTGGCAAAAAGGTATTGCTAAAGGTTACCGTAAGACCCGCGACGTAAACTTCAACCTTGAAAATCCTATAGTCGTAGTTAAAAAAGAAGGGAAAATAATTGGAAAAAGTGAAAAATAGCGAAAATTTGGTAAACGTTACCAAGCTCCCATGGCTTGATTTTGTTGTCTTTCTAACCTTACCTTGATGAAATTTGCAAGAATGAAGTTTCTCCTTCATATATAGTAATGTTTCTGTATAGATCGTAAAATGTTGTCTTCTTTCTGTCCGCACTCTCTAACATTTTCCCTTAAGCCAAGTTACCTGCCTATCTACCTATGTTTGCGAGCTTACACTTATTATCTACCTGAAATGGAATCGTAACAGTTGAACTGCTTTTTCTTCCAAATAGTGAGATTTTAATCGCAACTCGGTCAAGTCCGTACGTCTTGTCGTGCACTGGGCCAGAATGTTTTGTACGTTTTGTAGTTTGTTATTTATATTTACTATCTCGATGTTGCAAACAATTCGACAAATTTAATGTACCCCTTTAATGAGTATAGACTCATAATAAGAATGTTGAAGCAACTGGAAAATTTGCCTGGTTGTCTGTGTGCACAAATACTTAATATTCAGTGATGATGATGTATTATCTAAAACCTCAACAAGATTCACACAATTATATGGATACATGTATTATAAACATGTATATATGTGTGCGTGTTTTTAGAAGATGCTTGACATGTTAAAGTGTTTGTGTTTTATTTTATTTTTACCAAGAGATTAATGAGATTCTAAATGAGAGATTAAATGGAGACCGAGTGAGTGCAAATTGGATAAGAAAACGTGTTTTTATTCAAAAAAAAAAATAAAAAAAAAAAATAATAATAATAAAATAAAATTCTTAAACTTTTTCTACGCGAATAAAAACAAAATTATATTTAGAAGTAAAATTTATGATAAAGAATTTCATAAGTGCGTAGTAATAAAAAATTCTGTTAAGCACACACCCATGCAATATAATATGGAGCTTAAAAGGAAGACAAAAAGATCCTGCTAATCTCTATTTGTGAAGAGACCATTTTTGAATTATCAGAATCTTCGAAATTGAGCGAAATTGGTCGAAGGACCCGCCCACAGTACAACATAAGCTGAGAGTTTCATTTACAAAAATACAAAAAATTTTGTTTTGTGCTCGCTACGTATAAAGCACAACAGATACAACGGTAAATGTGTGGTCCTGTAACACCTGTAATGGGAAAAATCTCAACTGTAGAAAATATTGGAATTTCTTTGGTTTATCAAACCGTTTACAGCATCGAAGAAGAAGCTTCACAAGCCATATAAGGTCTACACATAAGGTCTACATTTTTATCGCAACTCGGCCAAGTCCGTACGTCTCGTCGTGCACTGGGCCGGAATGTTTTGTACGTTTTCTAGTTTGTTATTTATATTTACTATCTCGATGTTGCAAACAATTCGACAAATTTAATGTACCCCTTTAATGAGTATAGACTCATAATAAGAATGTTGAAGCAACTGGAAAATTTGATTAGTAAGTGTGATGGGTGGGTCACGGTTGAATATAATTTTCTTACTTGTTGTTTTTCCGTATTTAAGAATTTACGACTCTAGATATCGCAAAGAATTTACTGCCGATTTCAATATTGGGCACTAACACTTTCAAACGTCAACAATTAATAAAACGAATTTAATTTTGTATTTGGAAATCTTGTAGTAAAATCTGTAGTGTCTTCAAGTGAATTTTCACGAAAACGAAAGGAAAAATAGGACCAATTTACTAACTTGTTTTTTTCATCTTCTTTGCTTCTTTGCTAGCAATTCTAACTTGTTATTAATCGTCACGAAAGGTATACAAGAAAAATCAACAAATTTTATGGAGCAAGACTTCACTGTAGTACAGAATAATAAATTATGATAGACTTTTTTTCAGTGACTACTTAGCGAGCTATAAAATTCATTCAAGTCATAAGATCTCGAAATTAATCCGATTACGTTAAGGACACACTGAAATCACCCATTAACATATAATATATTTCCGCGGTATGCTACGTTTGCGGTGAAAGTGATACAACTTTCCTCACATCCATATTTGGGCTATCATCGCGTTACAAAAACCAAAAGAAAAAAATTTATTATTCACTTAAGTGCCTTTAGATAATAACAACTCACATTCTATCCCCGCTTGTGTCCAATGTGTTCAAGTTTTTAAACCAAATCAAATCGAGACTCTTAAATCACTCACACACATCTACTTATATAATTAGCGAATACTATCTAATTTGTTGGAGGCTTAAAAGCTTTGTAGCCACAGACTCCTCCCTCTTCCCATTCTTTCAAATTTGTATTGAAAGTTAATTAAATATTTAAACACAAAAAAAGTGAAAAAGGAGCTCTCTAGCTGATGACGGATGATGGATAATTTATTATGTAGAACGGTTGAGAGCATTGTTGTCGTTTGGGGAAGCTTTAGAAACAATGTGCTTAAAATGGCAGCATTTGGCAAGAATGTGCGCATAAATAGCCTGAATTTTGATGCCGATGATAAATATGTTAAAGGATTTTGCATACCGCAAATCTGTGGCAAGAAGCAAAAAAAGGGGGGAGACCGAACGAGTTCGAGAAGCATTTTTCGGTTAAGAGAAACTAGAAATTATGTGCCTCACGATAAGATGGCTCTTAGTTGTTGCTTTTTAAACTCCAACCGACTCCGTTTGTTTCAAATGCTGGATATTTTCCAAGTTACTTCTGTAAGTTCCAAGCTTGTAACTAAGACTTGTGTTTATTTATTAAAAAAAAGTTAATAGAAGAAGTGATATACACGAGAGAATAAAAATTTTTGCAGCAGTCCGAACTGAACAAAACATAGTAAGACAACTAACAATCCGTTCAATTAAATTCAATTCGTTCCAACATAATTTTATTTACATACATACCCTATACTTGAAAGTAGAAAGAAAGTCTTGAAAATTGTATATGAAAATGCCTCGTTTAAAAGGACTGTTTTACATAAAAGGGGGATGTTCGTGCGTCTAATCGATTACACGGGCTGGTTATGAATAGCGAATATTCCAACTGAAATTGAAGTTTTGAACTGACTTTTACTACCGAAATCTAAGGTTAGTGTGAAGAGCAAAGTTTTACTCTACAAAACCATTCTAAAGCCAGGAGGCATTTAATCACAAATGCTTCGTGGTTTGTGAGAAATCACATTTTACATATCTTTGTTGATCTTGATGTGTTGCGAAAGTTAATCGCATAAACAAATATTTTAGTTGTAAACTGATTGTATGATAGTTATGAAGTAGGAAGGCTGAGAAGACACTACCTGTTAAACTTATCCTGCATACAGGCCCATTACAGGTACTCTTAATGTATATTCAACACTTGAACTCAAAAACAAGCAGGAACTTTACAGGTCGTTAAGACCGTCCTTTAGATACCCTACATCACTTTGCCTAATACAATTATTTAGTCGTTTAGGTAGCAACAGCCTAAAAATTACACATTATTTCCATGTGAAGGCATACTTTTCATGACAGCCGGCACATCACGTGACGTGATAAAAATTTGGCAAATTTAATTTACTTAACAAAAAAAAAATGGTTATTTTTCAGCTTTCGTCATGAAAAGCTGGAAATTCGGTTTTCGCTTAATATAAGGGTTTGCCCCTATAATTGTTGGAGTTCAACAGATAGACCCGTGTGGTTCCAATTCGGTCCACTTAATTTTTATGCCAAACTACTACCATGAACAAATTTTCATCATAAAACACTGACATGTAGGCCTTTTTAGCACATTCCTGAAAATCCTTAGACGCAGTGGTATCCAGAATATAAACCCACGTGCTTTGAATTCAGTAGAGTCGATTTCTTCACTAAGTTACTATTATGACACAATTTTACACCTTTTGGGATAGAAAGATTCAGTTTTCATAGGAACGCTTACGTGAGAGGGGGGTTTACCAAATTTGAATATAAAATGTCGAAGAAGCGAGTATTGTGGAAAAATGTTGAAAATTCCAACATTTCCGACTTTTCAAAATAAGTCGTTATAAGGGGAGTGGCCGAAAAAGTGGACGGATCCGAACTATTTTCAATAGCTTTCATTCTTATGCCAAAGCACTTCAGTGTACCCATAGGACACAAAAATATATGCACAGACATCAGGACAGACATGCTTAGATCGATTTAGAAAATGATTTTGAATTGATCGGCATAATTTTAGGCCTTTCAGGATGTTACATACGTCCGGGTAAACTTAATATATCCTGCAACCCAAACAAAGAATTCTCTCTAAAGGTGTACTTTTCACGGTAGCCCTTATATAAGATGGAGAATCTACCTTGAACTACAAGCGGCGTACGGTATACAAATCATTTTGTTCTTCTAAAAGAATATCAATAAGATCGCTTTCAGTCTTAAATCGTTGAGTTGAGAATATTCATTGCTTTTCAGCGTGAAGTGTAAGATAGAAGGGGTAAATGAACGAACGTTCACTTAACATTTTACAGGTTCACAAAGTATATTCCTCAAGGTTATTATCTTGTGAGATGGATGATAAATTAAAACTATCTCTATCTTGGTAGATAGGTAGGTGGGTAGGTTGTTGACTGATAAGATATGCTTTGAGCAGCCTTTGCTGTCTGTCTCTCTCTCTCTATCTCCGTGTTATTAGTTTCATGAAAAACTAATTATTGTTTGTACACCGCGTACACAACAAATAAAAGATAAGTTTTACCCTAACTAGGTTATCAGGTTTTGCATTTACTTTTTCTTTTCTTCTTTTTATTTGTTTTTTATTTCTTTGTTATTTTAAAATTATCTTATGGTAAATACAGCTCCGCAATCATTAGCTTAATTGCTTATATAGACTATTAGGAAACGTTACAAATTTTATGCACGATTAAGTAAAAATTCCATTTACTGCTTGTGCGTCTTTGTTTCGATATCGTTTTCTCTCCAATCAGCGAAAGTGTTATATATATATATCTTGTAATTGTAACTTCATCTTATGAATAATATTTCATATAATGAATAATTCATATTAAGCATAAGTATTGTATGCTTTTAATGAAAAGGAATCCATTATCCATTTATCCATAATTAAATTTTCAAATAGTCGCTTCCCCTTGAAACGTTTTCACTTATTTCAATTTTCCCATTATATGTATATATACATACATATGTATATACGGTGTAGTAAGCTCAACACAAAACAATTGTTGATTTTCATGAAACGTACTTAAAAGCAATTTTTTTTTTTTTTTTTACAAAAAAATTTCGTATGAAAATTGCTTTGAATACTTAGCAGCATGACATCATAAACATTTTAAAAAAGCGTTAACTGCGTTTAAGATGAAATAATAGTGAAAAGTAAATATAATAAATAAAATTATTATTGTTCAGTAATTTTATTTAAACTATAAATAAATAGAAAAGGAAGTTGAAACAAAAGACAATTTACGTTCAGCTTTGTGCGCGAATATCTGCCGCATTCGGATTACTAATCGTAGGAGAAAAAATACGATTTAGTGACTTTGCATCACATTTAATATTCCCGAGCAATGTTCCAAACTCTTTAAAACTCTTCAAAGAGGGTTAATAAGTCCCCACACGCTACAAGAAAAGAGAAAATGCTTGAGGCAGCTTCATAACTTTTGATATCTCGGTGATGTTGTTCAGGGTCCGACTGCGTATATGTAAAACACTGTTAAAAATGAGTCAGGTCCTTTCACGTTAGAGTTGCGCATACAGATATTGTTACAGGGTCTCAAAAATTTTTGTTAATTCGTAGACTTAACTGGTTAGTGTCCCTTGAATACCGAACTACACACGATTTGTAGTTATATTAGCAACTTTCCTGCCACGTGTACCGTTTTCAGTACACGATAAAATGCATTTGTAGACTTAATTTTTCAAATTGAGACATGCGAACTTAGATTAATTAATGCCACTATTTGACGTTTGCAACACTTTGTGAGAGCGTATGCAGAGAACGGTACACGCGACAACGATAAAGGTGCATTTTTTTCACGCAAAATCAGAAAAAAATATCTACTAAAAAATCATTATCTTTTGTAAAGTCTATCAAGGGACATAGAAAAGGCACCTACTCATAAGCACCTTGGCAGGGAAGGCCTTAAGAGGTAAACATTTTACATAATTTGTGAATTCACCCATAGAAAGTATAGAATACCTAAGTCTCAATCAATTCTAGGTAAGAATTTTTAGGAAAAAAAACTGTTTGCCTAAACATAGCATCTGCCATTCTCTTTTCCACTTTGAAAGCAATATTAATTTTATTAATTTGGAAGCATTTATCGAAAGATTTCCTTCATTTCCTTTCAATGCTAAATCATTTCAATTAACTTAATAATAAGGGAAATATGATATAAGCAATCATACGTACACCCTAAGGAACGAAATCTCATGGCAATGCTGTTCAAGACACACGTAACCATAAAATTAGTTTACCCTGAATTATTTGAGGTAAGAGTCAAATAACTTCGAACTTTAGCAGAAAAGCTAACATCATCAAGAGGAGGAAACTGAGCAAAATATAGATCAAGTAAATGTTTTTCTTTTTTCATCCTTATGGCGAAAGTTACAAGTACCACCTGACATAAAATTGCACCTTTACTGCAAAAGGCACAAACTACACGATATGCAGGTGCAACTTGACCAGTAGCACACTAATTAATAAACTTGGCTGAAAAATTGCTTCGAAATGAAGATAAAAGTAAACATATTTGCGGAAATGACTGCACTTCCGCAATGTGATAGTTTCGCGTAGACGAGCAAATGTTAAAGCGCCCAGAATGATAGGGCAGCTGCTTCTTTATCTTCTGTTGTTTTTTTTTTTTTTAATTTCTTCTACGCGATTGTCTCCTTACGGCGGCTAAAACAAGACCGAGTTTTGCTTTAACGTCCCCCTAATCAGAGGAAACTTAAAAAAACCAACAAATACTGAGCGAATGTGAAATCTTTACTGCATTCACTATTTCGTCTGCTCTATGCTATATATATATAGAACTGCAGAAAATGAATTATTTTATGCAACATGCACCTCATGCATCATTAGCTAAAATAAAATTAATTTTTGCGAAAAAAATTGACTGCCTATTTATTAGTTAATTTAAAAGCAAGTAAAATCCCTGTGTGTGGAACAGTAGTAAAGCGCTTCTTGTAACGAAAACGCAAATGCTTTAGCAGGCGAACAAATTGAATTTTCTGCAATACATTTATAGCGATTTTTTTTCCTTTTCCCTATGACCAACCACTCAGGATATGTCGTCTATACGAGCAACACGGTGGCGGAGGTGAGGAAAGAGAAAAGCATTCCTGTGCAGCTTAGCGGGTGTACTTCCAATCAGTAAGTGTTTTCTGACTGTTCTGACCGAGCACTCACTGCAGCTACGACTAAGCATGCTTCACCTTAATGTTATCATTAAAGGAACACCCGGTTGTTGGTTCCAGTGACAAAGAAAGTTCTTCAGTTCATTAAAACTTTACTTTTTAATACAGGAGTATGTAGGACGATAACTTTTTGTTGGAGTTTTTTTGCCTCAGGGAACAGGGGGATGTCTCAGATCTTCCCTCAGTCCTCCAAGGCAAAAAATCCACTTGTCTCTTATATAAGAAATTCACAGAAAAGCTTCCAATAACATTTCCAATGGCTTACCTTGAGAATACTTGATATGTAAATAAATGAATAAAACCTGCACAGAGCGTTCGTTTGTCAGTCAGTGTCAAGTGTCAAAGTGAAACAATTTCATATTATTTCCGATTTTCAAGTTTTTTAAAAATCAACTCCCCCTATGCAATCTACGAAAAGGATAGATGAGAGAAGTAAAAGATAGCTGAGTGGAGCAGATTAAGAGACAAATGAAAAGATGAAAAAGAAAAAGGAGACTAAGAGTTTTTAAGAAAAAACCTGTAAATAGCTTGGAGTATATTTAGCGTATTCAAGAAAGATCGCATGGCTTAGACGTCTTCCTTTTAATGTAATTAGATATACTTGTTGATTTACAGTTTGAAAGGCGGGCAAGAGTGTATTGTAGAAGATTATCTTAAAGCCATTCTGTGTCGCTACCCTACGAACACACACAAAAGGCAAAACTATTAACAGGAAAGAGATAAAGTGAGCGAGAGAGAGAGAGAGAGAGAGCTTGTGTGTATGGAAGAGCATAAGAGCGAGACAGAGAGAGAGAGAGAGAGAGTGGCTTTACACCTTTTCATCATCTTTTTCAAAATCTGTGCTTCAATGTATCCAGACCTTGAAAAAATAAAGTTTTCCGTTTTTTTTTCTTCTTTTTTTTCTAAATTTCGATAAAAACATAAAGTAGAGGAGAAATTTATGTGAAATTATTACATATTTATTTAAAAACAGACTTTCATAATGACTTCAAATAATTTATCATTATTTTTAAATCATTAAACTTTTTTTTTCTATAAGAAAAAAAAACCAAAAAGAAATGGAAAACAAATTTCAATTATTTTTCTATTTGTGTAAGTGCGTAAAAAAATGTTTGTCTTAGATGGACTCTTATATACCCAACACTCGAAGTAACTATCTGAAAGTATTTAGCTATTTTGTTACACTTCTTAGGCTACTAATGCCAATAAACAGTTGATGGACGGACGGATAAAGGTGACTATTTTTTCCAAGAATTTTTTTATGTATTGTTGTGCAGGTATTTTTCTGAAAGCAAATATTTCTATGGGCGAAACTGATGATCAAAATGAAATGAAATTCGTCTTGGGTGTGTTATCGAAGGCCTTCAAAGTTTGTTTTATGTTACATACCAAATGGACGATATAAAGCCACTTTTGGCTGAACTATATTTGGGCCTAATACTAAATTGTTATCGTTTCTACGGAAATTTTTCGACCTTGGAAACGTATTTATACGTACGTCCTAAACTTAATACAAAGAATATGTTTATATAGTCTTATCGATTCTGACGGCTAACAGAGATTTAAAAGTAGTTGGACAGAAGGTCGCAAGCGTGTACACTGCCTTACCGTCCCACATGGCGCGAGAAGGCTTAATTGTTTATGCACTTTCTGTTGATTAGACTTGAGTGTCTCCAACTAAATGAAGAACGGAATACACTTCAGCTACTCGATGCTTGTTATTTAAAAATTAAATTAACATTACATTCGTGATGTTGTTTGGTAGTAACATTCGTTGAATTGTTCAGCAATTGCATGTCGCACATGCTTGAACGGCGTATGGGGATCTGAAACCAAACTGTGAAGTCAAAAGACTCGAGATGAGTTATGCATGCATATGAACAAAAAAAAAAAAAAAGCACATTTTGCAAAGTTGTTGAACAATAACAACAATAATAAATTATGTAAGAAAGTGAAATCCCTCGACGTGCACAATACCTGCATGCGAGTGAGCATACAAATGCAAGCAACTGCACACACATGCATAGAGACAGAGATATTAATTACAAAATACTTACCAAACACTTTTTTTTGATTTTACATAAGAAAATTATTCAAAATCAAAGAAAAAAGTTTTTCAGAATTTTTTCTTTCAAAAATTTCTCTTTCTATAGAAATTTGAAATCGGTTTTATTTGCTTCCAATGCGTAGTAACAAGAATTTACTTACATTTTCAAATATTTTTTTTTTTTTCTTCTTCACTTCTTCTTCTTCTGCGCGTCCTCTGCTTTAGAAGTATATCGTTTTTTTTTTTTTGGTAAATCTCGACAAATTTTTGATTGTATTTTTAGGTTAAAAGCGTGAAATGCTTGCTCCTCAAAATAGTTAATTAATTTGTTTTCGATCTTTATTTTTCTTTTTTTGTTCGCATAGAGATACCGTCTTGTTTTTTTTATTTTTTCTGATTTACTTTTGAAAGTCAAATCAAGAACAGTAGAGATTGGGGAAAACAAACCAAAATAAAAATGGTAGAAAAAAAATTAATGTGTGGAAAGAAACAAAATAAAAAAAACAAAATTGAAAAATAACGTGTTGTCTACCGTCGTTATACGTAAACGTTTTTAACTGCGAACTCCAACTGAAAATGAAATTTTCTTACTCTGTGTTCAAAATCATGCATACACGACTGGCTATAAAACCCATACATAGAGGGAATCGTAACCAAATACTTACCTTTAGTGCTGGCTGCACCTATACAAACGTAATCACTTTATCTCGTACACTACATTATTTACTCAGACTTCATTTACAAGTGAGCGAGTAGGTAAAGCTTGATAAATTTAACGAGGGTCGATTAATAAGTCCAATTAATACGCATTATATTTTATTTTACATTTGAATCTTCTGTAGCTCTGATCGCCATCTAATATTTTTCTTTAATTAGTTAGTTAAGCTGACTGTAGGGAACTATCGATGCTTGCATTCAAATCTGAATTCTACCTTTTTAATATTGCGAACTTAAACTTTCCTGTTATCGCTATAATTGTTCGCACAAAAAATATTAAAAGATCTTTTCATTAGATGCGGGTTGAGAACATGCATCAAGCACGACATGCTCCTGCAAGGTAACTTAATTAGTTTTTTCGGTTCGAAATCTCGGAAGTTCTACAAAGAAGCCATAACCGTTTTGTTAGATCAGTTGCAAAACGTCCGACGTATAGACAATAGTTATATCCTTATATGCTTAACATATAGCACAATTTATTTTGAATAAAACATAAATCCAAAAAAAAAGGCTCTCTATACTTTTTCCCCAAGGTCCCCTATTATCATTCTTCAGCTGTTGTCCAAATCATTTTACAGAACATTATAGATAATAATCGCCATTACGTACTTGAGTAAACTTTATTTTGATTAAAAGAAAAACTTAATAAAAAAACCACTAAGAAAAAAACTCGCTATACTTTTTCCTCAAGCTATTATTATTCTTCGGCCACCATCCAAATCATCTGAAGATAATGCATAATCAATATGCACCTAAATGTAAATTATTTTTGATAAAAAATAAATTCAATTTAAGAAATCATCAAAAAAAGCACTCTCAATACTTTTTCCCCAAGCTATTACCATGCTTTGATCATTGTCTGTATTTGAACTTGTGTTCTAGTGGCTATCGTTTTTGCTGAAATATGGTTTATTGTTTTGGCTCTGCACTAGTGTTTAGCTAACTAAGCATTTAATACTAGCAGTGCTTGTAAATGTATTGCTTGTAAAAGTGAATTATTGTTGTTGTTGCATCTCGGATTTTTTTTATCGTTTTTTAATTTGTCTACGCATTCATGCAGTCTTTAAGTATTTATGGTTGTATGCACATACACAATTGGATTCATATCCTATTAGTTCATTATCGCCCAACTGCGTTAAGCATTAAATTATTTTAATGTTAACTAATTTCAAAATTGAGAAACATCTTCGAGAAACTCGCCTTCTATTATACCGGTCATCAGCTTATTTTAGTTGAACTACTTCACTGCCACCACAAGCTTTCAAACATTAAAGTTACTTCGTCAAACAATAGATTTCGTTAGTGCACCTTACCGTCTGTATATATCCCATGTTCATATCTGCTATCTGGTACCCTACCGGAAATCTACTGGTCATATATATCTTAGGTATATATAAATAACTTATAACTTACTTGCACATATACTACCTATATACACTTTACTCTTCCCCGCGTAGACCCCACCTGGATATAGAATACCAGTACGTGGCCTATCCGTACATCTATCGTCTATATATACCTTACTATCCCTACTTACCATACCTTATACCCACTGTCCCCATATACCCGACCGGTATATCTACTATGTGTATATATCCTACTTATGCATATTCTACCTGTGTACACTTTATTATCCTCGTATACGCCACGTGTATACCTAAGACCTGTATGTACCCTCTCTGTATACATCTTACTATCCGTGCATACTATAAGTGTCTACCCACTATTTGTATACACCCTACCTGTACATGTACTAGCTGTGTATACCTTCTTGCACCAATATTTCAATTGCTTTCTTTTGCTCGAATTAAGGCCAAGAAAGTAAAAAAGAATTCAAAGGGTGTTAGACGTTAACAAAAATATTGAAATCGGAAAGCGTAAGATAGATATTAATGTTGTTCAAGTTCCTCGATTAGTTTCTGTTTCTTTTACTCTCAATGACAAGCTTCCATAGGACGTGACATTACGGGTCGAGCCGTTGCTTCAGCAGATTTGCGGTACAACAACAACAAACGTCTAAATGATTATATCTTAGTCTACTAATTTTTATTATTAAGTTGAACTAATAAAACTGCCCGGTTTATCAAAGTAATAAAAACTTCTTTTTATGAAAACAAAAAAAAAAAAATATTTATAAAGTTTTCAAATCTTCTTTAAGTTTCACAATACATTTGTGTGTGCAGTTAAATCTATAACGATTTTTATTTTCTGAAACATTCGTTGCGATCCTCGTTAAAGAAAAAAAAAAAAAAAAGAAAAGAGTATCGCAAATTTCAGTTAAACAGGTAAACACCCAGCCAACATACAGCCAGGCAACAACTCAACCATGCCCAGAAACATCTGCCAAGAAAAACTTGCATATTTATTCGTAAAATATTGTGTGTTTGTATTTATTGCAAATATCTTCTCAATTTCGAATGCATGCCCATACATGATGTACACACACACACACAAACACATATGCACTCTAGATCTCATACAAATGCATTTGCCGAGGTTTCGTGCTCTTTCATAAGTACATTGTTTGTATTCATTTAAACGTTCAAAATTTTTGTTATCAAAGAAGCCTTTTTTTCACCCGTAAATAATACACAAATCCACAAACACATACATGTACACATCAGAAAAGTTCTCTCTCAAGAAACCAGTTTCGACGCAAAACCACAACAAATATTCGCCCTGTTATTTTTATAAGACATTATTCGCCTTCTCCTGGCCTCGCATCAAAAGAACTCTTTAATATAATTTACAAAACGAAAAAAAAAATAAAATAAATGAAAATAAAACTAAAAAATGTCATATAACTGCATTTTTTTAAAATCTTGTTTAAAACTCAAAAATTTCTTGAACTCGAATTTGAAAATCTTCCAAAACGATTGAAACTTTCGTTTGCTCCTAACTTAAAAAAGCTTATCGCAACTAATATAAGAGAAGAGAGTTAACTTGTCTGTAGGTATGTACGCACACACACACACATCGGGGCGAGCGTACGTATTCTTGTTTACTTTGTGATGACTTGTGTTGATTTTTATCATATTCGTTTTTTTTTCATTTTTTTATTTTATTTTTTTTGTTTCGCTCAGCTTTAATACGTTTGTTTACCTATAGTACGGCGGCATACACTTTTAAAATCACCCAAAAAAATGTAAAAATACAAAACATATGCAGTCATCCCCCGCTTAACACATCGTTTCTAGAGTACTGTTTCGATACAAGACGATAAGAAATTTGCGAATATTTTAAGATCGTTACGTTTCATTACAATACGATTTCAAAAAATCGTATAGGTGTTTTTTTCAATTGCTTTTTGCTTTCATTTTTATTTTATCGCTAACAAGAGGAAAAAAATAAATTAGCTATAATTTTTGATGAAAATGAAGGCCGTGATTATTACAATTATTTTTTGAATATATTTTTAACTTTTGTATATCATCGTAATGTTAAATTTCATATTCCTTATAGCCTACATCGCTCGTGGTACAGGGAAAAGTAAGTTTGTGCGGACGCATGTAACATTCAGAAGGGCTTAAGATGGGCGCAACTTAAGCCTACATCAATCGAGTCCGAATCATTTTCTGAATAGTTCTAATTTTGTCTGTCCGTCTGATATCTTTCCATGTATTTTTGTGCTCAACCTATAAGATAGACGCACCTTTTATTACACTAATCGACTCAAAATCATTATCTGAATAGTTCTAATCTTGTCTGTCCGTCTGATCTCTGTCCTTGTATTGTTGTGCTCAACCTATAAAATGGACGCCCCTTTTATTACGCTAATCGACTCAAAATCATTTTCTGAATAGTTCTAATTTTGTCTGTCCGTCTTATGTCTGTCCATGTATTTTTTTGAGCTCAACTTACCAATTGTAATTTTTGAGATATTTTGATGAAATTTACTATACTAACATGTTTTCACTCAATGACGACCGCTATTGAAAATAGTTCGCATCGGTCCACCTTTTCAACCGCGACCAATATAAAGGCTTATTTTCAAAAGTCGCCAAAAAAGTGCAATTTTCAAAATTTCTCGGCAAAAGTCGTATCTCAACATTGTAAATCAGTTTGACAAGCATAATACAGTTATGGTAACTTTTTAAACCCCCTCTTACATGACCTACCTCTTGCCAAAACTCATCCTTATACAGTAAAAAGGTCCAATTTTCAACATTTCATTGTAAAAATTGGATCATAATAGTAAATTGACAAAGAAATCAACATCACGGAATCTAGACCGCATAAGTCTATTTTTTGGATAGTGCCGGATATGAGGATTCTCACAGAATGTAAGCCCTTATATGCCAATAAGGCCTAATTCTTCATGTTTTGTGATGAAAATTTGACATAAAAATGTAGTGGACCAAAGCTGAATCACATGGCTCCGTTGGACCCCAATACATGATTTCTCATGAATGGTCAGCCGTTCAAAAAGTCGTTTAATTTCTTATATGTTGTTATAGATATCGGCCCAAAGCAGGAATTTAGTAAAAAAGTGAGCGGTAGGGAATTTGGATCACATAGATCGATTTTTAAAACCTTAACATATATGGGGGTCATAATGAAAAGCGAACGCTTATTTGAAGAGAAATTCTGCTTTCTAGCTTATAAAGGAATCTGAAAAATAATAAAGATTTTGGGAAGTGAATTAAGTTTGCTAATTTTGGATCATGCCATGTTGTGTGTTGGGCACCCTGCAATGTGCCGGCTATCACGAGAAGTACACCTTTGCATGAAAATAATGTGAATGAGTAACTATACTAGGCAAAGCGGTGTAAGATATCTAATGGTCCGCCTTGCCCGACTACAGTGTTCTTACTTGGTTCTTTATAAAAATTTGAAGTTAACCTACTTTTTCATTTATAGGTACACTTTAGCATGAGGTTTCGATACAACACGTTACACATTGTAGTTCTGTGCAAAAAAACAAAGTTTCCGATAAAAGTTTCGATTAACTGCGTTAGGCGATGGGCACCTGTACATAAGTACAGAAAATAATTTGTAAACTATTCGCATAACTCTCTGCACTAAATTTTTCTTAACGTATTCTTCAGCATTATACGAACATTTCGAATGAAATATATTTGTCTTGCTTGTATGTATATGTGAAATATATATATACATATACACATGTATTGCAATTTTCATACTACTACTACTACGTGTGTATACGTACATATATCTTGTAAGTGAATACAAAAATTGTACAAATGATTTATGTGAGAATAATTTATTTGCTTTTATATATATATATATATGCTTGTGTATATCAGTTTACAGGCTTCCCAAAGATCATCTTCTTGATAGTAAATGACTAAACACAAACTTATTATATTTACACTCAATGAGAAAGGAATTATCTGAAACTGATGAAAAATTCCCATCGCTTGCATGTCGTAGTTTGTTTGCTTATTATAATTACATCCCGATATCAAATAACAGAGTTTTTTTTTTGTTTGCATTGAATATACGAAATTTCAATTCAATTGTCAAGCTTAACTTATTGTCTTAGCATGAGCATCATCAATGCTGACAATTTAAGTTTACTTACATTATCTGTACGAGGAGTATAGGATGCTCGAAGCGTGCGAAAAGAAGAGGAACAAATCAGGGAACAACGCAAAGATCAGTTACAAGGGAAGTAAATTCAAATGTCTCCTGTATGCGAAAATTTTCGCCACATTTTTTTTTTTTTTTTGGGAGTAGAATAAAGGTACACCCAATTCTCTTTTTACACGATTTTTTTTACATGAATTTGATTTAACACGAGTTCAAAAGAAATAATTTCTTTTTTTACACGAATTATTTTGTTTTAACACGATTTTTAATATTCCAGAAATTTTCTTTTCCAAAGTCGAAGTTGTTTTTTATAAAATATTTAATGAATTAAAATATGTAAGCACGAAATAATTTAAGTGAACTCTAACAAGAACTTTTTAATATTGTTTACACCTAATTCTCTTTTTACACGAATTTTTTTACACGTATTTTTTGGGAGCGTATCTATCGTGTAAAAAGAGAATTAGGTGTATTCATGTTTAATCTTGCTAACACATTACTGACGAAGTTATTGTGATTGCAACCAACGGATCTGGTAATCTGCTGATCTTCGAACGTAAACTTTAATATCTCTCCAGAGGCAATTCAATAAAGTGACTGCATTAGCGTGCGCACTTGTAAGTGATCTCACAACTATTAGGAAATGTAATCAACTGTCGTGGGGAGGTGAATAAATCTAATTACCTTAGTTGTTCTCCTTTTGCCCAAATCAAATCTCGTTGACTGCTTTCTTCATATCTTTATACACATTTGATCTACGGTGAGTCTCATTAATATTGGGATTTTTTCCAAAGATACATAATTTTTTTACTATTTTGCACTACTAGGGAACACATATTGAAATATTAAACAAAAACAAACCAAACATTATTGCAGTAGACAAGAAAATGAAATAACTTCAATAACTTCAAAAACATAGCGTCATTGATAAAGGGTTTTTTTATCATAAAAGGAAGGATACGAAGAAAAAATTAGTATATTACTAAAAATTAGAATTGGGAGGGGTATCCCTTTTGCTTAACAACGCCATTTAATTGTTTTGACATATTTTGTATAATTTCTCTTGTGCAGGAAACAGAGATCTTTTCAGGTTTTGGGCGGAAGAGATTGAGTTTTTTCGGACTTTACGGTCCAACTCATCCCACATATTTTTGATGAGTTTCATGCTTGGTGATTTGTGGAAAAGGATGAAGTACTTTAGGGCAGTCATTTAAGAGCCATTCTTGAATTAAGCGGTATTTACGCTTTAAGTCGTTATCTTGGTAGAATTTCGATGTTCCCAAAACACCAAGCTTGTCCGGTCTTTCTTTCAAATTTTCCTTACATGTCCTTAAAAAACGCTCCTAGTTTACAGTGCCATTCATAAACAAACCAATTTCCGATTCCCAATGCATACCAAATTATAACATAACTATTGCCAAGCTCGCCGTAAGCCGTTGGCATAAGTACGTAATGGGAAGCTAAGGCGGTGAAAACACGTTTGTAAACTAATTTTTCCCGTTATATTTGCTGATGAGAGCAAGTATGCGAGAGCAAATAACATTATTCAACCGTTTTCCCTGGCAAATTCTAGTTCACAAATTCACAAAGCTCGATTCCCTTTCAATCCCCCTCAAACACAAAGCATCATCTTATACGTTCGAGTTTAGCATCCTTTGCGCAGTTTCATTCATTCTGGTCCGAACATGGCTTAGAAATTCGACTCCTTAACTTCCTCATAGTTAGCATATGTGGTACCGAGTTTATCGTCGTATCCAGCCTTATGCAAACGGTTCAAAATTGATTTTTGGCCGACATTTGTTTTTCAGGGGATGCCATAAGGTGAAAGTGATGTTAAGTGAATTTCTTTTTTCTAATTTCTTCGAACAATCGAATTTTTCAGAGCGCAAATCCATTTTCTTATTGCTAATTTGGACAAAATCCATTTATCTTAATTCCCGTAACTTTCCCCACGAATCTTTGAAGCGTTATAGCCTCCGCCGAAGTGTACAAATGGAACAAATCCTGAACATTTTTTCAAAATGCGCTTACATTTGACTGAATTAGGAAATGTTGCAATGCTTTCCATTTCAACTATTTATGGTCATTCCCTTTTAAACACGCCATAGTAAGGCTTGATTGGGGCCAGTGTTACTTATGTTACGCGACTCTCCAGCACTTTTTGAAATCACCTGACGCTTCCAATTATTTAAAATAAATTACCATAAATCGCTGAACACTAGTATTTTGACAAACTAAAATGATGTAAAAATTTGGATCGGATGGGCTAATGTTTCGGAGCCCTTTCACATAAAATCGTTCTTGCGGAGATTAAGCCTTAAATCGAAATCAAATTATGAATGTTTCATTGTACAAATCAACTCCAATTAATTTGGACCACGTAGGTCTATTTTTGGGGCTCATTCCAACGTAAAAGTTCTTTTGAAAAATGAGCCTGTACGTGGTAACAAGAATTAATTTTTAGTAGCTTATGAAATTAAATTTTCTAAATTTGGATCATCCTCGTTCACTTTTTGGACTCGCCTCCAGGGAAATAGGACACAATTATTGGGGATTTAACAAAGGATGTATAAGGCGACGTGGTGTAGGGTATTTAATAGTAGGACCTGCCTTCCTATAATCTTCGCGCTTACTGTAACGCAAGCTTTTCTACGACGGCCTTTGTTTGTCGTATATTTAGCAGTCGCTTTCACGCGAGTGGGTTACATTGTTGGATCACAGTCTTTGCTAATCGTATCTTCTTTGATCACTTTCTACATATTACACATGTAAACGATAAACGATTTTAATTAATACGCATGCGTACAGGTTGTGCATTTTTTAGGCTCTTATCTGTTAAATATATTTGTAATCTTCATTTGTCATCTTCCTATTATTGAAATTTGTAAATGCAGTTATGTTTGTGTAACCACTAGATAAGTATGTAAACTTGTACCATTGAACTCAACACTTGTAAATATTTAGTTAAAGCATTTCCTTATTTATCTAATGATTGACGGCTTCTACGAAATTTATGACGATGCCTATCGAAACAAGTCATTAACGAGAATTGAATTAAAGAGTCATTGATAGATTCATGATGCGTTAAAAAGCGAAATGAATGAAAAATAATCAAACGTTTATTCATATAAATGGAAAAATTTTATGATCGAACTACAAATTGTCTCCAATTCTTTTTTCGGCAAAAAGAATTTAAATCCAATTAAAAGCCCTATAGTGGGTCACGGGCCATCATTACATACCTTACATTATACGCCATCCTACAGGTATTCACTTAACAACATTTAGAAGTGAAGCGTTGTATGGGAAGTTCTCGAAAACGTGGACCGATCCCATTTTTCATAGAATTCGTCTCTCAGCCAAACCGTGTTAGTGCACCAAATTAAAGAAAAAATGTCACAAAAATTCCAGCCTGTAAGTTGAACACGAGGAAGAAAGATGGATAGATGGGCAGAGAAGCTTAAATCGATTCAGAGAGAGAATTAATCAGATCTTGCAGCCCCACCCACACAAATAAAAAAAACGACAACTAAGAATATTGTATTTGGGCATGACCAAATCCTTTACATCGATCACCGTTATCCTAAAAAATACAAAAAAAGTAAAAGAACTAAATTTTTATGCTCTAGAATATGGAGCGGGCGCAGTTGATTTTTTCTATTTTCAAAAGTTTTTCCCGCGTACGTGTGCGGGCGTTGTAGGCACGTCCTTTGAAACGTTTGGGTCACTTGGTTTTCGCTAAGGGGAGAATGGTTGCAGCAGATACTACATAGCTGGGCGACGAACGGACGGAAATGCTTAGGTGCATTCCAAATTTGAAAGTGGCCAAGAATTTATGGAGTTTTTGAAACTTGTTTCTGCGTCTTATAAAGGTATTGGAAAAAAACTAAATTTTAATTTAAGATTGTATTGTTTACGTAGTAATGCAGGTCCTTCGACTGCCAACCTGCGTGCAATGTTTCTGCCAAATTTCAAGTCGATAGTTTTATTTTTACGGCAAGTAGAATGTTTGCAGCCCGTTTTTTTAACAGATGGAGAGATGGACATGTTTAAATCGATTCAGAATTTGATGCTGATCAAGAATATATATGCTTTGTGGGGTCTGTGAAGCGTCCTTCTGGACGTTTCAAACGTTTTGACAAAATGAATATACCCCTAGCCTTCGGTGATGGACGTAAAAACATCCCACAGACAGTAAGAAGCTATAAATAAGTAAAACTATTCTGTAATGATATGAAACATGATATATGTTTTTGATTTTATGGAATTTGTAAGAAAAGAGTTCAAATAAAATTTTAATCGCATGTAAATCATATTGAAAGAAACATGTGTATGTAGCAAATATGTTAACCTGCGTCAAATACAAGCATTTGATGGTTGAACAAATTTTATTTCATTTCATTTCAGTTCTGTTCCTAATATACTGTGAGTATCACATTCTTGTCCATCGTTTGTCTGCTCTTACTAAGCAAATATGGCTGGATATAGGGTGAGAACAAATAGAAATAGCGAAAGCCCTTTGTTCTATACATGCATGCACACTCATGCATGCACACATGAAAATGTTGCATTTAGAGCAGAAGAATTTTTGTAGACAAAGCGTTGAAAGATTTCATTCGACATTTGTTTATCTCTTAGTAATTTATTATCTGTTGTTGGTTTGTGTTACTGCATAATGACGAATATTGTTTTAATGAATACAAAATGTTACTGAGGAGCAAATAATAAATTTTAAATATGAAAAGTAAAATGATTTTATTTTTTTACACTCACCATCGAAGGATGAGAGGTATATTACTTTTGTCGAAGCGCTTGCTACAAAACTGCAGAGTACACATGTTGCTGATCAGTATCAAATTCTGAATCGACTTTAGCATGTCCGTCTGTATGTCGGTGAGAAATATCCTCGTAGTCGCGCCGACAAAGATAACGATTTAAAATTTGGCAGAACCTTTGAAAGTTCTTGCACGCAGATTGGTATTGAGAATGAGTCAAATCCGTCAAAAGACATGACCACAGTCGAACGTTCAATGAGAACACCTTTATTTTCAAAAATAAAAATAGTTGGGCTCTTTGCTCGTTATTTTTAAACTGCAACACATACAACAATAAAAGTCTACACTTGTATTCTGTAACTGTTCCTCCAACACTTGCACAAAAATAGAAAATATCGGCCACGCCTACTCAATTTTATAGAATATTAAAATTTCATTTCTTCATCAAAACGATTGTAACGTCCCGAAAGCAACTTCAGAGACTCTGTTAAGTATATACACTGTTGGTCAGTATGAAATAATGTAATAAATTTAAAATTAAAATTAAATTTAAAATTAAAATGCAAAATTCAATTTTATTCATCAACACAGCCATATATTCTGGCGTTGTGATCGATCAATAAGCATAACAGATTTCGATTTCGTGTCAATTTGGGTACTTCGAAGGAACAGTCATAAGAAAAGTCTACGACGTTAGCTTTACTACAAAACAGAGTTGTTAAGTTCCCCTAATCACAAAGAACAAAATGCTTAATGACTTATGGTGTCTCTGTTCAGAATAAAAGTCTGATAGAGACGCTACACTCAGTTCAATAGTTCTGCAACATTTCCATGCCTCTTTTTTATAGAATGTTTTATCAAAATCCTCAAAATGCGCTGTTGCCCTAAGGCATCCTTTTAAAGTTTGCAAACAGAAAAGTCGCTGAGGACAAGCACTGAAAAACACTTTCGCAATTCGAACTGCATTTCAGGCTATTCTGCCGTTGCAGCCATCGTTCTATCACTACACGATGCATTTGTCCCACTGCCATGCGAGCAACGGAGTATCAATTTAGAAACCAATTTTCCTAGGGTCGACAGTGTCATGCAAAACAGTGAATACCTGGACTCGTAATGTCTGTAGCATGCGACTATCTTTTGCTACTTCACTATGGATTATCGCGAATGCTTTTCAAAATTAGGATTAAATAAGCAAGGATTTCCAATTTGTTAAGGACTTTATTGCGTTTTTTTTTTTTAAGTTATAATTAAAGCTTTCTACGAAATTTCCCTATGGATTATTTCGTAGTGCATTGCAAATATTAGCAAAATGTGTGAGAGCTTTAAACGCTTACACATCTTATGGTGTCAGTAGTATAGTAAGGGCTACTTTTGTCGTTTCGTATAATATCTAATCTTTACTTTCAAGTGCTTTCTGCTCATTCCTGTTCATTCCACAATTGTACGAGTTATGGAATGTACTTCGTTAAGTGTCAATTCGCTTGATTAAAATCATTCGATTGGGTATTTATTTCGTGAAATTTGAATAATCTGCAACCAATCCTTGCATTCCAAGTCGTCGTTGCTGTGTTGTATCAAGCATTGACACATTTTGTTTTTTTCTTTGTTAAAGGAAACATGCGAAATATTCGAAATTTTACATAATGCAAAAAATCATTTCCCATCACACATTTGCTCCTAAATGAAGTGAAGAGAGGAGACAGTGTCGAGCACTGTATACTTTAAACTTCTGCTTCATCTATAAATTTAAGATTTTTATTTTATTACTCAAAACAAGGAATGTTCTACTTGGTAGAGAACTTGTATGAAACTAAGCAAACCGGCTTAGTTTCATCATAATTAATATTCTTCTCCGGATATTCGAACACTTGGTTGTTGGCATAGCTCTGTACGAGGCAATAAGAAAGTGATAGGATCTATGGTTTTTTGCTAAGCGAAATTAAATTATGTATTATTTGCTTTTCCCTTATCACAGTACCGTTAGTAACCGTAATGATTTTATGAGACTTGTGCGCAGTCGATATCGAAAGCAAAACTTTTGCTTTTGCTCAACGTATGGCGTAAATGTTTTCATACAGGCATATACACACTGCTGTGTTTACTTTCAGATATAAATTTTCAAATTTTTAGCACTCAAATCTATAGCTGACAAAATTTGCAAAGACTCTTAATGGCAAATGTAAACACCCCAGCAATATTTATTTAGCTTCTTCGGGTGATAGGTATGCAAGCACTTGTTTTCTATATCGCAATTTGAGCAAATTGTTGTTATCTGTTGTTGATATCAATGAGCATATAAAATATATGTCAGACATAATTAAATTGAAATAAAAACAAGTGGGCCATGGCCTGCCATTAAATACCCTACGGCAATCTAATTATTCATATAACAGACTTTGAAAGAAAACCGTTACAAGGGGAAAAATCGAATATGTGCTCCGATCAGAAACATTTTCAATAGCGTCCGTCAAAGGTTGTTGGTGTACCAAACTTCATCACAACATCTGGAAAATGGCGACCTCTAAGTTGAACGCAAGAAAACAAGACGCAAAGGTAGACGAACGGACAGATGGACAGACAATTTTAGATCGATTCAGAAAGCCATTCTTAATCATAATCTTAATTTCCATTCACACAAACTTAATAAGCACAAGGCTATAACTATATAGTCAGGCAAAGGCGTCCATTCGGTCGATAAACGATCCATCTGTTTTAACAGCGTTTCCCCTTGGGGTAAAACACATCTATGCACCAAATTTCGTGAACATATTCAAAAATTAGGACTTGTATGATGAAAACGAATATACACACAAAGATAGACATTGGACGAACAGACAAACGCAAATGGATTCAAAAAATTATGCCGCTTCGATTGATATAACAATAAAATGGATCGGTTCTAAGTGATTTTCGGTGCTAGATGCGTACGCACAAATTGATTATATAACCTGTTCTACAAGTCATGTAGGGTATATTAATATTTATTGATTATGGTGAGTGCACATGTATGCATGCATAAATATGCGAATAAGGTTCCTTTGCTGCACATTGTTGGAAAGATAATTCAATCTCATCACTTTTTCTTTATTTATTTAATAAGTATGCAAATGTGCATAAATTTAGTATAATCAAGAAGAAGAAGAAGAATATCAGTGTTATCCTCATAGTCATCGCTATCAGCACATTGGTGCCTATATGTGCGGCTATACATAATAATGTTGCATAACACTTAAGCTATTGTTTTTGTTACTGCTTCGTTTTAATTATTATGACTATTACAAGTATATATAAGTAGGTGTGTGCTAAGTGCCCAGTGTTATGTGTACGTGTGTCTCGCTATGCATACAGCTGGGAGGCAAATTTCAAGCTTTACAGTCCTTTAGCAAACCAATGATACCACGAAGCATTGTCTGCTTGACATGTGAAAACGACAAAAAGCAAAAAACCTAAATCTAAAGCTGAAGAGTATCTACTTTGCTTTCGTTGTACGAATTGAGAACACACTGATAACCCTGCTAAGTATCCGTTTATTTCCGTTCTTCACAATGCCTCATTATTATTATTTCATGTGTTTTACTTTTTTTTCCAAGTTCCGATGCTATTGTTAAGGACATTACATGTACTCATGAATGTGTCATGATGAGATTTTAACCTAGTTTTGCTTGAGTATTGTTTTAAAGTTTTCATTCTATTGTCTCTTATACACGTAAAGCATGCATCATTTGAACGTGGTGAAGGCCGTTATGTGGTCACAATAAGGCCGGGTTGAGTTATGAAACATAACAAAAAAAGAAAAAAACATAGTCGGTCAAAGACCGTCCTCTCAGTACTCTACACTAATTCGTCTGGGGCACTTATAGGGGAGGAAATTAGAAAATTTCAAACTCTTTCCCTAAAAACAAACAGCTTTATGAATGTTGGGGCCCCTCCTTCGGACAAAAACTCAATAGCTGTGCTATGTAAGTTAAGTACAAAACCTTTGGGCAGTCGTGATCCGGAAGGATGGAAGGATGGACAAGCTTAAATCGACTCAAGGAAAGATTTTAAATCGTTGTGGTAATCGGTATAGTAAGAGGTGAACCTATCTTAAGCTTTTCCGCGCAAGCTTAACATATCCCGAGCGATAAGTAAAGAAGGATATAATGATAAGATTGTTTATAGTGAAAATCGTACTCTAAGCGCATCATGAAGTACTTATCTGTAAAGTAAAACACAGCAGTCCGCTTTACTTATCTGTAAATTTCTTGGAACCAAACGTCGCCACATTCGCTAAAATCACCGCATTTCACATGTATAAGGGAAAAGTACGTTTACCACTCACTTTTCCTGCGGATGATCAGTGGCTGGATAGTTTCGGCTACCGAAGTCGCTTCTAGTGCGTGTAAAAGGCGACAGTGGTTGGGAGAGGGGATCTAGGGTGCATGGCACGGTATATATCAGATAACTCTACGCCGAAAACCTTACTTAGGAAGGCGAATAGTTCGATGCAACATGGTGTTACAGACTTAATCACAATAATACATCTCGACTAGAAGCACTTCAAGCAGCCGAAAGTAGTTTTGTACAATGCGGCTGGCTAACGTACGTTAAGAGGAGACTTCTAAGGGCCAGCGGTAAGCCCCCAACATACACCGCTTAAAGAAAATTTCAAATATTAAGCAATCAAGCATTAGCTTTATACCTGGTTCCAACGTGCTATCCCCTTTATTCAAATACCGACAAGAGCGGAACAAGCTCCATTTTACCGATGAAGGAGATCAATGAATTTGGAAATCAATTCTATCGCACAGAACCATCAACCGCTTAGAAAGAAGCCTAATAGATGGAACATTGAATCGAGTTGTCCCAAGTAAAACACGCTTAATAGGCTGAACGGACATATTAGTGCAATTGGGCAAAGTCATACGCGCTTCCCAGTAACCCATTCGTGGTTTCTCTCCTACAAAATCATTTTCTCTTTTACGAATTGTTCTCCAAAACATAATAAGACAATGATTTCCAATTCAATGCAATAGTGGTATAGCCTGGATCAGTTTGTTATATATGTGTAGTTTGGCTTATTACAATTCACAATTCAGTGATTGTTTTAAAAGTAAAGAGCTATTAGTTGGAAGGAATGTGACAATGCAATCACAAGTGTTATAGACCGAATCTGCAGAAATATTATATATAAAATAGAGCAGAGAGGCGATTTTAATTAGCTATGAATTCCTTGGAATGATAGCTAGAAAGAACTGGGAATTTTAAAGCATCCTTGCACTCCCTATAGCTATTCATGTCAATATTTCCGTTGTCCAGTGTAACAATGTATGCATGTAGTTGCTATTGTTCGACAGATTTAGTTGACGCACAGCACTGCCATTAAGATGATGTGTAGGTCCTTTGCCGGCAATTTAACTTATCTAAGATATTGTAACGTAGCTGACATTGACACGAAAACAATTCGTTCCAAAGAAACGAAATAAGTCAAACCAAATAGAGCGTAAGAACCGCAAGTGAAAATTACAAAGAAATCAACATAAAAAAAAAGTTCATTTTAAATGCAAATAAAATGAAATAATAAAGCAAACGCTTGCTTGCACATAAAAACAATAATAAACAGAGAGAAACACAAATTCAATTGTAAATCTACTACTGCTGCGCACTTAAGATGTATACTAATGCATAACACATGAGAAATGTTGTGTAAATTTTCGTTTATAAAAAGTCAAAGCAAAATAGAACAACAAACACAAAAACAACAACAAGGTATGTAGGAAATTTCCACAAATAGAGAAGAGCAGAACGGTGGCACGTGATAAGTCCGCACATGTAAACAGTTAAGCATTTCCAAGAAAGGCGCATTTCACAGGGCATGGGACGAGTCAGGAAAATTAATCAAATCGTTCTAATTGTGCAATTTAGTTTAGGTAGTCAGTCAGTCAGTCGAGTTCATTCGTCAAGGAAGTGAACTGAAGTGCGTTAACAAACTTAATTATAAAAACTTATTATAAGAAGAAAAAAAAAATATTTTCCTGAGATTTTTGCTCACAATAGTGTGAAAAACAAGCAAGAATGTTACTTCCGGCTGAAGCCGAATCTCACATACCCTTCACCACCATTAAAATTTTGTTCTGGTCACTTTCGTAACAACTATGCATAAAAACTTGGGATACTTGGGATTATAATGCCCATGCAATCGGTTTTTTCCAAACGTCCCAAGATTTTATATATTAAACGTCCACCATAACTAATTTAGAATTAACACACTTGGCTTGTCGTATTCTATTCTTCCAATCTTTTCATATGACATCCATGTCGATGGTATTATTAGGAAAAAAGTAACCCTCCACGATATTTATTTTAGAATTATCTTATGGTCAATAAGCAAGAGACCTCAAAGAAATGAAATGAAAGTAAATTAAATCACTTATAACTTTGTGTGGGCATGGAAGGTTTTTTCCACTTTTGCACATAAATAATGGAGTTTCGCGCTACGTAAAAATAGAAAATTTCAGCCTTCTATCTTTCACAAGAATCCACAAATTTCGGCTTAGAAAAAACGTATTGCGTTCAGCGTAAGCTGTGCTGCGGTCTTCTTACCAATTTGGTCCATTTTCAATATCAATCCGTGTGCAGATGCTTCCAACGTTTCTAACAAATTTAAAGCCCATATTTTCATTTTTGCGACTAAGGGAGTGTGAACAACACGCTCTATACAGACGGACAGACATGGCTTAATCGATTGAGAATTCCGCGCTACCCAAGGATGTGTACACTTTATATAGGGCCTCTGAAGATTACTTTTGGGTGTTGCAAACATTATGAACATTAAGAACATGCTTCAGTGGTGGGTGTAACCAAGAGACCGTTTCATCTGATGCTTAGAAACTGCATTTCAGCGATACCAACCTAAAATAAGACAAATAACGATTAATATGAAGTCGTAAAAGGGAAATTCTCTAGCAAAGTGTCTGCTGTCCCCCATATGTTCACTAAATACGCACATAACAGAAAATTTAAACAGATAAGTCATTCATTCAATCATCATAAATTTTTCTCTGTTTTGCACTTTCAGGATTTGGTTAACTCTACCAAGAAATGATGTTCAAATTAAAAATGTTAACAATCCTTTCTTCCTTTCATTTTGATCATAAACTGTTGCTCAACGTATGTATTGGAGATCCCTTAAATAAAGTTCAATACAGATTAGCTTTATTAAATGCTGCTTTAGAACGCATTCGGCGAACCATGTGCTACAAAGAAGCCTTATGTGAGCTTGAACTACATTGGAATACCTTTCCGTTGTGCGGTCACATTATTACTTTTGCCATATCAAACCAATGGGATCTTTACAGAATTAATCCTTGCTTGCTGCGTTAACGAAGAAATATATTCGGCTGTCCCTCCTTTAAGAAGTTTATTTTAATTAATTATATATAAATAATGATGTGGTATTTATCTCAGTTCAGTAAAACGCCCCGAACGAACGTCTCTACTTACAGTCTGTGGGTAGACCTGCAGCCACGAAAATTTAAAACGTGCTTACGCGCTGCGGCGATAATGACCAGTAGAAAATTGTTGTAGCGTTTATAATGCAAGGGACAATGCTAGGATGGTAAGAAGAGAATCAGGACGTCTCCTTTCTTGCTCTCTCGTTAATTAAGCCAACATTCCTTGGGATATCGTGTAATAAGCGAATCTATTTTTTCAAGTTCTTGAAATACTTGTGAATCTTTATACGTCTTAGTACTTATTTACCTAACAAGGAATGAAGCCCAGTGGCTACCCTCTATTATCCACATGAAATCCACTACAGGGTAATAACAAAATATTTTGCTTCATGTGGGCGAACATCTTTACGCTGACTTTTTCGACAGTGTTGATAACAAGTGACTACTCGCAAGATCAATGACATACATTTGTGGCAGACCACGCCTATTTTTAAACTTGGCTTGTAGACATTAACTAAGAACGCGCTTATCTCATCATCCTGCTCCGGCGGAGCGACAAACTGGCTTGGAATTTTACGCTTAATCAATACTTTACGAGATCTTTACGTGTCTTTACGGGTGAAACGAGTGAATTGCAGTGGGTATAAAAAATTTGCAAATTAATTATATCAAGAAAACTTACCAGAGAATTTCGTCAAAGATACGTAGTCTAGAAAAGCTTATTATTGTTAGTTCATTAACAACACCAAAGCCGCGACCGCAATTTCAAGTCTCAAGTGCAATGGAGAACATTTAGGTCGTAGCTCTGATGAGCGGTCAGTCGGTAAAGGCATGACACTCAGCGATTGGGCATACAACAAGTAGGCTGCGGCCGCAACCTGCCTATCTCTACCTGCTTATCGTTCGTCAACTTTTCTCTAACCGTTTCCGCATTACGCATAGGAGGCATACCCGAGTGCTTGGATATATTTAAAATCAAGAAAAAGAAAAGAAAATTGATGAATCAATAATTTCCGGGATTAATTAAAACAAAAACAAAAAAAAAAAAGTGCAAATAAACGCGATACATATTTGAAAGACTACTGCCTTGTACTCAAATTGTCATGCAAAACCGCTAATACTTCGAACATTTGCCTTTGTGTAGTACAAATATTTACGAGATGTCAGCTAACTCTTGCGAGCTCCTTTAACCAACGAGAAATTGTTATTGTGTTCGATGGACTAAAATTATTTAAATTTTCTCGATTTTCGCCTACGAAAAACCGAGAAATGCTTTCAAATTATTATGTAAAACATTTTTCGAGATTAAATATGCGCGGGGTAATTTGTTGTTGTGTACAAATTCATTAAAAGAAACCATTTTCATTAATAAAAATGACTTCAATGAATTATTTATATTTATGTTTGTATTTATACAGCAAATTAGAAACACATGCTTAACACGTAACCCGTACATGCGTTTTCGTCTATAAACTTATTAAAATTGCAATTAAATTGCAAATGCTGCAGAAAGATCCAATTATTTTGTTGTACTTGTGTGTGGATATTTTGTTGGAAAAAACAAAATGTAAACGAAAGGGAGAAATGCACCTGGTTTACAGTGTGACTCTGCGTGTGTGTTTGTGTGTGTGTGTATGTGTATGTGTAAGGAAAGCTATGCGCTCACTCCTCATTTCTCGTGTTTACACATTACTACGTATGAAAATATCTGCTCTTCCATCGCTTAATAGAGTTACACATTCTTTCTGGATACTCTGTTGCTTGTATGCCGCTTGCCTTGTCTCTTGTCTTGTCCCGTCTTTGGCATGTTGCCATTATTGATTTTGGTTGTAATAAATTTTTTCAAAATAACAACAAGAGAGCAACTACTACCACTACTACTACTAATACTACTACTACTACTACTACTACTACTACTGCTGCTACTAAATAAAAAAAAAACAATGTGTAAATTTTTGTAAATTTTTTAAAAAGTAATGATTAAAAGAGCATGGCGTGGCGAGGCGAGGCGGGAGAGAAGCAAGAAGAAAAAATTGTTAAAAAAACGAAAAAAGGGAAGAAAATATTTCTTTACATTCCGGCCAAAAGCAGCTGCAGGTAAATTTCGCAAATTTCTGGCAGCTTATTTGGCAATTTACCGAACTAGAGTAATGAACTCTAAAATATACCAAAAACAAGAACAAAAAAAAAAAAGAAGAAGAAAGAGACAAAAATGCCACAGACTTTAATTAAGGATAATATGGAATATTTTAATAGTTAATTATCCATTTTAATTACCAAGTAATTACAAGAAATACACAACAGAGATTACGTTCGACGTGGATCGGTCGCTTCTTCTAATTCCCATACGCCTACTGGCTTGGATTGTTATTACGATTAACGAACGATTAAAGTGTATAAGTGGAGTTATTGTTGTCTTTCGTATAGAATTCCCAGTGCAAATATAGTGCTGTGTAGAATTGGAACAATTTTATATACAATTCGGTTTATTAGGTGCTTGCACATATCTCGAGCACCTTCTCACGTGAAAAAGGCATTTGTTGAGAAAAATTCCTACAAAATATGCACTAATCGAAATGATTTCCATAATTTTCTCACAACTTCTCCCCATCGCTCTGGTAACACGAAAATATCATGCCGAGAGAACGATATTGGTTCAGTAGCGATCGACACATTTTCCCAACTCTTGAGTAGTTCGAAACCCCATACATGCTGCATCGATCTGAACATATGGTAATGAGAAGGAGAAGAAGAAATAATGAATGACGAAAATGTACTTTTGAGCCTTCCATGCGATTAGTGTGTATGTACGTTGAATAACTCGATGATACTAACTGGAAAACTGCTACCTTATGTAGAGAAAGGTCTAAGTCATCGAATTGAATTGTGAATACTTCACATTACCCTCTGACTTTCGCCCACATACTATATGTCGCTGATCAAAATACTTGCAAACATTGTCTGTATATAGAATTTTTTACAGAAGATTTATTAACGATATCAAGTTTGAAAAACAATCGTATGAAGTGCAAAACAAAAACAGCTTTTATTTGCAAATATTAGAACCTTTGAGTCTATAAGTTAAAAGCAAATGAAAACACCGTAGTGGGACACGACCCACTAACAAATACCCTATATCACTCTACAGTTATCAATACACGCACTTTTCGAAATAAGACGCTGAATGAAAAATGGTTGAAAAACAGGCGCGATCCGAACCAGTTTCAATCTATTCCATCGCTGGAGACAAAACGCGTCAGTGCATCAAATTTCATCAGAATATCTCATACAAGCAAACAAGACGGATAGACAAATTGTGATTTAGAAAACGATTCTGAATCGATTCCTACCATAAACGGGATGCCTATCTCAAGTTCATCTGGGTGTTGCATACATCCGCAGAAACTTAATATACTTTTGTACCACAAGTGATGCATGATACAATGATGATTCATTTATTCTACGTATTTGATCAGTACTCAAGAATCTCTAATCTTTCACAAAATTAGTTACCCACGTCGTTTAATACAGTTACTCACGTAACGAACTCTCAAGATAAGGTGCTGTATGAGAAGTAGTTCACAAAGTGTTTCGATCCGAACCATTTTCAATAGCTTCCACCATTCCGCCAAATTGCAGCAAAATATCTTCAAAATTCCGATCTTGTAGGTTGAGCGAACACGGACAAACAAACAGACAAGCTTAGAATAGAAGGTGGGCCCACACCACATACTTGCATACATTCGCTCAACCGTAATACACCCTTGTACCGCCAATGGAACATTTTAATCTACTTCTATAAAACGCTTATAAAAATGAAGTTTCTCTAGCGTTCGAAATGAAACTTAGCGGTTAAACAGAACTGCAAAAACGATTACGATATTCCGAAACTTTTTCAGTTCTACATGACAACATTATACATAGAGAGCAACCAAAATGAAACTAATGTGGCATTCAAACAAACGTAAAGAGGCGTTCGTCTAAAATAGAACAGGAACTCTTTTAATGTCTTGACAGACATTGTTGTTTTGTCATCTGATCCAGAAGGCAAAATATCCTTTTACCCCTAATATCCAGGTAGATGGCCATTCATAATACACATCACCGGTAACGATGTGAACCTTGTCGTGTATTGTTTTTATGGCGACACAAGTTTCGCTTTAGCTGATGTTATCTTAGCTTCTCGCATATGGGAATTCACTTAAAAATCACTCTGAGGGATAAGCGATTGAAACTAATTCTGTTATCTATTTTTTTAAATAAATTTATATTGAGACTAAAGAACGGCTTTCATCATCATAAATGTAATATGACACGAACCCGGAAAATAAGAGATTGTACACATGCGGCCGCATCCTGATCGTGCATATAGAGCAATATCAAATCCTACTACTGGTCAATACCCATGCATATCTAGTTAATAACAATTCCTAGCGTATGCAACTCTTGAGCAAAAAAAATCTAACTTTCCAAGGCTCTAACTGTCCAAAAACATGATTAGAGACAATTTTCGAAGTTAACCAAAGGAAGAATTTAAGTTTAAACTAAGATACTCTACAAAAAGCATTCAAATTATCATCAAAAAGAAAAGATATGCAAATAATTCAACCGCGATGTAGTTCACTCAGTTTTTATTAGGTAATGTCTAGGCGGGTCACATATGACAATAATGTATGAAATGTGGCACAAAGCTTGACTAGGCCCGGACTAGCTCCACGTAAGGTAATGAATAACTAACTCGATGAAAAGGCATAACGGAGGAAAAGCGGGGTCAAACTGAAGACCTTAGTCTGCCATCACGGCAATGTTGGATTTTATCCCAAAATCTGCGAAACCTTAATTAACAAGTTTCATGCATCCACCGTGTAACTGGGACTTTGTTTTATTTTACTGTCATTTGATTCATTCTCTCCGTCCTCTGTCTTCAAAACAGCCCGCCAGGATAATGATAGGGGTCAGTTTTTCAGTCTTCAGAGATCACGAAAGCTACGCAGTGAGGCGAAAGCCCTGCAACGATAAAGAGCTTTATCAGGAATGTGGCAACGACTTAATTTCAAATATAATCAAAGAAGAAGAAGTGTTTGAACTTTAATTTAATAAGCGCTACAAAGGTTTTTCTTTATCTAATATATTTTTTATAGTGGATCCGTGTTGAACATGGAAAACGTAAATCTATCCATATATTAATTCTATTAAGCGAACTGCGCAGTTAAGGGCACGACAAAATTTGTTCTCCGCTAAGACCGAAGGAAAAAAGCAGAAAATAAACTTTAATATGTCAGAGTGTGTGTGACTACAATTGCTATTCTTTCAGAATTTTTTTATTTTAAAGACTTTTCTTATTATTTCTTTTTGTCATTTGCACTATAATAAAAAGTCAACATCCCCGGGGTGGTCCATTGACATCGATCGATGATGGTTAACATTTGTATGTAATCGATTGCACTTGAGCAGAGTGATTGCGTTCGGTACAATCACACTGTGTTTAGAAATCAACAATTTGCTATTAATCAACTTGCCATGTGTCAAGTATCCATTAAAAGTGACACTCAACGACGCACACTCATTCTCTTGTAAATTGAAGAATGCTAGGGAGCCGATTAGCGTAAACTTTGAACTCATTCTTCTGTGCTTGAGTTTTACCCGCAAAAGATTACAAACGCATTCATTTACGATGGGTGAAAACAAATATACAAAACCTGAGTGGCTCTCATTATATGACGTTTAAGTATAATAATAAAATTCAATGACTCACTGATCTCAATACATTCTAAGAAATTTCTATACAAATGTATACATAGATGCTCTGCTTTTACTTTAACAAATAATTGTCTTAAAGTACAAATTGCACAGCGAGGTGCACCTAGTGTCGGTATCGAATGGACTGAGTGTTTAGCCAAAAGATGAGCCTGAGTGACTGTAATAGATCCCGAGCCCTTCTGCGGTATACCAAGGAGCCATATCGAGAGGCTAGTATCACGGCAACCATAAAAAAAACCAGCAAGGCATTGGAAATGAACTGACTGTTTAACCAAAAGGTGAGCCTGAGTGACTGTAATAGGTCCGGAGCCTTTCTGTGGCGTACCAAGGAGCCCTATCAAGAGGCAACCACAAAAACGACTAGCAAGCCATTGAAAACAGTGTGTAGGACGAGAGCAAACAAAAAGATTTATAAAATCATCCGCTATAGTACACAAGTTATTAGATCTATAAAGGAGCGACGTAAGTCTCGTAACTAGCTTCTACACGGGTCATAAATGCCTCAGGCACCGTCTGGTATACATGGGAATCTCGAACGCAGATTCTGAAAATTCTGCGAAGAGGCGATGGAAACGTCCCATAACATCCGAACGAATGCGCGGCCATCGGCACAATCAGTCACCAGATGTTTGGCGAACATTTCACATTCCCGGACGCCGCACGGTGCTCCGAACCAAAGAAGGTGGCGGGCTTCATATGAATCCTAAAGCTGGAAACAATATATCTTTTAGATCGCGGTACCGACTGCCCATAATATTATAATTAGGGTGCATTTTAAGTCAATGGAAGAATATGCCAGTTGTATACACTATCGGAGGATCGTGTATGTTAAATTTGTCCTTTCCTTTGTAGCATAAGAATACCTATCGAGGTACATATCGTCTCAAACAGTGTAAGACCCTACTTGTCCGCCCATCTATCGAAAGCTCAATATATAAAACAAGTAAGAAAGTTATCTTCGGTAGTAGCCGAATCTTGCATACCCACCACTATACTTTTCGCACTCTATTCTACAAGTGCTTTTATTTGATTCCCATATCGCTGGTATTATTAGGAAAAAACTAATCGCGGTGTCTGCGATATTCATTTAAAAATTAACCCCATTTTACGCAGATAATATATCTCTTTGAGGAGTGTACAACATAGTTTTAAACATTCTGTCTTGTTTTTGTTTCGATAAATGAGCATAAAACCTCAAAAAGTGAGGAAAATAAAATTTCATCCTATGTAACTCTGTGTGGGGGGATGACAATTTTTTCCATCTTTGCACGTAAAGAGTACACTGTTTCATAAAGTAAATGTGGAAACTTTCAGCCTTCTAACTTTTATAGTTTCTGAGTAACAAACAAAACCCCACAAATTTTTACTAAGAAAAAAGGCGTTGCGTTCATTTTATGTTCCACCGCGGGCTTCTGCTCTGACCTATCGAGCCCTGCGTGCAAAAACTTCCAATGTTTTTACCAAATTTGACGTCGAGATCTTCATTTTTGTGACCAGGCGAGTGCCCACAACAAACATCACACAGACACACAGACGGACAGACATCGCTTAATCAATTCGGAATATCACGTCGTCGTCGATCGATCATAAGCTTGCAGACACACAACCACTATGCGTCAAACAACTTTGAGTGAAGACCGAAAATTTTTATCTTTAAAAGTTTTACATAAATAGTTCGAAGAAAACTAACCCTAGAACGCATATAAGTTTCTTCACCTTATCAGTAGATGACATGGAAACGCCTTTTTCGAAAATATTTGTGCAAATTCATAAAAATTTCAGATAATTTTGAAATCGACTTTTCAAAAGCCTGGCAACCATTGCTGATTTATTACCGAAGGTTGTTCAAATAGGACAACTGTCCGCATAGTTTCTTGAGATTTGAAGCTTTGCCCAACTTGACATATTATAAAACAAATAAATTTTGATCATTTTCAATAGCGTTCGCCATTGGTCCAAAACATGTGGGAGTGCAATCAAAGCGGTTCAGTACATGTCTCGTAAAAAAATTATCAAAAGTTATGCACAGTTCCTCAGCGCATTGCTGTCCCAGATTTTGTCCTCAATTGGGGCTTCCCGTCGAAAGTGCGAGTATCTATTCTGATTATGTAATCGTGGGTCATATCGTGGTCAAATAATACACATTTTATGAAAGGGGTCCATTTTAGATATAATAAGCAAACTTAAGTCTTAGGCTTCAACTTACATCGATGAAGAGGAGAACTTAGATCAGAACATCGCAACACCCAAAAGGAAGCTTCAAGTGAAGTTCTGAATCGATTACGCCGATCTGTATGCTCGTCTGTGTATCTATGTTTTGTGTGTCGTTGATAGCCTCCTGATCGCAGCAATGAAGATAGGGCGTCCAATTTTGATAGAAACATTGGAAGTTTTTGCCCGCATGTTAGTTTCGAAAAAAAGCACAAGCATGGGGCGCTACAAATTTGAACGAGGGTGGGTATGCGAGATACGAGCTTTCCTATTTTTTCGTTTTAAAATACTAAGTACTAAGTAGGATGTGAGCCTAAGCTACCGTGTATTATAAATAGTTACTAAAAAACATGGTCTACCTTACAGAAATTTGAACCCGTGATTACCGACTCGCGAGTCTTATTTTCTCGAATATGCCCTTGCTCTAGCTATGTAATCATCAACTAGCTTTTTTAAAAAACTGTTCTAGAAAGAATGAACTCTAGGATGTGCCTGACAAGTCGACGAATTCGAAAAAATAGAAAAATCCGAAAGGTAACCCAACAATAATAAAATTCTATTTTTCCCAAATCGTAAATTCAAAGCAGAAAAACACAAAAGCAAGTTTTTTTTTTTTTTTTTGATAAATTATTTATTTTTTTGTAACTTCTGTTAACCGATTTAATTAACGGAATATCAATGTTTCGAAATTAAACAATAATAATAATACATGTATGTATTTACACAGATGTGCTTAGATGTATGTGCACACAAAACAATGCATGACATTTTAAACGCAATGTCAATAAGTTTTGTACAATAACAATAACAGTAAACAGCATAGATACAAATAGATATATTTATGCATACATAACATATACATACATATATAAGCGCTGCATGGATGCGTATAAACAAAAAAAAAAATGTGCTCGAATCGTTAATAGACCAGTATTTTGACACTTGTACATGTATATGTTTGTATTTGTATATACATAAAAGTGCTTATATATATATATATATATATATATATTTATGGGTAGGTATGTGTTAATGTAAAATTTTGTTATTTGTTTCGGCCCACTTGCTGTCAAACATTTCAAATTGCAACAAAACATAAACACACCACAAAAAAAAAGAAAATTAATAAAATAGATTCTACTCTACGATGGTTTATAACACAAATATATATACACACACACGTACATGCATACAAACACACATGCAAGTACAAACATACTTGTGTGTATGCAATATTTTCAGATTCTATGTTAGCTGAGATAAACATGGCAGACAAACAGGCGGACATCGAGTAATAAATGAACAGACTTAACGACAAACCGACAGATTAGTAGTAGAAAAAAAGAAAAAAAAAACCGGAAAAAAAGAAACACTCGCTAGACATAAAGTCTTGTTTAGCTATTTTAACATAATGCAATTGATTACATACAATACATAGAAAAATATATTAACTCAACTATAAAAAAAAAAGAAGTAAAATATTCTGCAGTATAGCGTACGAATGACAACCAAGCCAACCAAGCGTACAACCACAAAAATCTGAAAATGTCAAAAGTTGTAACACTTTAAATGTGTTTGAGGTTTGCAGACAGACAGACGGACAGATAAACATATAGCACGTACCGTTTGTACATTTTTAGTAGACCAGCTGCTTGCTAGCTTTTTCCAGTTCGTATTTTGTTTTTTATTTTTATTTCTGTTTTTGTTTTCTTTTGCAAAATTTTTTTCTCCCAAATTATAGTCAAATCTACTTAGGCGTTAATTTATCGTATTATTGTGATTATTATGGCAAAACATTAAAAACTGAAATCAAAAAGCCAGTCAAAGAATTATATTTGTTTTAAAACGAATTTTTGTGCACTTATTTATGGTCGGTCCATAGTTACGTAAAGAAAATTCAATCGATAAATTTTCTTAAAAAACATAACATTCGCATGGGTAACTGGGCAGCTGAGTAGCATGGATAGATAAGAATCGCGGCTAGCAAGCCAGTGTTCGCAGGGTTCAAATCTCAGCGCGCTGTGTAACACATTTGGTGGTCGTAGCTTTAGTAAGCATTCGGTCACTAAACGCGCAAAAGTTACCTGTTGGGCAGGCGAACATCGCGGCTGCGGCCACTTCCTATCCCTTCGTCTTTCCACACTTTTTTATGGTCGCCACCATGTTGCGCGACGCATAAGAGACATCTCCTGAGCCATCGGTTATCTTAAAAAATATAGCAAAACAAGCACAATGTGCTGTGTAAGCGTGAGACCAGAGGATGGTTTCCATTTCAAGATCTTACACTCATCGTTTCAGGCTCTGTTATATGAATCTTATTGAACTGGGACTTGAGAGTTTCTTATCGGCGAAGAAGTGACGCTAATTACTGGACCAGTTTTGCTTAGTGGCTTGTACGATCTTCGACAGAGCTTAACTCAATAACAGATCAACGTAGCTCGACTTTTGATAATGAAGTTCTGTGCATAAACATGTATTTACTCATAAGCGTATCTTGCTGGCGAAAAAATGTAAAGAAAATTATTTTTTCTGTTGGCACAACTCCTACACTAAGCTTGTACTGATGAAAAAAGATTTTAGCGAGTCTTTTAAATTAATGAAATCCTGTTTGGTTTTTACGCATTTAAGTTTGTTGAGTTGTAACTTAAAAATCAAGATAAGCGGTTAAGCTCTTTGTCAAGGCCCGAAGAAAAAATTGGAAGAAATTTCGTTTACATAACCGATAACTCACAAATTGTTTTATAGCAAAATTGATATTGAAGAGTTTTTTGCTGACGATTGCTTCGAAATACCAGAGGGGATGGAAAATCATATGATTTTCCATTCACATTACTAGTGACCGGCATACGGCTGTTACGGCCGCCTTAGGATTAACATAAGCCATTATTTCAAAGCACTTGTCGCCCCGATTTCTCATCATCTGTAAACTCTCACGCTTGCACTTTGTCGCTGCCTGGTTAACAGGCTTAACAAGAACCCTAAACGAGCTGTACAACCGTCATGCTTCTTAACTCGATTGCAAAATATCCACAAATCAGCGAAATTCAAGGCTTTTTATTTATTTATCCTTCTTCCGCAGCAATACAAGATGAAAGACGTATAGTGAGGAAGATCGATCAGACGCGGCAGTAAAGTTCTAAGAAAACAATTCAAATGAACAGTTTTTTGTTCAAAGTAAACAGTATTTATAACAGTTTTATGCATAAAATACCAACAAGCGAGCTTATGTTGAGACTAATAGCGAATACCTTCGATTAGTAGCGACAGTAAAGCTCAGAGTAGATATTACGATATTTTGTAAATATAAAGCCCTAACAAGAGAACTTATGCCATCATAGGGAAGGATGTCGATCAGGAGCAACGGCAAAGTTTAAAGAGTTGCCAGCTGAAATTGAGCGGATTTTAACATATTTTTAGGCTTAAAGTATCAACAAGTAACTGTGTACATAGCTACCACAAGATATAGTCTACAGTCTTGAGATTCAAACCCAGACTTGGCTGTGGTGAGTGTAATCCCCTTGTATAAGCAATATCCCAGGTAATAACATCACCATAACAACAATATTTCTAGCTTAACCTAAACCTTGCGGAAAACTATCATTTATCATGAGCACATATTCAGATGAAACGATGGCCAAAAGTTAAAGATATGTTTGCCGCGTATTTTTTTGAGTTTATCGCGACAGATACTGAAGATGTTCATGTAAAAGCTCGTACACAGGAATATGTTGCCATTATTAGGAATAACTTACTTAAAAACCAATGCATAGGATCTCCAAGTTTCGAGTCCACACCTAATAATCGAGTTCGAATTTTAAATGTGAGCTGAGAAAAGTGAAAAGAATAAATTTGGTAATGAATTTGTTACATCAACATAAACATAATAAACTGATTGTGAGATTTTTCCTCTCCTGTAGACGTACAGACAGACAAGCATATAATTGCATATATTTTGAGAATTCCAACAACAACAAGCTGAAAATTGAGTCGTAACTGCAAGCTAATGACAAGAATTTGTAGAAATTCCTTGCAGCTTATTATTATATTGACCGCACATAAGCATTGACAAGCTTAACATGCACGCACTGTAGGTATAGCAAACAAAAATTATAGTTTCAATAAAATCAGTTTTCTTATATCGCAAAAGAGATCTAAAAAAAATTAAAACTCTACCCAAATATTTTCATACGAATACAAATATACGAAGCATTAGTTACATTATCTTACTCTTATATATATTTACACAGATATTTTAACAAGTGTCTTAAAGATTAATTTTTCAACATTTGACATTTTAATCGAATTTTAAATTTGAAGACAAAAAAAAAAACCAAATTTTGAATTCTATTTGACACTAATTCAATGATTTCAAGTGAACGCACACACACACACACACACGCATGCATGCATGCATACACACATACATTCATAGGCACATGCAGTCAGGTACATTAAAATAATTTCATAATCGAAAGTTTGTCCACAACAGGACTTGAAAGTCGTCACAGTTTCTTGCATTTTAATTTCAAACGTTTTCTTCTCTTTGTTGCAGACAACTTGACATCAAAGAGTGCGAGGATGATGATAAAGATGATTTACATAATTTTATACCGCCCACCAATTATATAAAAATTTCTCAAGGTAAAATACAACTAGTACATCAATCTGCTCTATCAACCGCTACCGCCGCCGCCACCACCATCACAACCACTACAAACACAACAACATTGCAACAACCTACACAAACATCACCACCACCACCATCACCACCATCATTGCCAACATTACAAAACGTTGCCGATAGCAATAAGGATAAGGTGAGTTTATCTATTAAAAGAGATTTAAAAACTTTTCATTAATATAAACACACACACATAACCATATTTACATATATATATATATATATATACATGAACCTATATATAATACATAATATATTACATTTAGAAATGGTTTAATGTTCTATCATTTGTACATATACGTACATACATACATACATACATGCATACATACATACATCCCTACATACATATTAGCTGTTATGAGATGCTAAAGTACTGGCGCGTAAGTGCTTATATAATACAGTAGAGTACTTTCTTAATTCCCTCAATTCTATCCTCTCACACAATATGGTTAAGGTATACATACACTGTCTCATATATACAGCATAGTTTTATGCCCCATAAAGTATACTTTGAATTATTTACATTTAAAAGCTTATCAAAATGAAATACTTAGCAAAACTTGGCAAACGAATTTCTTATGTTGCGATTCAAATCAAAAATTGCTTTAATAAGCCTCTAGCATGTTGATGATGTAAAATCCCCTTCACTTTCCCTACGACCACACTCTTAATTTGTAAAGAATATATTTATATATCATTTCTTAGATATTTTCCTAAGTAATTCGTAAATTTTTAAATAGTTGTGAAGAAAATATCATTCTTTTGAAAGACTTTCTCGCTAATTCTATTAATTTTATCAAAAGAAAAGAAATTCTCCCCCCTCACGGCATAACACGTTCCTCTTCCGTAGATGTTGTGTTGGGTAAGGAAGCATACTTTTTGGCTTTCTATGGTTTTTTATTCAATAACATCAGTGAGAATAGTGATGCATTAGATAAGGTTTTTGTGTAACTACGAATTTTTCATACTAATGTATCATCATTCCGTCCCTGCAGCATTTATCCCGATTTCTCTTTTCTGAAACTCTCCTACAATACGTCTGTGTTATTAGAGTTGGCGTTTCTCATTCTTCTATAATCTCGGTTCCATGTTTTTTTTTTTAAATCTTGGCAGCGGCAATCCAAGATTGCAATAAAGTTCCACGTTCCTAGCCTTAGTCTTGCCGTTAAAATCTTGACCAGAATTTCCATCTGCGGCAATCACTTTGTGTCAAATTTTATGAACATATTTTTACGCAGTTAAATCAATTTCTTCCGTCGAGCCTTATAAGATCTCCCATACAAAACAATAGATAGAAAGGCAAGGGTGCAGAGTGAGCAAGAACATAAGATCAGCCAGATCAAGTAAGAAAGTTTCCTCTATTGTTCTGTCTTCATAAACATTTTTGCACCTGAATTTCTTAAGTGTAACCGTCTGTGAAGTGTCTGCTGGATAAATAGTGGAACTACTCGATTACCAGCGAACTAAAAGGCTTTACAACGGCAAAGGGGTGTATACGACACAAGGTTCAATCATCTGACTGAACGGCTTAGAAAATGTTTATATGAGGCTCCGTTATTTTTTTTATTACTCCAGCCTTACGTAAGATAAGACACGAAACATAAATGGACGTCAATCAAACTTAGCAAAGCTTTGTTAGCCTTGTTAAAGATCTTATTCGCTTTTCTTCATCATAATAACAATTAGTCCTTGTTACCGTATAAAAGTTTACCTTCCGTGAAAGCCTTTTGACGATATAAGTTTTAACACATAGACGTACGTGACCCAAATTTGGCATAATTAACAATTTGAAGAATTTTTTGCCATTACTGCTTAGCAAGTTTCCAGGAGCAATTTCAATCGGAAGCATGTTATCGAACATTTTCACGCACTCTTGCAAATTACGCTACAGGGTCTTGGAGCCTTTTTTATCTCTAATACTCAGCACAATACTATTAGCTGTTGTTGGTAGTATTCCGCAGCAATGGTTTTATTGCGTTAGTACCGCTCATAATATATCGTTTCTTTCTGTTTCCACCAAACGGTGGAATCGCTTTTCTGGAAGCTGCTTGGCTTCGCAATCACATTTTACTTGCGGGTTTTCCGTTCTCCTTCTACCTCTGTCTCTCAATTCGTGTGTCTGTGTGGGATTGATTTTCTGATCTCTGGAGCTACACGATTGAATGCGAATCTGCATTGATATATTATTCATTGCAGCGTTTTTGTATCATCTTCACTTCTCATCTCTTTTCCTATCCTCACTATTCTCTGATCTTCATCGTGTTACCGTCGAATGATTGGTAATATTTAAAAATGTGGCCTGCAATGCAAGATCTTTAAAATTCTTTGATACCCTTGGACGACGTACACATTGAAATTATCGTCTTAATGTTCATAAAAAGCCGCAAATCAGTTGCGGTACAAGGGTATTAAGCAACATCCAGAAGGAGTTCAGGTAGACCCATCTTTAATTATGGCGACACTAAGGCTGTCTGTCCGTCTGTCCATCTTGTCTTCTTATGTTCAACCTACGAGTACAAATTTTAGAGATATTTTGGGGAAATTTGTAACACCGGATAGTTTTGATCTAAGGACGAACACTACTGAAAATGGTTCGAATCAGAACACCTTTCCGGACACTTCCCATGTAACGTCTTATTTGAAAATGTCTCTGTATGGATAACTGTAAGGTGATGTAAGATCTTTTATGGTGAGCTCTGGCTCTTTATATTAGTGTTATTTGCTTTTGTTTTTGTTTTAATAAGAGCAACAGGACGAATAGGTTTGTTTTTGAAAAGACTCCTCCTCCGTTCAGAGATTATCGAATGTAACTCTATATTACGCGTGATGCATAATGCTTTCATTAAAAAGCAAATAGGAAAAGGTCGTAGATAATTATACTTAAATGAAATTCATTCTAAATGAAAAAAATACAATAAAAAATATGTCTCTTAATACATTTACTGCAAACTATTATGTGATAAATAAACATTTGTACGGAAAACATTATTTTTACTCCCATTTAGCAGATCAATGGCGACAAAAGAAGAAAGTATCGTTTAATATGTGGACAGAGATTGCTCGTGCTTGATATATTTCACACATTATATATATATACATATATATGTACATACATGTATAAAGACATCACGTTTTAAAGTAACATAAATTGCCTTTGATTTCTTCGTTGCAATAAAATATACTTGCAAGAGCAATGCAAGCACTCAACATAAACATTTTAAACAACTTCTTCGTTAGTTGTTTAAACGTAATAAATATTAAATTTTAGTTCTACTGTCACCATGTCAGTTCTTAAATAATAAACTCTTTGAACAGTTTGATGGGCAAAATAGAATAACTTCACGTTTCGTTCGTTCTCAGTGCTTAGTCTTTTTTTTTTTTTACTCTGCTTCCTTCTTATATTTATCAGACATCCTAGACATGTTTCATGTTTCGTAACTTTTGTCGGTTTCTAGCAAACAGGAATTTTCTATATAAAATGATTGTCATCTTAAACATGTCAACCTATGGAAAATGTATATTTAAGTTTACCTTAAACAAAAGAGCCGCCAATAACAATCATTTCCAATATTGACTGCGTTACAAAGAGAAAATCAATATTCTTCTGTGAATGAGAAAACCTCATTTAATTTCCTACTGAACTGGACTAACAAAAGCAAGCAAACTTACTTAGTTCGGTTCATTAAATTTCTTCTTTAATTTTATACCATTTTTTCCGAAACACTTGTTAAGGCAAAAGGAAAAAATATAAAATAAAATTTTTCTTTTTTCTCAAAATACTTGATTTTTTTTTCGTTGCCTTCTCTCACTCTCCCTCTCTCGTTTTGTTTGTCAGTTCTCTACCTAACAACGGCGGATAACATTACGTACAAAGCTATCATCATCAATGGGACAAAGGCATACTTGGTGCAAACGTAGTCCCATGGATGCCTACACAAACTCTTTGTTAAAATAACACTCACGTAATTGAGAATTTGTTACTAAAGCTGAAAACTTGTAAAAAAATTACAAAAAAAAAACATACGCACACACGCACACATAAGAAAAAAGAAAAGAAAATATAAAAAACAAAAGAAAAACATATGACAAGTGCATTAACTTACTCACGCACACACGAGTGCGTGCCTGCATTCATCTATAATACGTTTGCCTTCTTTACGCTGAAATTAAATCTCGTTTGAGTTTATTTATGTCTGAGACTTTTTTTAAGATTCTTTTGTTTAATATTTGCTCTACCGATTGTTGTTGTTGTTTTTGCTGTTTTTCTTTTCTGTTGCCTTTTTCATTCATGCATTCATTCATTCATTCATTCATTCATTCATTCATTCGAATATTTACGGGTAAGGTAATGATAGCAGAATAAGAATTACATAAAAGATACATAACTCTTACCCCCAACTAACTATTCACACGTGAATGTATGAATGTGCCGGAACATATCGGCAACTACTTTTGATCTTGAATGAATATCAGCCCTTTTAGTCAAGTGGCTTACATTTCAATGACAACCATCAAGTGACAAATTTATTCTTATAGCATATCACTTATTAAACATAAACGTAAAAAAAAAAATAAAAGAAATCCTCACCCTTCCATACGTCGTGCAACACTCATCGGATTGTTTGCTGCCATGAGCGTAGGCTGATTAAAGAAGAAGCCCTTTGCATGTTGATCTTCAAGTAATATGTGCCTAAAGTCATAACTTTCGGAAAGTTATTCGGCAGAAGGTGGAAAGAAAATTTCATAATGCTTGAGAACAAAGGAAACTGTTGTTGCGTGGACTTACGAATAAGAGTAGGCATCAAAACTTCTAAAACAGGAGCAGAACTGGGTTGCTATCCTTGAAAACACACCTGTTGTTCCTTGAAACAAACCTGTTCTTCGAATAAACAGAAACAGGAAGAACTCTCGACTTTAGAAGTTGTTTCCCAGTAATTAACACCGTCTAACCCTTAAAGCGCTGTGCATTTCCATTTGTACCTCAGTTCATCCAAGAGTCCAACCTGAAAGTCCATCAGTAAAATAACCGCAACTTTAAGCGAAAATATATATCACAGACGGTTTATAGTGCACCAGACACAAGGGTATAGTAAAAAAAGATCCTCTTTAGGTGTCATACCGGCGTGAGTAGGCGAGTGGGTAGGGCTTGCGAGTACCAAGTCGGTGTTTGCGGTTCCAAATCTCAGTGGGGTGGACTTTACTTTAGTAAATTCTCAGTCGATCAACTGTCGCCGATTGGGCACGCACCCACTGTGCTGCGACTTACGCCTGTTTATCTCTTTCCTCTATCCGGTATCATGTTACACGAATATGGGACACTCCTTAAGCTATTGGTCATATTAATACAACGCGCAGCGATCGTTCCATCAGTGCGTATTTAAAAGTCTTCAACACTAAATTTATGGAGCTATTTTTGCTCAAACCCGTCAATTTGGTGGGCAAGTTTTGTGGATCGTCCCAATCGCAAAAACGAAGAAAGAAAGAATCCTTTCTTAGAAATGTGGAAAAATTCTCGGCGTTTTTTGAGGTTTTTTGTAGTTTCTTCTATATTGTGAGCGTGTGTGTGAGCAGATCCCGTCCATTTAATAACCAAATATGCCTAATGGATTAGGAAATGTTTGCGCCAAATTTAATTTTCCTGTTTATTCTCGTGACTGTCACGATTCACCCAAGTTACCCGCGCAATTGTCGGATTTCAGTGATTACCAGATATACCGCATCTAGAAAGAGCAAAGTGGGAATGTCCCGGAAAAAAAGGAAGACATTAAACCATTAAAAAGCAATATATAACATCTGAAGATATCTGCTTTCTTATGCAGAATTTTTGAGCTTGAAATCGCAAACCCGTGAAATTGACGCTTACCGTAAGTCCAGTGCTAATAAAGTGCACTTTAAAGTATGATCGCTGAACAATTAGATGGTAGGGGACCACTGCAAATTTTGCGGAAACTGGTATCAAAAGGCAGTCGGGGACCTAGAGTAATTTTGAATGCTCAAAAAAGTTGATTCTTCGAACATAATTGTATATCAATATCCGAGCACTTCAAACTTCAAGTGCGCTTTTCTCGAAACACGATTTTTGGAAGCAGAAAGCAGCATAACTGAAGCAATTTTCATTGTTTTAATTTGATTTACTTACACTAACTGTAAAACAACATTGTCTAGAGCAATACGTAGGCTTTTCACGATAAATACATAAAAAATTTTTTATTAATAAAAGATGTTTTTTTTTTGATTTCTGTTCGAAAATTGAACACTCGCTAATCACTCAAATATTAATATTTTGAAAAAATCATATCTCTTTCTCTAGATGTAATTAAGCAGATTAAATGCCTTTTCTTCGCAATCCAACTTTGGATCAGTTACACTGCTTGCTCTAGAGCCACTTACTTTAAAAATGCCTCTCGAAAATCGCTAAAGTATTATCTGTCGAAAAGATTTTCTTTTCTATTAATCAAGGTACGGTTAGTAATCTCGTCCAATATTATTATTATGGTATCAGTTTTCTTTCCTTTAAAAAAAGTCGTTAAAACAAAATCCCTTAAAAGAAAGTTTTCCTCCTACCATTCTGTCCTCTTTTCAGATAAGTCACTCTTCAAGTAAATGTTTGAAGGCTTATGTGGGTCTTAATTCTACGAATCCCTATCGCATCTTCCAAACCATTTATAATCACCAGAAAAAAATCTATTTTTTGCAAAACCCGACTTTAGTCATCAATACAGTCTACTTCATGGTCGATGATCGCAGTTATTCCAAGGCCTTTAAAATACCTTTCAATTTTCTCAATAATCTCATTATCTAGCCCAGCTCTTCCCTCCCGATCTAATATCACTGGGACTAAGTGAGAAAACATTTTGTCTGCAAAATTCGACTTTAGTTATGGACAAAACCACCCCTAATGGTTACATAATAAATCTAACGTATTTTAAAATTTCAAGTCTATTTTTATGGAACGATTTCTATTCACGGTCCTCTGGGAACGAATCTATTTCACGGTCCTTTAGTTTCCACAATGATTTCCTCACTTGATTTAAGTCTTTTTCATGAAGCAAATTTTTGCGATTTGGAAGCAGATAACCGTCGCCGGTAGCCACACCTGCAAAACCTGGGTGGTAGGTGGGGAAGCGATTCAAAGTTCAATTCGCGTAATTTTGCTTTGGTATCCTTCAACTTCGAGTACTATGAGGAACCGCGGAAAACACCTTTTTCATGCCTAAACTTTCAAGTAAAATGATGAATAAACTGCTTTTCGGAAAAACTTTAGAACGGCAGGTGTTTCTCGCTATCTGACTCATCTTTCGTTTAAACCGAACAATTTTCAAGATTTTTTCGATGCTTTCTGGTGTAACTTGATCCCTTGAGCGTGCAGAAAGGTATCTGTACGACGTCGCTCAAAATGAAGAAATCGACAAGAACTATTTTACTGTTCTCGACGTAGAAGTGTTGCCACTTAGCACTTTTCAAGCTAATATTAATTTTTTGAACCGGACCTTTTCCTTTTTTCAAAAACAATTTAATTAACGCATGAAAGTAAAATTTCTACCACAACAAAGGCGGAGTCACTCAAATCATTGCATCCCATAAATAAATAGCCAAAATGGCATGAAACTTGAACGGCATAGTACTTTCTAAGAATAGTATGAATTCCTTCTCAGCGGCGACATCAATCAGTTCCAGTAATTATTGATAGTGCATTAGTTTATTGTGCCGTTTCTTTCAGACGCTTAATTGTCTCAAGCACTTGCGAATGCAATCATGTATCTTAGCACACACAATACGTATTAACTTCCTGCTAAAGGTGAACAACAGACAGGTGTTAAGAAAAAGGTAGATTTGCTGCCGGGTCATACCTAGTGTCGTAATGTTCTGAGGACAATTTTCGACAATCACCAGCAAAAGCTAAAAAGTTCATTGTATAACTTGATTGAACACCGCGTAATAAACGTACTTTTAAACCATTTCAAGAAAGAATTGGTTACTTTTATTAGACATATGTAAGTGAGGCCAACATCCTGTTTAGAAAAGAACTAAACAAAAAACAAAAAAAAGGGGAAAAAAAGAACAAAAGACAATACTAACTATGAGAGCAAAATACTTTGCGAAAGAAAAGGATAGAAGAAGTAAACTTTACGCTTGAATAGATTCCATTGTTTGTATTGTTGTTGTTGTCTCGAAAATGGCTAAAGCAAGTAACAAGAACAACTGAGAGAAGCTCTCAACTAAATTCTTATGTATTTGCGTTTGTTGTTACTGTGTTGCTGCTGTTTGGTGCTGTTGCTACTGTTGCTACTGCCATTGCCGCCATAGTTGACAGTAGAAAACCAACGACAACAAAGAAAACGAACAACAAAAACTTAATGCTGTACGTACATCGTTCATGCAAACCTTCGGCCAAACATGTGAACATAGTAGGAAAATATATATTTTTTTTCGCTTTGTAACAAATGTTGGGATATTTTTGTTTGACTTAAACAAGAATCGAGCAACAAGAACAACAACAACAATAAATACCCACTTGTATAGCTTTTTAACGATATTTTAATGTTAGTGTGTATTGTGTACGTATTTTATTTATTCTTTCTTACTCCTCTCTCAGTTAGCTAAAAGACATGGCATTCGTGTGCTCGCTTTTTTTACTAAACAAAGTATGAGTGCCGCCGCCACGTTTTACGTCTCTGACAATTTTTTGCGTAGTTCTTACGGGAGCAACTAAACGATGTACTAAGTTTGCCATTTCATGTAAGCTTCGTGGAGAGCATATATGCGTCTTATTATCAAGACTGCAGATTTGAGATTTTGTCGAATGCCAAGACAGATCAGATGAGATACATGCAATGAAGGTTTAAAATAACCAATGTACGTCCGTGAAACTAAAAAACCCTGAAACAAATATCGAAAGCAATCAGATCATGTTTTACCTAATGAACAGGAGAGGTCCCCACTAATCTCATACACTGTATATTTACAAGCTTGAATGTTTGCGGCAACAACAAGTGGTAGGAGTTAAGACAATCGACCTAAACTGAATAAAACAAAAAAAATCCCTGTTATTCTTGTCGGGTTCTAAAGAAATTGTACGCATAGAAAAGTAGTTGAATTCATGCCTTCGTTCGTGTGCTATTTAGTCTCAGATTGCCGTCAATTGACGCCGCCGACATAACATCAAACAATGTTGTGTTTGTTGTTAGCAAAAGTTCATTGAACGCCACATAATTTACTCCATTATATCGCCTTCCCTCGTACTCTTCTCACTCTGCAGCATCTGCTAACTTTTACTCTTTTAATTGTGTGTGCGAGCATCAACTTTCTATTGTATAACATTTTTATAAATTTTAGTGTTACTTGAAAAAAAAAAAACAAAATTATGCGCGACTTTTGTTTGCAACTGTCTAGAAGGTTTTCTTTGTAAATAACAAAAAAAAAAAAAAAAAAAAAAAAAACAAATACAAAGTTTTTAAAAACGTTTTTTTTTTCAATATCTGAGGACATTTTAGAAAATTTGTGAAAAAATTACTTTTCTAATTAAAGTAAGCTTTTATAAAATACTTTTTGGAAACTTTTTTAAAATGTTGTATGTTAAATTTGTATGTTAAACGTATGTTAATATTTTTTTGAAATATGCTTAGAAGCATCGCTTTGTCTTGTTGTATTTGCATGAAGGAAAAGAACATTGGTTTTTTGAACTTTTCTAACGAAAACCCCCAATAACAACTTTTTAATGTATTTAAAAAGAGATGAGCTTGAAAGTTTAACATTTTCTGTACTCTACAAGGATATATCAAGTTGATGCGCTTGTATGCAACACCCAGAGAAAGTTAACTTTTGTTATATCGAACAATCTAGAATCACTTTCTGGCGCAATTTAAACGTATCTGTCCATCTGTCCATCTGTCTTCCTTTCCGCTTTCAACTGTCAGGTCGCCATTTTTAAGACATTTCCATGAAATTTGGTACACCGCCATGTTGCGACCCAAAAAGGAACGCAAACAAACTATCTGTAATCGGACTGCTTTTGCGAGCGGTATACCGGATAGATGCTTGTATCTGTTTCGATCATTTTTTCGTTTGAAAAAGGCATTTATTGAGAAAAATTGCTACAATAGATCGAAATATTTTCCATATTTTCCACAACTTCTTCTTATCTTTCTGCCAACATAGTGATACCGTGTCGAAGGAACGATATTGGTTTGCCCGCAATCTGATCATCGACACATTTTCGCACTTCTTCAGCGAAACCGGCTGCCAGCCAAGCCATAATGCGTCGATCTTAACAGGTGGTAATCGGAAGAAGCTATGCCTGGTGAGCACGCCGGGTACGGCAGAACTTCCCATTCAAGCTGTAACATTGTATTCTTGACAACTCTTGGAAGGTGGGCCCGTTCAATTGAGGTTGGTAGACATCTGCGGCAACAGTTTGATTCGGTTTTAGCAGATCATAATACACTGCACCTTACTGATCCCCCCATATATAAAGCAAAACTTTAAAGCCCTGCACATTTTACTGGAGGGCTCTCATGAACAAATTGTCTACTTGGTATTGTCACCGTACATCCATTTTTGATGGCCAGTCACAATACACAACAAAATATTCTTGTGTTTTTATCTGACAAACAATAAAACTGGGGCGCGGCGCGTTCCATGGCTGGCGTGTGCATACACTCTATAGCCCGATAAGATTAAATGGAAAACTATCTCTTCCCGAGTCTACTTCTTTCTTTCTTTCTTCTTTCTAATTTTTTTTTACTTTTTCCCGTTGTACGTGATACATTTAATTTCATACATGGAATCTTTGATACCAAACACGCGAAGTAGATTTCCTTCAGCAATTGACTCTAGAAGCACAGTTCTTTGCAAGCGTAAACAGCAGAGTAAAATGTATTTCTAAGTTACTTTATTAATTCTGCAGCGTTAAGTTATTACGCAAGGGTTGGTTTTCTCAGACAAACCTCAACTTTTGCTCTCAGCGATTCGGTGAATAAACTTTACTTTAATGGGAAACTTTTCTCAATCCACAATATATTCACAAGGGATCTCTGTATTTTCCATAAAAGTGACTGTCTGAGATGATTTAAAGCTTGAAGGCATCATCGGTTCTAATGTTTTTGAAAGTACAAAAGGAGATCCCCTTCAACTGGGAATGAAAAGCGACGTAAATTGATATTAGTGAACTTTTTTACAGCTTGGATTACATCCGCTTCGAACAACACAAGACAATGTCGATTTATTACGTGATAAGTTTGCTGGGCCAATAATTTGAAGAAACTGTAACAACGAATGTCTCTAAAGAGTTGCGATTTAACTTCTATGGTCGACTTCTTATTGGGTTATTTGAAGTCGTAGATTTATAATCAAAAAAAAAAGTAGATTCTATTCACGCATTAAAGCCATGTAGTGAACGCGAAGAAAGTGCTCGATAGTAGCGTTGTAAGCATAGCTTTGGCGACCATTTGAGTGAAGTTGTATTTAGGCCTCAATTAGATCGAATATACTTCAAGATGAAAAAGGATTTGCTTATTTCCGTTAACACTTTTAGAGGTTCTACACTCATTAGCGAAAGGTTGTCATGTTGTCTAAGTATTTTCAACACCCGCAAGTAAACTTCAGAGAACCCATCAAGGATTCAGCATTAATGTCGGATGTCCGTCTGTCCATCTGTGCAATGTCTGTGGCAAACATAGTTCAAGTTACAACTATATTGGCCTCAAATTTAACGGAAACATTGGAAGTTGTTGTAGCCAATTTGGTATTAAGACTGCTCCAAACTTATCAAAGGATATGTCCACGATGTGATATAGATTAGTAACACAACCCTTTTTAAAAACAAAAACTTGTTTGTTTTAGGAAATTATAACAATCGCACTGCTGGCAAAAGTTGGTGAAAGCAATCTTTTTTTTTTTATTCATGTAAAAGTTGGACAAATTTTGAATTTTCTTCCGTTAATAGACGAGATACTGAAACCCTGACTGATCAGCCACAGTTAAGTTTTAGACGGTCGCGCGGAATATCTATACTTTTCTTATATTCATTATGTACCTGTGGCAAACATTCGATTTTGTATCATTGTGTAAATGTGTTCCGAGTCGACGTCTGAGTCGGAACTCTAACTTCTTGACTTTTAGGTTAAGCTTATTTATTGAAGATATGTTCTCAAGGCATTCATAACTTTCTTACTTGGTTGCTTTATTAATTTAGAAGAGAAAATTTTGCGTAGTGTAGAACATAACCTCAAACACCACATTTATCATTGATGCACTTATCCGCTATGTAATAGTAAATATCCATCCATATAAACTTAGAGACATAACGGTATGCGTTGGTTTCACATAATCACTTCCAAATTCATTCACCTTACAAGCAGTAGTTAAAACTCTTTGGCTTTATTAATTTCACACCACACACACACGCGAGAATTTATGTTCTTTATTATTCGTAAATGATTAGTTTTCTATTATATGTGTATGCGTTTCAATTATTTTGCAAAGAAAAAAATTGTGTTTTTTTCTTTTTCTTTTTCGTTTTCGTTCTTTTTTTTTTTGTTTTTATTTTCTATGAATTTATTTAAACAGGATGTGCTTGAGTGTCGGATTATTGAACTCGAGGCCGCTGTATTACGCCTGCAGGAAAAAGTTAATAATGTGAGTATATATCTATCAGTTGAATGGCAAAAGCGAGAGACAGAGAGAGAGAGACGAAGAAAGAAAGAAAAAAAAAAGGAAAAAGCAATAAAATCTAATAAAATGCATAAATAAATAAATGGCACGTTGCTTATATGTGCGAATGTTTGTGCACAAAATGTAACTTAATGTTAACAAATGTCGTTGAAGTGTGTAACTAACTGACCATTAGAAATTCAATTTCCGAAAGTGTCACTAAAGTGCCTGAAATTATTGATGCCCCATACATACATACATAGATACATCTGGCCATTAACTTTGTTCGAATGTTGTAACGATTGTAATGTGTATACGATTCACATATGTAGGCATCGCATGATCGTAGATAGATACATACGTGTTGTTCTGTCCAGAATCAAGATTTAAAGAAATTACTTTAAAAGAAGTTTAAGTAAGCAACGACACGTCTGAATATGAAAATTAAATAAGAAAACGAAAATCGAAGAAATACATACATTCATGTTGTGCATCTGTGTGTGTGTGTTGCATGTGCGTAGTTTGCAGTGAATTTTAGTTGGATAAAGAACAACAACAACAACACAAGCAAACGAAAACTAAACTCATTTCTCATTTACTTATGTATGTCTTCTATAATTCTTCCATATTTGTATGTGTGCAGGATATGTTTATAAACATGGATATAATGACATATAAACATTTTCGCTTAACGTCCATAATAAGCCTAAGCTGTAAGCCGACTAAACTTACTTAGTTACTTCTTGCTGGGCGATGGTCCGGTGATCTCCGAAGCGCTGTACTCTATGCACAAAAATACTCCCCTCGTTGTGCACACACATACACATGTAAATAATATTCGCTTGTAATACAACACTTTTCTAAGTAAATCCGAGTACTTCGTAAGCAAAAGCCAGAGCAGTAGTCATCTAACTATCAGAAATACGTTAAGAAGGCTTAAATCTATTAACACAAACATTGCAACATACCACGACACATTCATTTTTAATACTAATTCAACTACAACTGGAGGAAGATGAAGAACAACACATTTTCTGTTCCTTTTACTTTTACGTCCGCCCATAACTAGGATGACGAAAGTACACTAAATAATACAATTTCGCTTAGAACGGCCAAGAAGTAGACATCAGAGTCACTCGTGCATAGATTTAAGTACTACATCGCCAGCCATTCGGACATCTAGGGACCATTCCGGGCGTTCCTCTGTCTCTTTGATAGAAACTCTTAAGTTGACAAAAATTGGAGATTGACACATGTGGTCGTTTCTATTGCTTATATGCCGCGATAGAATTTATTCCCAAATTTTGAACTCAATTCGTGTCTTCGAAAATAGCTGAAGCATTTTTAACCATCTTTTGCTGTTTACGTCTTCACTCATTCATGGAACTCTCTACGTTGCCGAAAGTGTAACAGTCGCAACTGCTTGCCTCCGGGTTCAAATCTCAGTGCGGTTTGTTGATCGAACTCGGTCGTGGCTATTCTTGGTCGTTCCTTCACTGGTTCTCTTAATATTTCTAAATTAATAAAAATTAAAGATTGGCTCATATGTTCTTTTTTTATTATTTATATGCGTCCATAGGTTGAACTCGATTCATTCGCGCAAATCCAATATTATAAAAGAATATATATTTGATCTTGTCCGATAATCCTGATTGTATAGAAAGACACTTTCTTGACACTTTCTCTTTGCTCATTCCGGGAATCTCTACCTTTCCGCGTAGTCCAGGAAACAACCGACTATCAAGTCGATGGTCGCGCATTGAAATCTCAGTAGTTGTGGTTTGATGACCTTATCTACTCGTAGCTATCGTGAGTGCTCAGTCGTTGCCGATTGCGCGTACCCCCACTTTCCGTCTTTTTCTTTTTGCTCACTTCTCTGTAACTATCACCGAGCCAAAGGCATAGGGCTCTTGTTCCCTCTTGGATGGATCCCGCAGCGAGATGAAAAAAAAAGGATTTCTTCACACGTGCATACCCGCCTTGGATGACAGGTATCCAAAATTCGTTTTAAAATAATCCCATCGAACTCTAACTTTGCTTTTCTCTGTGTTCTTTCACTACAAAGGCTTAAAAAGAAAACGTTTTCGTTACGTTTTTCATTTCATGTCGAGTGCTTCCCTTTTACGCCTTCGCACATGAAGGCTTTTAAAGAAGACATTAATCCTGTTTATGGCCAAATATGCATTCATGTCTCGCTATGTATATGAATATTTACGCATCTAAGCTCTTTCCCTTCCCTTCCTGTTCGTGTGGAAGAAAGGATACGCTTTCCCCGAAAATGCTTTCTCTTTTATATTTTTCCTAATTCTCCCCAATTTTGCTTTACTACTTCTTCACAAATATTCCATTCAGTCATTCGTTTTTGGGTGTTTGACTTATGATATTTTTCTTATTTGTTGTTGTTGTTGTCATGTTGTATTTTTCCTTTAATGACCGCTTTGTGGTTAATACCATTAATACTTGTTTCCTTGTGTCCTTGTATCCCCCATTAGGGCATTTGTTGTTTTTTCTTCTGTTTTTTTTTTTTTTTTTTTTTTGCAACGCATGCTACTAATGTGATATCCTCGGGGAGCTTTCGATAAATTCTTAACATATATTCTTGTTTTGGTTTAGGGTTGTTTGCCGCACACACTTCAAATTTGTTGTTTTACTAATTAAATTGAATTAAATGTAATATGTTTGTTGTAATCACTAATGTACATGCAAACATCATTAGTATAAATTACATAATGCTTACGACGAAAATGATGAATTTTTAAGGAGAAAACGAAATCGAGAAATTACTTCAAATTTTAAAGAGTTCGAATGCGAACTAAAAGTTTTGCTTAATAGCGTAATAAAATCTTGTTGAATATTTCCTTATTGCCTTGTACTTCCTTTAAAGTCTACGAAAAAAAAAAAAAATTCATTGCATGCGAGACATGACCGTTCACGTACACGACCTGTGCCAAAATCGATTCAAATTTGCTTTCATTAAACAATTTTCACGATTTGTGAAATCCAAACAAATATTAATTGGATAGAGACGGACTCTGGCAGGACTGTTTACGGGTGGCAGTCATATCCTGCTAACCAAAACCGTTGAGGGAAAACTTAATATGCGTATGGATTTGTATTATAACACATTGATCAATAATTTCCGGAGTTCGCCCATAGATTTCGTCTCCAAAAAATCCTTTATTACTATGCAGCAGCTATGCAGCATAGTGTTGATGAAGAAGGATTACACGCATAAGAGGACGGCGTGCCGCCTTGTGTGGCATCCGAATAACTCTAAGACAAGCGGTTGAAAACGTTGTGAAAGCCGCGCTATCCTGGTAATAAACTTCCTTGGTGGACAAATCTCCTTTATCTCCGTAGGCCGCTTATCCGGGAATACCTGCAACCAAAACGTAAAATTACCCCAGTAGTTAATACCGTAACTGTATTTAAAGACAATGTGCTCTAAACGAAAACTTGGGCATTGGAAAGCTGTTTCCCACATAGGGCTCATGCACAGTGGAGCAAACGTATCTTATCGCAAGGCGAAGCTTATAACGACAAAATCGCATAAATTCGAACTGCTAAAGATCTGCTGCCAACCGGCTATTCTTTCTTCGTAAATTTCATGCTTTGGAAAAAAATTTGGATCAGATAATGAGATTATTTCGGAAACTTAAAAGATTCCTTATGATCTTGTTGTCCTGACCAATCGTTCTGTAAAAAAGATATTGAAGTGTCATTGAAGGTGGTCGGTCCTACCATTCTTCAAAGAAACTGTGTGGGTAAGCAAAAAGTATCGAATTTTGGTAAAAAGAAAAAAAAGTTTTTTCTTACGTAGTTCCGGAAATTATTGATCAGTGTATAGGAAGTAATTAAAAACTTCTAAAATATTGCTTTAAACCGTGCCAAGCCAGCAATCGCACGATCGATCGATTTTCTCCAATAACCTCCGTGTTATCGCTATTAGGGTAAGTTTGGTTCTTACGGTCGATACAGAAACACAATTGGAGACTTCTGTTAGGGCCTTTAAAAATCGATGGGCTCACTTTTTTGCTTAAAGATGTCGAGGCCTAAATACTTTTAGGGAATAATTCACCCAAATATATTTTAGACTTAAAGATCAAAGATGAAGTCAGTTCTACTCAAACAAATTACTGGAAAGATCTGAAAAATGCTTTGCAAAGGTAATGATGAAGTTCCAAAACAAGTGATTGAAAACAACAGAATAGAATTGTCTCGGAATACATACGAACCTCCAATATATAAAAAAAGTGAGTGATCTTTGTAAGTTTTCGTTCAACTCGATTCATTTCATCTCGGAAATGCTTACGATTCATGTAATACGATGATGGCCAGAAGAGAGTCAGGAAAGGGAAAGAGAAAGGGAAACGGCAGGCAGCCGAAGCCTAGTGAATGTGTGGCCAATCGGTAAGAGTAATTTCTTGATTGACTAAGCATTCACTATACCTTCGAGCAAAGTAAACACTGACGCGCTGGGACTTGGACCCGAGATTACTGACTTGGCAGTCGCGATTCCTGCCTACATACATATATATACTTAAACAGTTTTGTAAAATGCTTTTGTCCAACACTTTCACAAAAGAGACTGTGTCGGAAAACCAGTCGGTACTCAACGGTACTTTGTTCTCAATCAAATTTGACAACGACATCGATTTTCTAAGTTATCTTAAATCGTACTTAATAGGACTGACTGCCTTTGCAATCCAACTGTGAATATCTCATGAGTCATAAAAAAGGTTAATAACCAGTCGGTTCGGCGTAATTTATTATTAAAAGTTCCTCACGAATTGCGTCGTTAAATTCGGATACACACGTTCGGATAATAAATTTTGCGGAAAAATCAAAGTGAAACAAACGAATAAGATTGCAGTTTTATTAAATAATAAATTAATAAATTAATTGTTGAAAAAACTAGTAAGATTCACAAACAGCAATAACTAAAAGAAAAATCCGCGTTTTTCTATACATAACGTGAAGGAGTTGAAATAAATAATAGGAGGGTATAGGAGCTCGAGAGCAAGATGCCTTCTTATAGTTTTTTTTTTCCTTACCCTTCTTCGGCTTGCAAGGGTTTACATTGCAATTATGCCATAACCTCTCCCGACACCTCCCATTTTCTTACCCCAGTCAAAGACTAGTTCCGATTTCATTACTAAAACACATTGTGCAAGGAATAACTTCTGTATCAAAAAATTTTATTACAATTTTTTTTTTTTTAAGTTATAGTAGACGTACTGGTCTTAAAAGGGTAACACAGCACTAAACGAAATTTGTTTTACGTTTTATTGAAGTTTTAAGCTTTTATGTCGACGCGTAATTTTTTATTTCACATGACGCGCACATAGTGCGTCATTAAAATCGCTCTATGACGCGTGTGGATGCCAAGCGCACCAATACGAGCGTATGCACGCATCATAATCAGTTAACTGCTTGTGTCAATAACAATAAGCAAAGAACACTGTTTGATATTTCTTTGAGCGTCTTGTTCGACTCTGCTCAAATTAGAACGCTATGGGTTTTAATTTAATGACGTGCACTGACGTTTTTAAGTTAAGAAAATTGTAAGATACATGTTGGGGTTAGCCAAAAATCTCCGATTTTTGTGGAACTATTCCCCACAACAATTCTAACGTCAGGTAATTCTTTTAGAAAAAGAAGCGACAACACTATAATGGGGCATGGCCCACCATTAAATTCCCCATAGCACCTGCAGTTATTAATGTAACGAGATTTCAAAACAAACAAGAACTTTAGTGTCGGGCAAGTCCGATTAACAGATACCCTACGCCACTTGACGTTGTGGTAATAATACATCAACAGTTACACACACAGTGTTTTCAATATGCGAAGACTCACTTTTCATGAAAGCTCGCATTTTGATGGATAATCGAAACATCACATGGCGTAATCCAAATTTAGCAAACTTCCTAAAAATCTTATTATTCTTCAGCTTTCGTCATGAAAAACTAGAAAACATACTTTCACTCCATACAAAGGCTTGCTGCTGTTCACGATAACCTCTAAATATATTGGGGTACAAAAAATAGACCTATGTGATCCAAATTGCCTGACTACTTATCTTACTTAGGGGGGGGGCCGAAAAAATAGGACCATTTTGTTTAACTTTGGTCCATAACACTAACAACTAGGCCTTTTTGGCATACATTTCCTGGCTTATATTCCCTGGGAATCCTTATATGCCATGGCATCCAAAAAATAAACCTATGGAGTCCAAGTTCGGTAAGGTTGACTTCTTGGTCAATTTACTATTATGAACCGATTTTCACAATGAAATCTTGAAAATTAGACCTTCACCTGAGTTTGCGTAGGAATGGTTTTATGAGCGGGCGTTCAAAACATTACCCAAGCCGAACCAAGTTTTTCATATCAATAAATTCTTGCTATCATCGAGCGACTTTTGTCAAACAATTTTGGAAATTGCATTTGGGTGTGGTTTACATCCCTACAAAATTAATGTACACTTGTAGCGCACGTGGCGCAGGGTGCAATTAAAAAAATATTAGAACAACTTATTTAATTCATATACGCTTTTTACGCGAATTTAGATGAATTCCTTCATGAAAGTCATACGAAGAGCAAAAGTTGAATATTTAAAGAAAAATGTAAAAAAAGTGAATAGCTTTTGGTGAATATTTCCTACGATATTTAACACTTTCACTGCTTTCGTGTCTACTTTTTCATGAAATTCTTTTTCTTTTTTTTGTTTTCTCTTCTCTTTCATTTTATTCTCTATTGGCAAAAGAAGTATACGTTTTTTGTTCTATTTGTTAAGCAAACAAAGAGGAAAAAGGAAACAAAGTTAAGCAAAATCTTCAAGCGATTTTTTATTTTCATTTTCATTTTTTTTTGTTTTTCTCCTTTTTCTTTTAGTTTAAGCGAAAATAAAGCAAAGAAAAATGGCTTAAAAGGATAAAATTTATTAAACGACTTTTTCTTATTTATTTTCTACTAAAAGGAATAACACACATATGCACGTACACATACAGGCATACGTAGAGTTGGAGTTTAAATGGTTAGGAAAGGGATAAAAGCAAAATCGCAGCAGGCAAACGAAGTAACGGCGTTTGGCTTCAAAAAAATATAAATTTATTGGTTTTAACGATAAATAGCGTATGACGAGGCAAAAGAAGTAGAATATAATAGTGTGGGTGGCTGTGTGCGGTAAGGGTTATAACAATGAAAATTTATACTGAAATGTTTTTGCAGTCATGGCGTTACCAATGGATAATAATCTGATCGCATTTCCAATGTATGCATGATTTGTTGCAGGCATGGTTAGCATGTTTTATCTCTTTCTCTTTCTTTACGGTTTCAATGATTTTGTTTTATGTTCAAAGGATAATGTTTTTGTAAGTGTATAAGCATTCATTTTTTGTTTTTTTTTTTTTTTTTTTTTTTGCGAAATTTAACTAACTATTAAACTTGCTTTTGTGTGTATATAAGTATGCGACTTAGCAGTGAATAATGTTAATACATTATTGCATATCTGTGTGTGTGTGTGTTTGTCTGTATGCACCGAAATGTATAAGTAATTATTATCGAAATAATGGGATGTTCCTCAACTTGATTTGTCTTTAATAAAGAATTAAAAAAAAAAAAAAAACGAGTACTTAATAATATGTTGTATTAAAGGCAATAAAACAAAATACGTAATAACATATTCTACGGTGAATGAACACGAACGAAGTGTGTAATCAAAATTCCCCTCACTCAATACATTAAAAATAATAAGATTTTGAAAAGAATTTAATGTAATTTTTTTCCTTTGTTTTTTAAATAAGGAACTAAGATGTAGGGTCTTCTGAGCATTGCTTTATTCAAGAGCGGAGTAAGTAATTTGCTTTTGAATATGGTAACAGTCATTCATTGCTCATCAGCATTAACTAGCGTATTCCTGCGAAAACGAATTTGACTTAATTGAAGCTCCCAATCAAGGCATTAGTCTGCCATCTTATCAACAATAAGTTTCCACTTTTCAGGCAATTTTGTTATCCCTTCGGCATAAAATTTCTGATCTTTTGCAGCAAAAAGATTTTCTATACACCTAATTCTCTTTTTACACGAATTTTTTTACACGAATTTGATTTAACACGAGTTCAAAAGAAAAAAAATTTCTTTTTTTACACGAATTGTTTTGTTTTAGCACGATTTTATATTTACGAATTTCAGATATAATTACCTTTTTCCAAAGTAAAAGTTATTTTTTATAAACGAAATATATTAAGTGAACTCTAAGAAGAATCTTTTAATATTGTTTACACCTAATTCTCTTTTTACACAAATTTTTTTTTATATGTGTTTTTTCGGAACGTTTCTATTGTGTAAAAAGAGAAATAGGCGTATATGATTTTGCCCTATCATCTGACATCTGAATTAAAAGATTTGCCAAATAAAGAATTTTGCAGAGAACGAACGTTTTGTAATCTGATGATGCAATGGTGGATCTGAAAGTACATCCCAGCCAAGTTCTAAAAATTTTTGGCAAATCACGAAAGCAGTATGAGGTCTTGGACTGTCGTAATGAAGAAGAATATCTCTTCGGTTGACCAATCCTGGACGTTTCTGCTGCGAGGTATCATTGAATTTGATTAGTTATTCACAGTATACCTCAGAATTGATTGTTTTGTTACACGCCAGAAGCTCATAATATGATTTTTATAATATAACCGAACTGATAGCAAAATTCTCTTTTCGTGGATATACTACGGTTTTGGTATTGTTTGAAATGGCTCACCGTGTTTCGACCAAGCACAACTGCGTTGCTCACTTTTGTATAGGATCCGTTAAGCACCACCAGTTATAACTCTCCTCAGGGATGGATCATTCTGGTTTCATCTTAACAGCACATCGCAGATATTAATGCGTTGTGTCAAATGAATTTCTTTTAAATCTTATGGAATCCAAAGCCATTCACCTTTTTTACAAATCCCAATCTTTTCATGCAACACACTAATGGTTGCATTGGATAATTTAAGTTTTTGCGCAATCTCACGAATCGTTATGTATCGTTCACCTTCGATCGTAACGTTTTTGTTGGTCGTCATCAATGGTATTTGGCCCACCAGGACAAGGTGAAGCTTTCACTGAAGAATTCCTCGAGCGAAATTTCGCGAACCAATTTTGGCATGCTACAGCATTAGTTCCATGCACACAAAAAAGTAAAATATGTCCTATGTGCTTACTTCGATCTTCCATTTTAAAAATTACTTATCACTGCTATAACACAACCGATCACTTTGAAAGTTTTTGACAAAATAAATATAAGCCTACTCTACATAACCATATATACCTTTAATGCTAATTATCTGTCTAGATACATGAAAAATGTTATTTGAACCTGGTGTCGGGAAAAACAGCAAGAAATTTATCGAGTACATAATAATATGTGCTGCATACACTCCGAGGTCAACGATTGCTAAGCGAAGCTTAATGATAGTACTTTCACTTTTATTTCTAGCGAAAGGCATGACACTTGCCGATTAGGCAATCACCTACTGGCCACCAAGTATGTAGCAGCTTGCTCAGTCCATTTTCAAGTGTCCAAATTCGACATTTTCATCATATAACTACAAAATCAGTTATTCAAGGGTAACTAGGTATCAGTTCTCAAAATATTTCTGAACTGCTTTTCCAATGTTATTTAACGACTTGCCATCTATTTTGTCTTTGAACACACCGCGTAGATAAAAGTATGTGACACTTAGGAATACTGTGTCCAAAAAATCCGTTTTCTCTAAACGCGCCAAGATTTTATGTATTAAACGTCCACCGTAATTAATTTAGAATTAGGACTTGACTTTTTGCATTCTACTCTCCTAGTCTCCTTATTTGACACCAACATCAACAGTGATGTGACGAAAAAATTAATCCACTACATCGTTAGGCCCACCATAATGAATTTAGTATCAACACATTTACCTTATCGTCTACTACTCTCCAAGTCCTTTCATTTGATACCCATATCGCTGGTATTATTAAGAAAAAATTAATCCGCCACATCGTCTGCTCTACCACATTTATTTCGAAATTGACACATTTTTAGGTAGATAATAAATGTCCATTGGAGGAATGCATAAAATAATTTCCAATATTCTGTCTTGTTTGCCTTATGACTCATAAACGTAAAAGCTGAATAAAGTAAAAAAAAGGAAGATTTAATCACATACACCTTTGTATGGGCATGGCCGCCTTTTTTCATTTTCGCACATAAATAATAGAGTATTCCTTTACGTAAACGTCGAAAATTTTCGCCTTCTATTTTTCAAAATTTGCAAATAATGAGCAAAAATGGAGTGCCGTAAAGTTTACGCTTTCCTGCGGACGTATTCTTCGACCGATTTGGTCCATTCTCAATACTAATTTGCGTGCAAGAACATGCAATGTCTTTGGTAAATTTAAAGTCGAATGCAGCCAGGAGAACGTTAACAACAGAGATAGCACTGACGGACAAACGGACATGCGGTGCTCATCAAGCGTACATATACTTTGTGGGGTCTCTGATGTTTCCTGAAGCGTCCCGCGGTCGTGCGTATATTAATATAACGTACAATTTTCACATACATATCGTTTTTCTATTCCTCTTTTACTTGTCGGAAAAGTCAAATAGGGGAGCTTGAAGATATGTGACAAGCGTGCAAAACATGTTGCCGTTCTATTCATATGAAGTATAAATAATAGGTTTAAATAAATTACGATCGTTTATCAAAAGTTATACAATTAAACTCTAAGTTAATGTCAAAAATGATCTCATAACATCACACAACATAGCGACAGCCTTGATGCCAAATTTAGAATAATTATCGGCTTTGAGTCAATATTTCACGAAAGAATTTAAAATTTATTTTATTATCAGAAACTTTTTTTATAGCTCGCTCTAATCTTTAACGTTAATTGAAGTAAAGTAAAGTTAGCAAAGCAAATGAATGAATAAAATTCACTCTTTCACACCAGACAATTTGTGTGTTTACAGGCGGGCATGTGTGTATGTGTGCGTGCGTGTGTGTGTGTGTGCGTGCGTGTATGTCTTAATAATTTGCAAATGTCATCATTTTTCAAATGCACTCATTTAGAAACAAAGTATTTAGTAACATGACTTTTTGAAAAGAAAGAAAGCAAAGAAAGTGATGCTAAGAGGGATAAGAGATAAATGCATTTACTTACTATGATGCCATACAATAAACACCTCTGCACTCGGCTACACTTGATAGGCCATTATTTGCAGGCATTCAAACAACAACAAGAAGAATTTTTTTTCCAGCGTGTATTCTTTTCTCTCTCTCTCTCCGTACATACAATGAAAGCAAAATATGAGAAGAAAATAAGTATATTTAGCCTAAACCACGAATTGTGAACACTCGTCACTTACTCGACAACTTTTACGAGAATTTGAGAAAACTGAGAATATGGAAAGTTTTGAAACTAAACTTGAATGGGACGGCAATCTTCGTACGCCTCTATATATTTTGTAAACACTCGTCACTTACTCGACAACTTTTACGAGAATTTGAGAGAACTGAGAATAAGGAAAGTTTTGAAACTAAACTTAAATGAAACGGAAATCTTCGCACGCCTATGTATATTTTGTAAACACTCGTCACTTACTCGACAACTTTTACGAGAATTTGAGGGAACTGAGAATAAGGAAAGTTTTGAAACTGAACTTAAATGAAACGGAAATCTTCGCACGCCTCTGTATATTTTGTAATCACTCGTCACTTACTCGACAACTTTTACGAGAATTTGAGGGAACTGAGAATAAGGAAAGTTTTGAAACCAATCTTCACACTCGTCACTTACTCAACAACTGGAAAAATATAAAGTTTTCAAAGTAAACTTAAATGGACATCGGTGCTTACAATTCAGAAGTGGAAATGGAAGTTTTCACACTCTTGTAACCTATGCCTATGGCAGCATTGAAGCCAATTTTCAGAGCTGTGACGTTTTACCTTACCATACTGTAAAGGCAAAGAGACACAGATTGGGAATATACGAATATTGTGTTACATAATATTAGAAGCACTGAGTGAACTCTTGTTTGTTGCATGCCAAACCAAACCGTAAAGATAGTAATTTCTTGCGAGATTGGAGGCGGGAATCCTCTTCAATGCAGTACAAAGTAAGCAAGCGCTGCAATAAAATTCATGAACCCCATGGAATAAGAGATACTTGAAAAAAGCTCCACTTGTACATAAAAGTTCAAAAATTACAAAAGCCACAGCATTTAAAGAAATTTGAGTCCATTAAGTAAAAATTCCTCTTTAATTAATACCTTTTTTTGCAAAACTTATTATATTTAAGTGTAGCTATATAAAATCCATTACAAATTTTAATTTTATTTGCAAGCATAAAAAGGTATTCTTTTTTTTGATTCGAGAAAGAAGAAAATAAGAAATCACATAATTTTAACTTTTTTTTCTATTCCTCTACAAAGTGAGCACATTTGCAAAATGTTGACCGTAGGTTAGCTAGTCTTCATTGTATTTATTTATATCCGTCTTTTATTAATGCTGTCCGTTTGTCCTTCCTTCTTTGTTTCTTGTGCTCAATCTACAAATCGGTATACTGTGGTAAGATACTATGATGAAGTTTTTGCGTATGTATGTGACACGCAGAAGGAGTTGAACTGAACCCGCCTTTCACTTTCAATAATCTTGTCTGTCCGTTTGGTTGGTTTTCTTATGTTCAGTCTACAGGCCACAATTTTTGAGATACTGTGATGAACGTTGCTACATCGACATGTTTTGGCCTAAGGACGAAGATTATTGAAAATAGTTTTGATTGGAACATTTTTCGACTGCTTCCCATATATACCGTTCTATTTTGAAAAATAGTTCAGGGGAGTAGCGCAGTGTGTTTAACAATGGATCATGGCCCACTATAGTGCTTTTTGAATAAGTCTGAAGTGAACTCATTTAATAAGTTACATGAAAAACATTTTTTGAAATAAACATTTATTAACATTAACTACAACAAGGATAATAAATTTTATCCCGGAATCGCTTTCATATGCCGACACACAAATCAATTTTGGGTCATTTCAGAAAAAAAAATCGAATTTTTTACAAACTAATATTTTAAGCACGCGAAGCTTTTACATATTGTTGCATAAAGGGGAATGCGACAACATTTGTTTGCCATCCTTTAGGTCATTTAATAATTTTTTTTTTAAACAAACTTTTCTACCCAATTTATGATAGCCTACAGCACTTGTAGGGTAAAGGGTGCATTAAGTTTGTGCGGATGTATGCAACCCCCAGAAGGATTTGAGATAGACCCACCCACTTTCTAATCATTCTTTCACAATGAGTCTCCGAATCGATCTAAGCTTGTGTGTCCCTCTGCCCGTGTGGTTTTCTTGTGTTTCTATTTTACACTGACCTGAATTGGCCCAAGAAAGAACGCTATTGAAAACGTTTCGGATCGGACCACTTGTTCGACCACGCAACATTTCCTTCACCTGTTAATGGTGATCCGTCCCCCAGTATAATGGATTTGCTTATTTTTAAGTAGATTTTTTACTTTTTTTAATGAACTCAAAACTCCCCAACCATGGCAGGCCCATCAAAAATGTGTACGGTCTAGCATTCTCGGGACATGGTGTTTTTTATATTGACCAATTCTGGCCAGGTCTCGTGACTTGCTTTTACACAATACCACATTCCAACGGACAATCCCTTCCAATCGCGTTATATGCGCAACATAATCTCGTAAAACATCAGTCTTGGCTTTGAAGTCGTCTATCGTGCTTCACATTTTTTTGATCATATTCTTTGTCAAACGACACACACGCACATGTTGTACCCATTTTTTAATAACGACAATGATTTGCTGAAAAAAGGTTAGATTTCGTCGTTGCATGCTACAACCGATATGTATATCCAGCCATACACAAATAATTTAAAATTTTCTTAATCTGTTTTCATATTTAATTACTTAACAATGTCCTGGCTACTTACATATAGACGATGTTCGATCATTGGTCAACTAGGCTGAAGGGCGTTTTTGTACCCTTGACCGAAGGATGAGGGCTATATTCATTTTGTCGAAACGTTTACAATGCCCACAAGGAAGCCTTACAGCACACACATGTCAAAACTGAGAACACCTTTGCTTTTCGTGTCTTTTCCTCATTGCCGCTAAATTCCAAGAGACACACAATGTAAATTTCCATAAAATTATGCTACAAAATTAGAAAAAATCAACCACGCCCATTCGACATTATGGGATTATGCAAATTTACTTTTTATCAATCGTTTATAGAATAACAGTGATGGGTATTAGATGGGTCGGGCGCAACCGAATTTAATTTTCTTACTTGTTTGGCATTGAAATTTCTAGAACGAAACCGTATACATCCCGTTGCATTGGATAAATCATCTCGATCTTTAAGTTTACAAATTTTTCTCACGCTTGCATAACGTTTTGATGATATCATTGCCGAATGCAGCGAGTTCTGTTAAAAATTTCATATAACATAGCTTTTTACAATAATGTGAACACTGAGACGATTACCGAAATACAAAAGTATTTGCATAAAAAATTTCACCTTTCAAACAAGCGTCAATATGTCACAACTTGATCTAACGACAAAAATCTCTCAATATTTTTTCCCCAAAGTTAAGTAGAGAGTGTAAAATGATTCCAGTGACAAAAATCTCTTAATCATTATTCCCCTATGATGGATATCATATGTTAATGTTGCGTCGTGGAGAATGCAAAAAGATTCGGTGTCAGCGATATATTCGGCGAAATATTACTTGTCTCACTATAAATCAAACCGATACAAGTGGGCTTTATAGTGGTTTGCATTTAAATCAATCTAAAGATATTAACACACATTAATCAATTGGGTTGACGTTTTCAACAAGAGTACAACAACACTCGCATTTATAAAAAGTTGATTTCATTCGTATTACAAAAGATATAATGCACAGAATGCACATAAACATGCATAAAACTAAGTTATTTTAGTTATGTTATTAAAACTAAAGCAACTAAAGTAAGCAATAAGTAAATTATTTTAATAAGAAGTAAGTTATTTCAACTAAACAAGACCTTACATCTGTCCACTGCTAGATTTATGGATATCCCTAGACGCCGTTTATTTTATTGATATGTTCACAGACACAGAAGTATGAGCAGCTGAAAAACAACAGAACGTGTTCTTGCATTTTGATGAAATATTAGAAAGTTTTCCTTTAATCTTCATTGTCTAGGCTACACTTAGTATAAGTAGATGGGAATTTCATCACGTCACATTATTTCGCTTCTCTACGGCTGCAGATTTCGTACTATGGCAAAATATCTTTCTTGTTTTCCAAGTAAAAAATTAATTCCAAACCACTCTACTCAGACCGTTTTCTATTATATTATTCCCTTCTTATACTGTCTTACGAGAAATTTCGTTAAGACAAATACTTCTTGTTATACCCTACATCGCTAGTGGTACAGGGTATATTAAGTTTGTACGGACGCATGTAAAACGAAGAAGGACTTAAGACAGACTCACCTTTTATTATACAAATGGATTCAGAATCACAATCATAAGCCTTCCTGTTCGTCTGTCTGTTCGCCCGTCTAATGTCTGTCCATACAAATTTGGGTTTAACCTACAGTTCGCAATTTTTGAGATATTTTGATGAAATTTGGGGCGATGACATGTTTTGATCCACGGATGAACGATTGGCCCACTTTTTCGACCACGGCCAATACAACACCCGGTTTTGAAAAGACATTATATGGAAAGAATTGCAATTTTCAAAATTTCTCGATAACACTCGCTCTGTAATGATGTTCAGAAACTCTAAATTGATACGAAAAATTTGGTTCGGCTGACGAAATATTTTTAATGCTCTCCCATTTCCGTTCCTACAAAAATTGAATCTGTATATAATATATAGTAGAAAGGTGTAATATTTAACATGTCATGGTAAAAATTAGTTTATAATAGTAAATTGACATAGAACTCATACTTACCGAATTTGGACACGTACCTCTATTTTTTGAATATGAGGATTCCTCCGATATTCGGGCTCTCATGACAAGTATGCCTTTGCATGAAAATAATGTGCAACTTTTGGTGTTTTATTACCGAAACTAGTGAATAACTATATTAGACGAAAGGTGTAAGGTATCTAATAGTCGGCCAGGCCCGACTATAATGTTCTTACTTGTTTTAATTTAACTAAAACAAAAATTCTCTACAAGCAATTTTCAAGGAACTATAACAGCTTTCATTGTAATGGGTATGCGGCTTTTCAACTTAACACGACTTCGACTGCATTATCCGCTTTAAAAACCAATACCCACTGAAGTCATCACAATAATAATTAATGATAACGGAAATTAGAAGATTTTTCTCTTAAGATTGCTGTAAATGTATGGGTGATTGTACATTGAAAGTAATATTTTTGCTGTAATGTTCTTTCTATAAAACTCAACTATTTTTATAAAGAAATCATACTCCAGCGAATTTATCAAAAACAAATAAGAAGAGAGCATATCTATATATCCCGCGAAAACTGCTTCAGCACTCCGAAATATGTCTTCAAAAATCTAATTGAGAAAAAAAGCATATGAACAAAAGTGACGCTTGGCAACTGGATCCAAATCAAGCGTTTATCATCTGCCTACGCCATGGTAGACGCTTCAGGACATATTCTGCCTAATCGCACACTTCACGAAAATGCTTCAACTTTCACAGCCATATCTAGAGCTATCTGTCAAGTTGTGGATGTTGCTGGTCAAAACACCGTCAAAACTGTTATGTAGTCAGCCTGTGTAGCTATCCTGACTCCTTTGACTTCCAGCTGGAGCACTATTAACAAATTAAGCGATACTTTAGAATTAGCTTTGGTGAGAATAAAACGCCTTGGTTACCTAATCATATCGGTTTGGTTAGAAAAGAGCTAACTGACCAAGCAGGAAGATCTACTGGCTTTGCACCTCTACACGACATTGTGGAAAGGTTGGACCCTCAAAGATACATTGAAAGGAAAGTTAAAGTGCAACTTATAGAAGCAAATTTACATACAATACTATCATCAGCACTGGTACTCTGTTGAGTCTCACCTAGTTCCTCCATTTTGTGCAACAAATTTTAACAAAATTAAGATCAAAATATTTGAGAGAATTCGTCTTTGGCCATGCAATTGCAAAACATCAATGGATTCTTCAGAAATATTCTTCTTCAATCTGCAATTGCGGACAAATTTTTCCCCTTCTTCACAATCGGTACAACTGATTCTACGGACATCCTGAAATCAGCTAGAGAATGCGATTTCAATTTAAAATATTACTCTATTAAGTGCACTAGACTTAATTTACTTTTCTCAAAGAGTGTGGACAGACAGACTGCATTTCTTTTCATTTAGTCTAAAATTATAATAATAATCAAAATACTTTAAGTTTCAGAAATGAGCTTATTCTAGTTTCATTTGAAGCGAATACTTTTTTAGTCTACGCCATTTGTGCTACAAGGGTGCGAATGTATGCGACACCCAGAAGGACTTGACATATTATTCTTATTATTATTAATTTAGCTAGAGAGACTAAAGTCTTAAAGGGTTAGCATCTAAGGCTATCAGCTTTATTAAAAACTCTACCGCACTTAAGATTCGAAACCACGAACACTGAGTTGCTAGTCAAAATTCGTTTTCTTCAATCACTCAGGCGAATAGGCCTTGAGATAAACACACCTTTTATTATATCGATCGATTCACCCTTTTTGTCAGTGAATTTTAATCTGATCCGTCCGTCCGTCCGCCCGCCTGTATGTCTGTCTGTCTTATCTCCTTATGCTCAACCTATAGGTCGTTGTTTTTAAGATATTTTTTTAACATTTGTTACTCTCTGGCATGTCCTAACCCGAGGACGAACACTATTGAAAAGGGTTCGCGACAGATATTATGAAAAGTTGTTATATGAATAACCAAGCATATTATGCGAAGTAGTGTAGGGTATTTAACCGTGGGAGATGTCCCACTTAACACGTGGTCTTACTTGTTTTTATAAAGCAACTTTAATTCTTCAAGTTTGAAAAACGGACTTATTCCAATTTCATTTAAAGCGACTACATTTTTACTTGTTTATAATGAAATCATTTACGTTTGTGTGGACAAAAACATACTTTGATGTGTTAGAGACCTAAGCTCACATTTCGAATTTAAGTAAAGTCTGTTTTTAGTTTGTAATGTTATTTTATATATAAATATCCTTCCGCTTTCCAAATCCTCCTACAATTATTTTTTGTGCCATCACAACTTTTTCGTTCTTCATATGCAACAAGCTCGAAAAGCAAAAAAAAAAAAAGAACTTAATACAATTCGGGGTTGTTTTTTATTATTTAATGTTTTATTTGTTTTTGTTTAAAATGTCCACTCGTTCATCAACAGTAATAACAAATTTTCTTACGCTCTGTTGAATTTCATTAAAACTTTGTTTGATGTACGGCAAACAAGACAGCTGTAAAAGTGAAATAAATAGAATAAGAAAATAAAAAAAAAATTATTCGCCACTTTTTAATTAACAATTTAAGTCAATATTGATCCGCTCTTTCATTGCTCTCGACTTTTTTTTGACCGCTTTTCTGTTTATTTTCTTCTTCTACTAACGGATGAGGAACGTAATAAAATGGTTAGATTTAACTGTGAACGACTCCTCAAAGTATACATGTGTATACGTGTATGTGTGTCTGGGCAAGAATGGAATTTTCAATCAATTGAATCAAATGTGCGGCTCGTCCACAGAGAACTTTTGGCAATCCCAGTGTATCGGGTAGTGCACGTTGTTGGGTAAGATATCAAAGAAGCTTCACTTTTCTGTTCATTCTCTGCGACTATTCGAATAGATCTGGTCGAAGAGTACTCGTTACTTACTAGGTTTTTGGAACTCCTCAATTGAAAACAGATTTAGGCTTGTCCGTCCGTCTGTCTGAATGCGGTAAATGTTCATTCGGCCGCAAAAATGAAGATGTCGTCTCCAAATTTTTGGCAGAATCATGGGAAAGTACTGCGCGCAGATTGGTTCTGTCAAATTGGCCGAATCTATCAGAGGACGCGGCCACAGTAAAAAAAAGCAAGAACTAAATGCAATTCTATTTTGCTCATTACTCATAAACTACAGAAAAATGAAGTAGAATAGAAGAGAATTTTTTTAACTTTGTTTTATTGGAAGATCGACTATTCATGTTTAAAAATCGGGAATATCTTTGTTCACGCCCACGCAATGTTATAGGTGATGGAACTTCGAGATTCTTTTGCTTTTTTTCAGGTTTTTTGCTTATTACTCGTGAGGTAAACAAGATAGAAAGCCGAAAAATCGGGGTGCTACAGAAGATGATTGGGGATATACAAGATTCAGGCTCAGCCGTACCAGCCAACTGCGACTTGCTATAAGATCGTTTAAGAATATAATATATATGATCCTTTTTCGTATATTTCATATTGAATAACACGACACCTAAGCTATATGTTAAGTAAATGAAGTTTTGCTCTAACTTGCTACCAACTATAAATGGGGCACAAAATAAAGGTAATGTTTGCAGCCCTACTGCGAAACACTGCAAAACAATTCTAATTGTGGGACGATTCTGCTAGAAAGTTAGCACAAGTTATCAACCCACTTTGAATTTGTTCACATTGTGAAAGGAAGACTATCAGCTCGAGAGTTCCACGTGTTCTTTTATTACACCATACATACATCATCACACATACATTTTCTCTACGCTTGTATTTCCTCTTTCTTTTACTCTATTTTCAGCACAGAATGCTAGTTTCTTACTCTTGATCATTTTTACGTAAACGTGACAAAGATTTTCTTTAGAGCTCTCAGCTTTTGTAATGTCGATGACAAGAACACGACCAACTTTAGCGAATAACTCAACTAAGAAATCAAAAAGCATAAAATTAAAAGGAAAGAATTCATAACCTCAAAGTTGAAGGACATAAATTAAACAATCAATAAATTTTATAAAATCAAAAAAAAATTAACGCAAACAATCAAAAGATCATGACAACTCATCACGCTACTGGATATATTGGCCTTATGGTCCACAGACATAATTCATTAATGTAAATAAACCAGAAAGAAAAAACTATGCAGATCTACGTTTATTTTCGAAAAACTTGATAAAAACGTTATGGAATTTTTAACAGCTTATGTGTTTTTTTTTTCAACTTTTGATGATGAGTTGGCGAACGAATGTAAGATAATTTTAAAATACGATTTATCCCAAGCAATTATAAAACTTCTTATCGCAATTCTGGTGTTCGTCGAAAGAGGACAGAAGGACGATCAAAACTAACGGATGGATTGATAGACTAACCCACAAATAGACCTAAACTCAATCAATTTTGAACTGATTTTTATTTAGAAAATTGATGAACAAAATAAAAATTTTTTTATAGGAAAAACAAGAGAAAGCGCTGTAGCGGGGCATGGCCTGCCATTAAACATCCTTTGTTGAATAAGAACTTAAAATACTTTGTTGAACGCACTTATTCCTGTAATGACTTTTCAAAATAAGGTGCGGCCGAAAAAGTGATCCAATCCGAACTATAGCATTTGTCCATGAGTCAAAACAGATCAGCGTACCAAATTTTATCGAAATTTGTTGGATGTCGATTGAACAAAAGACAAAAGGACGGACAGACGGACAGACGAACACAAACTTAAGAAAAGGTGATTTCGTCTCAAGGCTTATTTGCCTGAGTAGGCGAGTAGACTAAGTTTCTCGACTAACTAGTCAATGGTCCTGGGTTCAAATCTCGGTAAAGGTTTCTATAAGACCTATAACGTCAGAAGATGGTGTTTTCAGACACTTTAGTCTTTGGATTTACTTGTCTCGCGAAAGTATACAAAATAGTAATGAATAACAGCGTCTCAAATCCTTCTGAATGTTGCATACATCCGGACAAACATTAATATGCCCCTAAACCATAAATGGCGTAGGGTATGAAACGCAAGCACGAAGCCTCGGCGGTAATTAGGCAAAAATTCGTTTTAGTAAAAAATCTTTCGAAAAAAAGAAATTCGATATAAAGGTGATTTAAAAAAATGAACTTTTTTTCTACAGAGAGGAGACTTTCTTCTCTGCTAAATCCTCTTACAAAGTTTGAACTGAAACTTGACTTAACAATAACTTGATTAAAAGTTAAATACGCGTAAAATTGAATTCTTGCATTAAAAAAAAAAGAGAAAAGAAGAAGAGAATAATTCATTCGAAATTTAATTCGTAAAGGGAGCTAACACTTACACATACCTTCCCCGTTCCTTCATCAAGTTATAAATTTACTTTGTATTTCTATTGTTTGCCGCATTCTTTTTAAACACGTACTACTACGGCATAAACGGGATACGTTTGTTTATTCCTTTCTATAGAGTAAGAATAATATTCATAAGGACTCACATTTACATTACATTTATACTTACACTGCTTTGGAATTCAATTCACATCGTTCCGGTTCTCTCTCCCTCGCTATCTCTCTCTCTTATATTTCCAAAGGCCCAATACCGAATTCCATATGTTGTCGTTGCACTTGGCTTCATGTTCGTATAAAAGTGTGCAGTTGAAATTAAAGGACGCGCGTGGTATGTTCTCTGATTTCCGGTAAAAAGGAACACAAAAAAAAACGCAGCGAATGTCTAACAATGTATTGTCGCTTACAACCCTTAGGATTGTTAATTTTTTATTTTGTTTCGTTGCCGTCAGTTTGCCGGCGGCTTTTAACTCAGTTAACTGCGGGCGCTTTTATAACCGGGAGGTCACAATAACAACGGAATTTTTTTCGTTCTTTTTTTTTTTTGTGTGACTTTTGCCACTTGTATGGAGAATTTTTGGCGTCTTAGCATACGATATACGCGGTTGTGTATGCGTATCTCTATCAATCTATAAATAAAAAATATGTGACTTGAAAACGCAACCTTAATGTTCTCCAACAAATTCTGAATAGGTAGTTAAGGAGAAAGTTGAAGCGAAGAAAGTGTAAGAAAATTGCACTTTCGTTGTGTATGTGAATGAACCTATGGTTCCTTTGTTTGTTGTGTTTTTTTTTTTTTGCTTTTCTTGCTTTGTGGCCAAAAGAAAGTGTGTGTGATTTTCCAGACAGTGTTTTCTCTTTCTTCTTGATTAGTTTTTGTTTTTTTTTTTTCATATTTTTTGGCATTTATATCAGTTTTTAAGGGTGTTGGCCTTGCAACAAATACAACAATTACGTTAATAAGGGACATAAAGAATAACATTTGATTTGTGATTTGTATTTATACATACGTATACACATACGTATACACATTTCAAGTCGTCAGCAGTTCATCTAAGAAATGGTAAGTGATTCAAAAACAAAAGGGAATAGAATTAAATCAAATCTGATCACCAAATTATATAGATTTCAGCTTTAAGCAAGAATTTAAGCATTTTAGAGACAATCTGCTCGATTTCGCAAATCATTTTGAAACTGGGGCTACTGTGACAGCAATATATCTTAAAGCTAGAACTACCGAATACGTCATTTTCATCCTTTTTGATTACGGATCGTCCAAAAATCCTAACACGAGTTAATGCAACAACGGTTTTTGGGTGACTTTTACTTATATCAAAAAGACCTTCAAATCAATTTTTCTCTGGCCTGGTTTTCGAGATATGGTTGACTTATTCCTATTCCTACCAAAAAGGATCATTTTGATGTAATATTTTTGTCTACTTGTACAGCCGTTTGGCAAAAACATTCCTTGATCGATTAAGAATCCAATGTTAAAAAAATGGTTACGCTCTGCCTCCGTACACGCCTACCATAAACGGGAAACTAAAATAATCTCGAAAAAAACGACCATTTTTTCATGTTTTCTCTCAATCCTGTGAAGATATTGGGACAAACCTGCTGCCTAAGTATGTGATAAATCCACTTAATTGTGTTTACTGTTAACGACAAAGCCTTATTCCATGCTTGTAGAACTTGCTAATGCACGTGAAAGTAAAGCAATTGAAACTGTTTTGCACTGAACTCGAAGGTGGTCCGAGAAGACATGTACGTCACACACTTTTGGAAATGTCTTTACGGGATCGAAAAATTATAAATGAAAATAGAGGAAAATTGTCGGTGTGTTTTCGGGGTCGCTTCAGTTTCGACAGATCATAAACATATTTTAACTGTCGATTATTAATTGATCAGGGAATATTTGTGCCCCATTCCACGTTCCTAACTCCTTTTGCGATTGTGGTAATTTCATCAACAAATGGGGATCAAAGTGAACCCTTTCGACAAAAGTAGGTACGTGCTCTAGTGTTAACTACAAGTCGTCACAAAAAGTTTCCAATGTTAGATGGTCCACCAGTAAGATGCTCGTTGCTATTTCCATAGTCGGTTTTTGCAATTATTCTATCAGACCAGGAGAAAGATAGTGGGAGTGTAAAATTACTTACTTGTGTCCTTTTTCTATGCTCCACCCCACGATCACAAACGCTGGAAAGAGACAGACAATTCTGTTTTTTGAATTAGTTACGATATCCGAATTCCTATTTGACGCATCAAGAAGGGGTACTTAGAATATCATATTCTCTATGACATGCTATAAGATCCACGACGATTGAGGTGAAATTTTTCAACTAACAGTTGTTGTTGTATTAAGTTCCTGAAAAATCGAATAAGGGACAATTGGCTTTGCATCGCCACGAAAATAAATACTAGCATTCGCATCCACGAACGAGTTACATGTGTAAGACCCAGAAGGGCTCGAAATAAATTCCTTTCTAATTCGATTTAGTCTCCCCGCATGCCCGCTTGACTTCCCTTCTACCTACAACTCGCAATTTTAAAGATATTTTGACGAAATGCGGTACACTCACACGTTCTTGCCAGGGGACAAATTCAATTGAAAATGGTTTGGATAAGACCATTTTTGTGGCTAGTTCTCATGTAAGATTTGCAATTTTCGAAATTTCGCGAAAAAGTCGCTGAATAATAATATTTCGGCGCACAAAATAGATGCGAAAAATCTGAGCCCATTGGTCCAATTTTGTTCCACGAAAAGCAAGCTTTTTCTGGGGTAACGTGGTAAAGTGGTCCATAATAATGATTTAACATAGAAATGCTAACTACACCAAATTAAGACAATGTAGGTATATCTTTAAACCCCAACCACCCGGAACTTTGTTTACTTGTCATCCCAAATATACAAACCCCAATTTTTTATTGTTGTATTGTACTTCTTTATTAAGCAAGTGGATTGGACTAATTGCTGAACTTTTATCTGACTATGCCAGTAATTACATGATCCTCCTCTTCACAACGAAGATTTTCGCAATTGATTAACACCCGACTTTATGCATTAATTTACCGAAAGACAGTTTAGTACAGCGCTAGATAGAAAAACAAGCTCGATGTTTGCACGGCAAATGAGTTCACCATAATGAGTTTAATGGATCAAATTTTATTCTGCGAATAGCTGCTGAAGCAAAACGAGTTCGGGCCTTTTTTGGAAGTATTATTCAAGGGAAGGACTGAAGGACTGACCACCTACCGCGACAAGATACAAAGTTACAAACTGATCTTGGATCGTGCTGAAGCTCGCTCTAGCATCTCGCCATATAAGGTCTTTGTTTGTGGAGGTGGAGGGAACAGGGAACGGACTCGTGTATGTCTGTTGTCAATAACTAAAGCGCGGTTCAAGTAAACCAGTCAGACGTGTTCATTAAGACAACCATTGTTTTCCATTACGACAATGTCATGTCACACACATCTTTAACGACTCGGTGAGAATTGAAAGAGATGAGAAATGTTGAACATATTCAGAGGTTGGCCTCATTCTTAAACCCACACGTTTCTCTTTTTGCCGACAGAAAACGATTGCTATTGCAAGTTGCATTGAGCAAACTGATCCCTTCAGTAGCTTTTCAACTGAATTGTATATGATACTTACCTTCTTTTATCTGATGGCTTTACAGTTATAAATAATAATAAGTAAAAAGACTGTAATAGGTCACGGTCTACCATCAAATACCCTACACAATCAATTGTTCATATAGCGACCTTTAACGGTAAAACGTTATAGAGGCAGTGAATGAAGAAGCGATGCAATCTAAAACTTCTTCAACAGCTTTGGGGAAAAACCCGTCGGTGTATCAAACCAAAATATCTTAACAATTCCAACCGTTAGGTTGAACACATGAACACAAGACGACCACACGGGTAGACAACTTTAAATCGAATCCCAACAAACTAGTACAAGCTTAACATGCCCTTGTGTCGAAAATGGTATAAATAGATGAAAATACATAATTTTGATGCATCGATCATAGAGCCAAGATCTGGCCCCGCTCTACTACCATATATTTTGTTCTCTACAGAACTCCTCCTTGGATTGATTCTTCGCTCAAAAATCCCCAAATCCCAGTAATGAAATAATAATTTCTACCAAGGCAATGGCAAAAGGTTATGGATTAGAGCGTCGCATAAGATTAATTTGCGATGAAAGACGATAGCTGATTTTTGTTGCAAAACGCCACGAACTTTTTCCTTGATCTCGTGTATCGCACACAGCAGCATATCGTGTGTGCTTCACGCTTACGCTTAAGCCTGCCATGTTCTTCTTTGGTTTCGCGAAACATGTTTATTATGAAAACACGAAAACGCAAATCAGAAAAAAAAGCAGCAGGTGGCTGGCTGTCAAGGGATTGGGCCTTGTTAAGACCTTAAAACGAAATTGTTAAATTGTGCAAATTCTTATAATTAAAAAAAAAAAAAAAAAAAAAAAAAAAAAAAAGTTTTGGTTAACTTTCTCTATATCAACTGACATTATTCAAACAGAATAGCAGAATAAAATGAAGCCAAGTGCAAAAACCATAACAACCGACAAAGATAAAATCCGGGCAATCATTCACAGACTCACAGTGTAGAACCAACCAACCAAACCAAACGAGAAAGAAAAACAATAAATAAATGAAAAACATTAACAATCAACAGCAGTCCGGTTCTTTAGTTTTATTCTGAACAAGTCAGCCCGTGAACCGGCTGTCTTATGGTAAAAAAATACTCGTAAATCACTTGTCAAAAAGCAAACATGTCAACGCAAAATGTCATCAAACTGAAAATATAATAAAAAGGCAACCAAAGCATTATGGGTACATACACTCCTCCCCCCCCCCCCCCCTCCCTCTTCTCTGCGATCCCTTTTCTTTTTAGGTAAATTATTTCTAAGGAGTTTTCTTTAAAAAAAAAAACAAAAAGAAGAAGAAGAAGAAAAATGCACACAAACTACAAAATAATCCACGAAAGAGACCGAGAGCGAAAAAAATTGCCATTGACAAGTGTTGTGTTTGTCTTGATTTATTCTTAGGTAAATTAAAACGAACACGCACACACACACACAAACACAAACACATTGTGTTTAAACATCTGTACAATTTAACATTTAAGGCTTTTATTAGTGCACGCCATTGAAACGCAGCTGTGCCTAATTTCCGATTATTCGAGGTAATGTTTATTCAATGGCTTTGTGCATTGCTTGTGCAAGCAAGGATGAGAAAGGGGGAGGTTTGCCTTCAACTAATTAATTCCTGATCAAATTACTAATAATTGAATAATATTTTAAGCATTTTTGGATTACATTTTAAATTCTATATATGACATGAGTGCCTGCCAGCGTACAAATATAAAGAATTTAAAGCCTCATTAAAGTACGTGCCAGTAAAAACAAAAACAAAAGTCTTTGCAATAAAAGGAAAGGAACACATTTTATAATACAGATAATATTTGTCATAGACCAGGATGTCCTACAAATTAGTTCGGTCTGGTTCAGTAGGGAAGACTGTAATTAGCACTGTAACTTCTTCTTTTGAAAGTACTGTCTTGAATTCAAGTCAGATCACTAACGTATACACAACGCAGTTTCTTGAAGATGTGAATAAATGCAAGGTTGTGCCAAAAAAATGAGATTTGAAGGACACACTACTCTTTTTGATAAATTCAAAGGATATCAGGGCTACATGCTTGACGAATGATGAACCGTGGATGCGTCAGAATATCCATAAGCATGGTAGAGTATATGCGAACCTATTGGATGAATATCCTTATTGGCCTCGTTTGGGAAGATCAGTTGTCGCGGCCTATCACGCTTTGTTTCAAGCAAAGTCAAGATATCGCAAGTGTTTTATATAAAAGAGTTCCGCTGCATGTACCAAAACTTGTTCAGGATATGTTTGCAAATCGCACCTGGAATCTCCTCCTACCTTCCCGGTCGTCATCAATCCATATTACATATTACAAGATGACTTATTTTTTCTTCCAATACAACGATACCCACAAGTTGAGTTTCATAGGGATAGCCTGAGAAGGCAATACTTTGATTAAAATAGATTCAATTCTATCAGTTTTTCTGAATAAATGTTCCAAGTTGCCAGAGATATGACTCAAAACTTATTTGAACACACAACATAAATAAAGATTTCGTCTTTACATAACAAAGTTCAGAGAGTGTGTAGAGTCTCCGGCGATTAAATTTGATCAATTTCCAAGCTGTTGAAGCCACAGACACAGAGTTAATCGCCATAAATTGTGTTCCACGAAGTGAATAAATTGGTTTTCAAAAACAGAAAAGGATCGCACGAACGCGTGCACCAAGTAAATAATGCATTAATTAAAAAGGTGGAAACTTTGTAGTCGGACAAGGCCGAGCATCAAATGTCCCCACATCATTTCCCATAACACAATTCTTCTTCTTCTTACTTTCATGATAAGATAATGTCATACTTTTTAGTCGAGTCCTTGTGAGTTAAAAGGAGTTCAAAGCGTCTTTCAAAAATTTTTTAATTGAAAAAGTGATTTTTCTTACCTTAAAACCTTGTTTTCCTTCACCTCTTTCCGTCATGAGGTACTAAAAAAGCAACTTTCTTGCCCTGCAGAAGCTTATATTTTATGAGAATCGTTATATGAGATGGAGTCCAAAAAATAGGCCAAGCTGGCCACTATACGATACAGTTCATTTTTATGTCATTCTTGCGGACCAAATTTTCATCAAACTTCTCGTAGAAGCCTTTTATGCTAAAATACTACTTTCTACCAATTGTTATCGAGAAATGTTAAAAGTTGCAAACGAAGACTGTTTTCAAATAGGTAGTTGTCTTTGGAGTAATGCTAAAAATCTGTGGATGGGATCGATTTTCAAATGTTCTTGTCTTTGAGCGAAAATACGTTATTGCACCCAATTTTTTCAAAATATCTTCTGTCCAGACGGACAAACAAACTTAAATTGAAATGAGTCAGAAAATGACTCTGAATCGATAGGAATAATAAAAGTTACGTCCGTCTTAAATGCCTCCGGATATTACAACAATCCGTTTGGACTTAATGTAGTTCAACCCACGCCAATTTTCAGTACCAAAACAATTGCGTTTCCCAAGTGGACTTTTTTTAGTTTTGGCGACATATTCGGAATCGGATGGCGGTGATCGCTTCCTAGCTAACAACATCACAGCCTTACTAAAATGCTTTGTCAAACGTGTACACCGTGTTCGCGTCCGAAGTTCCTAGAGATAGCACCCGAAATTCCGAAAAATTTAGAACATTGCACCTTCGACTCATAACCGAGATCGAACACGAACGCAAACATCTGTTGTGAATGAGTTAATCTGCAGATAATCTTGGAAATTCTTATCCATTGCTGACCACAAGAACATCGATTAAACATCTTTCTTGGATATTCTGATAGAACTTCGAGATTTTAAGATCGTAAAGTTGAGTCTTATTTTTATATATTTATTGTATGGATTTAAAGGCTGCCGAATAAGTTAGATCACATGTTCGCCTGTATTGAAAACTCTACCGCCCTTGAGATTTGAATCCGCGAGCATTGAATTGTTAGTCGCGATCCTTTGTCTACGTACCTACTCACTTTATTATGTTTGGAACACAGGGGAAGGATACAATCTATGTTTTCACGACATTTCAGTTTCTTTTTTTCAGCAACACATCGCAAACTTACAAATGCTCATGCGGTGAGGGTAAAAAGGCCAGCCCTAAGAGAAACAATCTGACGGAAAACTTTGCGAAAATTCTTTTGCAGAGAGAATCGCTACCAATATCGATTAAATCTCTTTTTTAACTCCGTTTCGATCTGATCAATACCAAGAATGTACCTGATCTCTAGGCAAACCACCTATCCACCGATCCCAATCACCTATCACTGTTTTAAAATACCACACCTTATCAATTTTTCAGTTTAGCGACATGGAGACGGAAATACACGCATAGGGCCACTTCAGGGTCTAATCTCATATGAACTGCACCTCCTTTGGGAAGGAGAAGCAAGCATATAATCATCCCAGAAATCTGATTGTTCTCTGAACATATGTAAATTCGCCTCGTGTAAAGCTTAAGTCATTCATGGCCCAGGGATGCGAATCCAAATAAAGAGTCTATCGAAAAGCTAAAAAGATTATGTTTGTAAAATAATATATGCAAGGGAAGGATGAATATCTCAAGAAAAAAAAGAAAAAAAAAGTGAATAAACAACGACGAACAGATGAGTCACTTAAGTAAACATGTCATGTTACCGCTCTATTTACCCCAACAAAATTTCCAAAAAATGTTTACTGGAGTTGCTTATCCCAGTCTATAAAATTGATTTAAAACATTGCTTAAGTTAATTTCCGTTAGCTCTATAGCTGCATTATATGTGAATACGAACGGAAGAAGACCTAACTGCCGAAGACTATCACGTGAAATGATTTATGTATTTTTGAAAATCATTTCTTTTTATAGAAAAAAGTTACCTCAAAATTTTGCATATGAACGGTTTGTAAAAGTAAAAGTTTTTATTCTATTTAATCATTTTACGGAACTTAAGTGAGAGAAGGGAAAATGAAAGAGTCCTTGAAAAAATTACAAAAGCGTTCGCTTTCTTTCTTGTTTTTTATTTCTTTTTTGATGGAATCCATTATAATATTAATTATGCCTTGGCATGAAAATCACATCAATTTCAGGTATTGTGAAAAGTTTTAATACTTTATGACACACACACACATACATATACATATATTGGTAGACCTAATGAACGCTATTGTGTAGACAAACTGATCTCCCCCTCTTGTAACCGTATTAGAGTTTATTAAAAAGCGAAGAAAGCGAATTTCAATTAGAATCTTTTCTATCGCAAACAGAACACGAGTAGATTATGACATGCGTAGGCACAACCTAAAAAGAAAAAAAAAAAAAATAATAATAATAACAAAATAAAAAAGCGGGGATGATTGCCTTAAGTACTTACTGCACGTAACATTGATGGTTAAACAATACAAACTGAAGGGTGTACATGTGGGTGTAGGGATGAAAGGCCAGGGAAGAGAAATGAAACACAGTTGCAAACGACAACAATTGTGTGCGTTTGGAAAATTAACAACCAAATTTTTAGCAACATGTTTAACATCATTCATATACGTTCGTTATACGCATATATATATATATATATCTGTGCATATGTAAAGGGAGATAATGTAATATTTTTTGGCTTAGTAAAAAATAAATAGCGCCCAACGCTCAACGCTACCCGCAATATCAGATGAGACCCTTTACTTTACTTTAGTTTACACCCGCAACAGTTCAACGGCTTTGTTGTTTCGCAGTTCTTGCGAAACCAAATGGTGCGATTATTAGTCGCGAAACTACCACCATTCTTCCCACTGCAAAGTCAGAGGGTGATTAACCCCTTTTAACTATAGATTTGCTATAATGCAATGGCTACACAGTTCGGTGCATAAATTCATATGCGCATAATTTTGAAATTTTCCAAAAGGATTTTCGAAAATCCCCCGAACAAACGGAATATTTAATAATTAATTTTGTAAATTTTTTGCATATTTCATGGATGCTACAAGAGTGGGCAATATTTTCAAATAGATTTTGCAAAAAAAATTTATAAAATTTCACAATTAATTCATTTTCTTTACTAAATAATTTAATTCGTTTTGTTGTAAAAACCGTAAAGGGCCGCGTAAATTGAATGCTTTTTTTTATGGAAAATGAAGTTAAAAATGCAGTGAGAAACTTCGCTTGCTTCGCATGGGTAACCGAATATGGAAGAATAGCGACTAAAAAGTCTGCGTTCGCGAGTTCAAAGCTCAAGGCAGTAGAACTTACTTTAGCAGTCGTAGTTATAGTGAGTACTTAGCCGGTAAAGACATAACACTTAACGATTGGACACATACCTTGTAGTCCGTGGCTGCTTCCCTGTCTCTTTCTCTTTCCTGTCTAGGGGACATCTCCTAAGTGATTGGTCATATAATACAAAAAAAAAAAAACATATCCGTCTTTTAATATCCTTTCCTTACTATTAGTTATTAATATAACGACTTTTCAAACAAGTTGCCAAATGGAAAGTGAACGAAAAAGTGGTCCTATCGAAAGCGTCTTCAATAGCGTTCGCCCTTATGGCAAAACACGCCAGTGCAATACATTTTAACGAAATATCGCAAAAATGCCGACCTTTAGTTTGCACACAAAAGTACAAGAACAGGTATCAGAAAGACAGACGGACAGACAAACGAACGTAGAAAGCGATTCAGAATAAACGGGCATAATAAAAGGTGGATCTATCGGAAATCTTTCTAGGTGTTGCATAGACCCGCACAAACTTAATTTACCACAAATATTGTAGGCTGCAATAATCGAAAGGATCTCTGTAGAACGTTACAGGAAAAATGTTACTTTTTAATGCAAATAATCCATACACTTACAATAAGTAATCTTAGTAGAAAGAACTTTTCAATCTGGATTATCCTTAATTATTATTGTGATGACTTCGGCGGATAATGCAGGGTTTAAACAAATACGACTTTGTCCCAATAGTTCGATATCTATTAAGAGACCGAAATTTTCAACTGACTACTGGGTAAAAAAGATTCTTTAATGTAAAGTTGTTTTCCCAACAATTCCACTATGTGTTTGTCCCGTATGGACAAGTGCATACATGCCACAATAAATGATTGGAAATGATATTAAATTTGCCGCGGAACGTTGCACAAGAAAACAGATGTTAATCCACTACAAGCAAAAATTACAACAAAAAAGTTCATGTTATCATCATAACTTATCTGATAGCATTTTTATAAATCAACCTAACACATAACCTAGTTTACAAGTCAATGATATTTAACTTTAATCGGAGGATTTTATTTGTAGATTTTCCCCTCGCTATGTGCATTGTTTCGCAAATCTCATAACTAATACACATTTTTGAACTCTACAGATCGCGACTCTTATACCTAGCAATAAACAGAATGTCGAAGTCATGTTACATCTGAGAGAGTGACCAGGATTGTCGTCGTGCAAGATGTAAACAGAGTTAATATGTAGCATATGAGATACTACAATACACATTGTCAGTGTGTATTCCAGAATCAATCATTTATGTATCTGTTCTGCAATAAGCACACAAACAGTTCCCGTTAATTTATTCTCTCTATAATAAAAGCGAACTTCAGCTTATTTAACAACATTTCGTTGACTATATCCTAAATCGTTTGTAATCAAGTTATATAACGTTGGTGAGGACCCACTCAGGATCATTTCATGGGTGTGAAGATAAATTCGAAGTTAACCAGCAAAAATATTTACCAGCCGATTTAATAGAGCTGTGTCGCGAGGCTCTAACATATCAGATCGTAGTTGAATTTCCAAGCATAGTTCATACGTAACACATTTTTCTAAAACCCACATACGTAGGCCTTAATTTAAAGCGCCTTTAAAATGATATAAAGAAACTAAAATATTCAAGATTTCTTCCGTGAAGTCTTTTTAATAGACGCATGGAAATCGGTACGATGCCATTAGTCGATCATCAAAATGCAACCTATTTAAAAAGTTCATGGCGGGAAAAAGGGACAGTTGCGCCTATATTCACTTAGACATACCTTTGAAGCAAGCTAAACAGATATCAATTCTACTCGTTCGTATATCTGGGTTCATCTGCTCCTCTAATGTCTGTCTATGTGTGCGATTACTATTTAAATTTCGGAAATCTGACGATACACTGGCCAGAGGACGAAAGCCATTGAATAGCATTGATTTAAGCTTGTCGGTCCGTCCGTCCAATTGACGCCTGTCCTTAAATTCTTATATTCAAAATGTAGTTAGTAATCTTTGATTATTTTGACAAAGTTTTGTAAATTGACATGTTTTAGCTTAAAACATGTCCTTCTGCAAATGGACTGTGATGTTCTTCATACAGCATAAGATTTGAAGGATATCATTACATGCAACCTCTTATACATTTTAGGGTATTTTTAGTGATTATTGCAAAAAATGATTTGACATCAAAATTTGCTTTGGTGTCTTCAGAATACATAGGCCAATTTTTCAGGATGTGTTTTATATAAAGGCCTTGTGAAAAGTAAGCTCTTCTACGGTAACAAAGTCTGATTTTGAGAGATTTTATAAGCAAACGGGCGAAGAACAATAAGTTGTTGACAAAAAACCAACAACTTACTTACTTACTTTACCAACTTGGACTATGTTGATTCAGGCACATCAAAGTGTCCGTCCCTCCAATCGAAGGATTCCTATGAAAAATAAACAGTTACATGGTAACGAGATGAAATATTGCGTTAGGCGAAGTGGTCGATCTTGTCAACTGCAACATTCTAACTTACGATACCGGAGTGTTTCTTGAAACTTAGAGCTACCTCGAAAGTCTTCCTTGACCTCTATTGTTCAAATAATTTTCAATTATTGATTACTCTATTGTAAGAGGTTCGCTTTCTAACTAATCCTTAAATCGCTGTTGCGACTGAAAGTCGAATTGAAAAACTTAAAGCTGAGATGACCCACAAAGTGAGGATGAAAGTCAATCACTATTCGTGCTGCCTTTTCAATGCTTATTTTTTTTTTTTAACAATATTGCCTTTACATGTGACTGCTCGGATAGTTCGATGTAAGTGTGCCTTTTGCAACAATAATTGATGTATTAATCTGTCACATTATGTTGTCAGCTGTCATTGTCACAGCCAATAAACACAAACAATTACATAATTACATGTTAGTAAAGTAACAATAAATGTATGATGATGTGTAAGTGAGTGTAGTTTTTTGAAACTTTTCCTTACATTCACATATTTTTAATATTATTCTTCCTCTTCTTTAATAATTGCAGAGTCAATGCGGGTCACCAACATTTGAAAAAGAACTACGCGAACAATTGGAAAAGTAAGTCAATAAAAAATTGAAATTAATTATGTTAAAGCAATGTTTTTAATGCCGTCGCTCGAAAAACAAAGAGGAAAGTTGCTCAGATCCCAAATGGATTCTTGTTTAATATCTATTCTCTTCTTGCTTACTTTTATTAAACGGTAAACTCGCTGTGACTGGCTGTGTTTAATTCAAACCCACTTTGCCATACAAGATATACTTGAAGAGATCTGCAGTCACAAAACCATCATATTTCATTTTCACATACTTCAAGAATGCGGTAAAACTTTCTTTTATGATTTCCATGACATCAAGTTTTTGAACTTCAAGCATTTTTAGACTCAATACCAAAGCATCCTTCATTCGTCCTTCCACTTATAACACTTACAAGTGCTATCACTTACTTTATCCAGTGCATATAACCACATACACATATATGTGTCCACATACATACATATGTCCACATACATATACATGTTCCTATCAATCAACATGGAATTTGAAGGCAATTTCGCCCGCCCCTCCCTTCCTTTGCTGATGTTGAAAAACTTTTTAAAACGTAAAACATAAAACGAGCTGTGGACGGATCGCCATCACCTTTAGCTTACAAAAAAAATTAATTCCTATGTTTCCCGATATTGGTTAGACGCGATTTTTCCCATTTTTGTAGATTTCGATAGAATAGAAATGTTTACGAGTAGTAAGGAAACCCTAAATTCTTTTGCGAACATGAGTGTTCTCAGTTTCTTGTTGTGTCAGATGCTCTGGGCGAGGCAGTTCACTTGGAACACCAACCTTCGCGCGACACCTTCCAGTGTTCTTGCCAAAATTTGAAACCGATATCTCAATGTTTTTGGCCGGGAGGATGTTTACCACAACCCACTGGACGGACGGACAAGCCTAAATCAGCTCGGAGTTGAAGAGTTACATAATTGTACAACATAAAGGCCCTCTTCGAGCAAGTCCTGCAACAAGTAAGGGCCTCGGATAAGTAAAACACTTGGACACATACGGCCATGAGACATGTAAAGCACGAGAAATGTAAAGTCCTGACACATGTCTTGAGGCCTTGAGACGTGTAAAGGCCTCGTAAAATGATTTTTATATGCCCACACTAATAAAATGGACAGGCCATGAAGCATACAAAGAATCAGCGAAGATCATGATCATGTTTGTTAAGTGGCTATTAGTTACCGAAAAAACAAATTCTGTAAGCGTGACTCCGTTGCAAAATAATAATAAAAAAAAAATAAAACAAACAAAAAACAACAAATAGATAAAACAAATTCCAGAATTATCTAATATGCTTGGTATAAGTGTCGTTTCACAAGCACACATACATATGCTGCACATATGTGCATATGTACGAATACGTTTCGTTGTTAGAAAAGAAAAAAGACTTATTTGAATGTCTGCCAAATAAAATGTACAGGCAGCGAAAACACGTTAACCTGCCAACAACACAAACACAAATCAGAAAATTTTACAAACAAAACGGTAGGAATACAAAAAATTACATGTACACGTAAAACAAAAACAATAATAAAAACATACAACAAATAATAAAATTTTCACACGAATACAACTTTTACACATACATACAGGCTGACTAAGCTCAAGCAGCCTATTATCAGCTCGAATGGCGGATGCATTCCCTAGTCATTAACATTTTCAAGCCACAACATCACGCTTCACAGATCCAATTCAAGCCCCAAAATGCGAAAGGTACTAGAATTTTCAATTGTAAAACTGAAGTAAAGGAGAAGGAAAAAGCAAACCAAACTGAAAAAAGGCCATGTTTGTGTATGTTTGTTTGAACATGCCTTGAACTCTAAGTTGCATTTGCTTAACAGTCGGCTGCCAGCCATAAAATTCGTTGCAGTGTGTGGTAAAATTTTTTTTTTATATTTTCCTCCATTAATTGCCTCGAAAACACCATCAATCACGACCGACCCTCGCGCATTCACCCAACTTGCTTTATCTCATTTCTCGCTTTACCGGCCAAATTAGAGCCAGCGTTAGCTCCAGTTAGTTAGCTTTTGCGGCCTCTGTGTAATTGCAATAATTTCCACAATTCTTAGTCGTTGACTTGTTTTTTGTTTTGTTCGCTTATTCTACTGCTACCTCAGCCAAGCGTTACCAAGCTTTGCACTTACCACACATCTGCGCTACACTGCATTCGAAGAACGCATTCCATGAATTTCTCCATCAGCCAGATTTTCTCCTTTCATTTACTGACTCCACTATTCACTTTGTCTTACTTCTAGGAAGTGTTTAAATTATATACCTTAAGGTCAGAAAATTTCTTAAGCATATCTTTTTTTTTTCTTTTTTTTTTTTGCTTTCTTTAGTTACTTTTCTTAAACCAACAAAGTAATGAAATTATTTTAGATCGAGGTCGATTTATATATGACACCTACGGCATACATGATTTTAAACTAGAAAATAAAAAATAAAAAATAAAAAAACAAGTAAAAACATTATACACTGGGTCACCATGCACCATTAAATACCTTACACCACTCTACAGTTTGTAGTGGCCGAACAAGTGGTCTAATCCAAACCATCTTCAATAGCGTTGCATCCATCCTTAGGCCAAACAATATCAGTGCAACAAATTTCATGGAAATGTCTGAAAAATTGCGACCTGCAGATTGGACAAAGGAAAACAAGACGGACAAATAAGCTTAGATCGATTCAGGTTCTAAGTCGAATGGTATGCTTAAAGGTGGTTGTATCCCAAGTCCGTCCGGTTATTGCATACATCCGACTAAACTTAATATATCCTTCTACGAGTTATTGGTGGCGTTTCAACTTACGAGAAGATAACGCAAGCGCGCTGTGCCAAGACACAAACGACGATGCGCAGCGTACTGTTTTCGTGTGTCCGGAAATAGAAATTACACCAGGCGACCTTCTAGCGGGCACCGAAAAATGAAACAAATGTGTTGGTTCTTTGCACGAGGACAGGGAATATGCCAAAGAATAAGAATCCTTAAGGGTCCATTTGAGGATAATGCGAAAGCGATCACGGGATAATTTGGCTCCAGTGTAGGGCTACTAGTTGACAATGCGCCACTGCCACGCCCATCAAAATAGAACCAAACAAAAAGAAAGAATGTTACCTTGTGCCACAAGCGGTGTAGCTTACGGTAATATACTCCCTCGTAGCTCAAATGGTGTAGAGTATAAAATATCGTATTACCCGTTACACGAGTTATCAATATGCAATTGTCTTGGGAAATACCAGTGTACGTAACGGGTAAATTCAATGATTTTGACCTTCCTCTACATAAAATAACAGGTTCCCACTCAATAGTTCAGCGTATGCTCACGCTAATCATGGAGCGCCCAAAGTTGCATTTTCGACGGTCATTACGTTTGCTTTTCTGCTGGCGAAACCCATCAAACACTGTTAGAAGCTTCTGGTGTTGGCGCTCCATCATATCCCAATTGTCGGTGTTAACACTTTTAAAACGGGTGATTTTGATGACAATGACAAAAAACGGCTTGTAGGATCAAAAAAACGCGAAAGCAAGAGGTATTGGACGAAGACTCAGCTCAAACTCACAATGAACTTTCGAACAGCTTAGCAATTGACGAATACACTATTTTCGAACGTTTACATGCGATGGGAAAGATCCAAAAGAAGAAGAAATGGCTACTTCGCAAATTGACTGAAAATTCCATTTTGGCCACTTGTTGGAAGAGGGATGCCCAGGGATACATTGCTGCAGCGCAATGGAAAGCTCTGCCACACCCAACGTACTCACATAGTGAAGCACCTTCTGATTACCGCGTGTTCAGGTCAATGTAGCATGGTTTGGCCGGCACGCGGTTCCGCGAAGTTGAAGAAATGCGAAATGGGTCGATCGCTGCCAAACCCATATCGTTCTTTCGATACGGTATCGACATGTTGCCAGAAAGTTGTAGAAAATTACGGGAAATATTTTATTAAAAGGTTTCTCAATAAGTGGAAAAAGTTTTAAATTACGAGTGAAAGCCTATTGATGCAAGGGTGTGAAGATGAATTCGAATCTAATTAGCGAAGACACTTACCAGCTTCCTTAACAGAGCACTGTAAGGGCCCTTAACAGCTCTCTAATCGCCCTAATAGAGCTCTGTTGAGCGATTAGCATGAGAATATGGTTGAATTTCGAAGCCTGTGTCGTTGAAATTAGGAATCGTATGATGTTTTTGTGGACGCCTCAAAAATCTACGTGGAAGCACCTTTTGACTTAGTTAAACAAATTCAAACTCTGCCTTTCGGAACCGTTTATAACAAATTTTTCAAAAATGGACTTTAAACGGACTATGGGAAAGTCCTTAAATTTGAGACTCTAGTCACAAACACAGTTTCAAACATGTGCGGCTAGTGCAGGCGGCGTTAGTGTCACCCATGTATAAGAGCCAGAAACTGCAGACAGGTTTTAATGTAAAGCCATAGGGGAATGAATAAAAGATCAAAAGTAGAAAAAAGTAAAAGTAACTAAAAATCAAAAATAAATATCATAATCTTTGCATTTCTTCTTTTTCAATTTTTCCAGCATGAGCCGGGTAATGAAATCCAAAGAGCGTAAGCAATTGCAAACTTGCCGGGATCATAAAGCTTTGCAGGTATTTAATAAAAAAAAACTTTCATTTATTTACTTTTTATACCCGAAGGATGAGAGGTTTGGTGTATAAAAATGACATGGACCTACTCTATGGATATACTGCAATAACATCAATCGTGACAAAAACTTGGCCACATCCAGTTAGGACTTAAAGTTGATAGGTGTTTCGGCTGCAAAGATCGGTTGCATAGTTTCTCTGCGAGTTTCTCTTTGACACAATTCTGTCCGTCCTATTTTCGTATTCATTCTATAAAAAACTACTTTCGAGCCTTATTCAGCGGTGTTCGGTTGTCTTGATTTACGGTATTTGAGGTAGCAAAAGGAAATAGTTACTCAAATAGTAACCAGTGAGAAAATTATATTCAGTCGCGACCGACTGTATTATATCCATCACTGTTAGTATGAAAAAGAGAAAAAAAGTAAAAAGAGTTACATTTTCATGCTCTGTAGTATGGAGCGAGCGCTACTGATTTTTCCTATTTTCAAAACAAAAGTTGTAGGCGTGTCCTTTGAAAAGTTTAGGTCACTTCCATATTCTTTCGCGAAATTGTAGGCGATATCTTCATTTTCGCTAACAGGGGAATGTTCACCATAGATACTATACAGCCGAACAGACAGCCAGACGGACATGCTTAAATCGATTCAGAATTTGATACTGATTACGAATATTTTGAGGTCTCTGAAGATTCCTTTTGGGCGTTACAAACGTTTTGACAAAATGAATATACCCCTCGTCCTTTACAAGACCTTATAAAAACTAGACGGATATTGAATAAAGCTTATCATCTTTACCTACGAAAACATCATAATCCTTACCTTTGGATTGTCGTTGTGGGCAAACCAGCACTGCGGAAAAACAAATCAAATACTAAGCACGAAACCTTGATCAATATGTTTCTCAGCAAGATATTAAGCTCAAGCAATTCTTCAAAGTCAAATAAACAACTTTTGAGACGCCAAACAAAGTATATATATCCTTGATCAACACCACATTCTGAATCGATTTCAGCATGCCCGTCTGCCCATCTGTCCATCTGTATAATGTCTGTTGTAAGCATTGCCCCGGTCGTAAAAATGGAGCTATCGAATTAAAATTTGGCAGAAATATTGAAAGTTCTTACCATTAGGTTGGTATTGGAAATGATCCAAAGCGGTCGAAGGACACATCTAGGGTACCACGTAGGCTGAGAACACCTCTGTTTTTCGAAAAAGTATACAAGTTTTGGTTTTTCGCTCCTTACCCATAAACTATAGCAGATAAATGTCCAAAGGTTGCTGTGTGGTACTGTGGTACAAACATGAGAAACCGCACCTTCTCAATGTTACAGGCGATTAAAATGTAATCTTCTTTTTCTACACATTATTGGCCAATTTCAATTTCTGAACTCGCTAAGCATGTCCGTCTGTTCGTGTCTCTATCTGCTCGTTTGCCCAAGTGCGTAGTATCTGCGGTTCGGAAAAATAAAATTATGGCCTACAAATTTGCAAAAGAATTGAAAATAACCTGTCAAACCTGTCAAAGGACGCGTCTACAATGCCCACACACACCTCTATGCGACAAGAACTGTGAACACGTTTGCTTGTTACTCATAAAGTACAACCACATACACTATATGAATTTCGGCTTTTATTCTGAAAATAGGAATAATCATCCGCGCCCACTCAATATTTTAGAGTTCGAGAACTTCGTTGTTTTCCTTTCTTTTAGCCTTTTTTAAGATAACGATGATGGGTATAAAAGATTCGGTCAAAGATGAATATAATTTTCTCACTTGTTTTTTCATTATATTTTTTGGAAAGTTCCCAAAGTAGTTGTTGTGTTTTATTCATATTTTGTTTTGAATACTTCCAAGACTAATTTTTAATAAAACTTTCGTGAAGGACCAATAGTCGACGTCAAGCTAGCTTCAAGCTAACATAAGCGCGTCAATGAAAAGCAAAAGACTTAACGGATCACTGTTCAACTTTTTTGTTTTGTGTCTTTGCTGGTTAAATTTAAGTTTAAACTCCCTATCGTTTCATCAGATATTGTTAACTGTCCCTCGTGTTTTTGCTAAAGCATCTCATTTCTTTACCGCAGACTCGTTTCGCCCGCCAAGAAAATCTCTTGCATACGCTGCAACAGGAAAACAAAGCTTTACTCCTGCGTATAAGACAATACGAACATTGCCTTGACGATGTTATGCGTAAGGTAGTGGATGCTTTGGTTGCTGAAGACAATTTACGCGAGGAAGTGGCTTTACTCAAGAGCCGAGTACGCGATTTGGAAGCGCAAAATGCGGCATTATCCGCTAGTCCCGCCAAAGGACGCGATGAAGGCTATTGCACCATGAGCAGTGGTCAACCACAACCGTCTAATAGTCATTTGGAAGATCTACCAGAGGAACCCGAACAATGGTTGCTTCCAGCGGAGCCATGCTCAACGGAAATGGAAGATTGGAGTATGTCGCAAGAAGAATTGGCTGTGATAACCTTGGATGAAGAACGTGAACAACAACAACAACAACAACAACAGCGTAGAAGACAACAAATACTGCAACAACAACAAGAATCAAAATTAAACAATGGTAGTGAACATGATTGGATTTGGAATTCAAGCGATTTACTTAATTCCACTACGGTAGAAACAGATTCCGTATCGGATAACATAACACAATTATTACAACAAAAGGTTCGTTGCGTAACATTTTGTAATCTCTTCATACTCATTAAAATCAAAAATAATCCTTTTACAGATAATTTATTCGGAAGACGAGGAGGTTACCTGTACAGAATTTACAAACGATTTCTACAAATTAGTAAACATACGTTCCAACTCAGCGCGTAGCATGTACTCCTATCTAGAAGGTGACACAGACGGAGAGGACGATGACGACGATGACGAGGACGAAGACGACGACGATGACGACGATGAGAACGACGGACAAGGTGGCGGTGAGGCTTTTCGTAATGAACCTGACAACGTTGACGGCCAAGATAGTCTAACGCCCAGTCATAAACACTTGCGAAGCAAAGTCTTAAAATCACGTCTAAAACCAGCAAGCCCCACGCCTAGTGAAGCTGGTCGAGCCCAAGTCACAAGTTGTTCCTCAAGTGAAACGGATGATTTATCTCAATGCACTACCACTACGGTTCACAATGAATTGGTTTTGCAATCAACACCCGAACATCCTACCATTGATGACAAGATCGTCAATAATGAGCACAGTAACGATACTCAACTTAGTGATACAGAAATTGAAGACGTGCAAAGGAAAGTCAACGAGGAGAATATAAGCAACACTGCAAAAACACCGAACAAGTATCCATGTCAGCTAAATGAACATATAAATGAAAAGGAATGCATTGAACAAATCATTCGCAATGAATTAAATCGCAAACCACGTCATAAACTAATGAAATCCCAATCTACCATAGAGGAAGTCTCTACGCATAAACAACTACGAATTCAACACAAGCAACACCAACACGGTGACAATGTACTGAAAGTGCTGAGAAGTGGCAGCGTGAACGGTAACCTAGCAGCTAAGGCGGCAAAATTACACGAATCCAGCACTTTATACGGTAACAATCAAAGTAACTCATGGCGCCGCTGCAATGGTTGGAAACGAATAAACTCTCCTCTCCATTCACCCACTGTAGCCTCTCCTAAGAAGGTCGGAATAATAGTTAATTATTATTTAATTATGTGGAAATAGAATAAAAGATCGTTTCTTTTTTTTTTGTTCGTATCGTTTAGGTAACCAAAGTCTATGAATTAAAAATCCCTCCAAAAATGACACCTCCTACACGTATACCCTCTTGTGTAGCAGCGATATCGTCGAATTGTCAGCAACAGCAACTGCCTCTATCGAAAACTATAACAACAACAACAACAACAACAACAGCCAATTTAACTAATACTCAACCAATACAGCAAACAGCACGTAAATCGAAAATTCCTCCTCCCGTACCCATAAGACGTTCCTATGTTAGTTAGATAATTTAAAATAAATTATTTAAAATTATTTAAACAATTTGAAGACAAAACGAAACAAGAAAAAGTAAGTTAATACACTTTTTTCTACTATATATATAAATATATATAGAGATATATATATATATAAATATATATAGATATATATATATATAAATATTTGATATGATAAAAAAAATAATAATAATAAAAGACTAATATGTGATATATATACTGAAAGAAATACGTATAATATTTAACATTTTTATAATTTAAAATTAAAACTAAAAAAAACAAAAACAAAAAACAAAAAAGTAGCAACTAAACTGCCTAATTTTCCTGAAGAAAAGTTTTCATTAAAAAAAAAAAGCTTTGACAAAATAAAAAATAAAAAAAAACACATATATATATATATATATATAAACTTGATCTTCTTGAGAAATTAAACACGAAATGCATTTAAAATCAAACTATCCGGATGACCTCTTAAAGGATTGAAAATATATTACAGACATTAAAGAGAGAGAGAGAGAGAGAGAGAAAGAGAGGGAGAAATAAAAACCAGGAATTAACTAAAGTTAGGTTACGCTTATAAACGAAGGAGACAGAAATTACAATTTAAGTGAAAAAAATGCGAAGGATAAAATCGTCCTAGTAGTCTATCGAGTTTTTTTTTTTTTTTTTTTGCAAAGGACGCATATTTAATATAAGCTGAGAATGGGGACCGACATTTGGGCTCTCGATATCGAGTAAGCGAGTTGACAGCTATGGCTTATGGACATGCTATAGATAATTTACAGGTGTCGATAAAGTTCGCATCAAAATTCCTTCGATCGTAAAATGGCTGTCGAGAAACATATTAAAATTACGTTCGATTTTACTCGTTATCGAAAACCATGAACGAGTTCCAGTTTAAAAAAGTAAATAAAACAAATAAAAATACTATAGCAGGCCACGGTCCACCATTGAGTACTCTACACTACCCTACTGTTTTTCATACATCGACTTTTCAAAGTATGGGCCTACATAAGAAGTGGTCGAAAAAGGGATTCGATCCGAAGCCTTTTCGATAACATTCGTTCCTGGACCAGAAAACGTGAGTGCACCCAACTTCATCAAAATATCTCAAAAATTGCGACCATTGAATGGAACATTAGAAAACAAGAGGGACAAGCGGACAGACAAACTTAAATCGATTTAGAAAGCGATTCTTAATCGATCGGTATAACGGAATAGATAGTATTCCTTCTGGGTGTTGCTTACAACAGCACTAACTTAACATACCCTTGTACCGCAAGTGGTGTAGGGTACAAAAATATTTATTAGCGTTGCTAGCTCAGTAACTTTGTTAAATATTCAGGATTAAGTGAAGGATGCCCACTGAGGACATCGCCTTCTTTCAAAAACACTTTTTGCTTTATCGAAGTTTTAGTTTTATGGAAGCATGTTCTCCAACGTCTACTTAGAATTGCATATCAAAGGAGAATCCGAATAGTCCGCTTAACCCCTTTCAGTCTAACTAAATTGACTGATAACAAAGTTTGACACCATGTTCTTGGGAGGAGTACATATAAATGTACCAGGTATGTACCATGTTATATGGACAAATGTGTGTCAGTATGTAAACTGGAATTTTCGTACAGAAAATATACCGACATTATACATGAAGGAGAAAAAAATATTTTATTCGTTAGTCATACATTTTCCACACCAGTCGGAAAACTGTTGCTCTTTAAAGGCAAATCAGTCTTCGTTCCAGCTTTTCTCGTAGATTAGGTGTAAGGAGTAAAGCTCTGCTCAACAAGTGCATCATGTCAAGTCAATGCAAGCATGTTGCAGCTGGACGCCTTCGAATGCTTGCAACTTTTCACAGTTTCCCTGTATCCATGAATAGACGGATTTCCTACGAAAAAAATGTCCTGCTGCCTCCTTTTAATATTCCGCTCTTCAAATGATCAGAGAACGGCTCAAATCGATTAATTGTTAGTAATAACGATTGATAATAACCGGTCCATCAGACTGCCATGACTAATAACAGACCATACTCGTCTGGTTTCACCGAACCCAGCCTCGCAGTCGTTGTGGATAGTATGCCTAGATCGACTGGGAAAGCAGATCCAATTTTTATTCCCAGTCGGGATATGATGTAGGAAGCCTTTCTTTTGTATCGAGCGGGTAAAGAAAAAGTGACGTCGGCGAATGCTTTTCACTTGGAACAAAAGTCCATATATTCGTGGTTCGAAAAAATGTTTTTGTCTTGTGATATGTGTTGATATTACGATTCCCTATTGTCGCCAAAAAAGAAGCACTATGCATGTGTTGTTGAACCCATATATGAAAAAATTCCGTTTTCATATTTGCATACCCGATAATCGTATATCAGATAGGGAATATTTTCCGATGAAGATCTTCTTCTTCGCTTAAAATCAGTGAATTGAAGGTCGGGAAAACGCTTCGGAATTAATTATTAAGTCAATGCTTGCAATCGTACGTGTCCAGAGCAAAATGCGCCTTACCCCTAAGTGGCCAAAGTTTTCCAAAATCGGCTAATCGCAAACTTCGACCCAACATTCTCTCACGTAGTGTCGCCCATTTGCGTTTGATAATTTTATTGATTACAACCCAGTCAATATTTATGACCTAAGTATTTCTAAGATAAAAAAAATGAAGTGAAAAAAACAACGATACAGAATGTAGGTACCTCCATCCTTCTTTGATCGGTATGAGAGACCGTTGAGTAAATTGAATTTTGCACCTCACTCTTTATACCGAAGAGGGCTAGGCATTGAAAAATATAAAAATTTACATAAAACTGAGAGCAAAAAAAAAAAAAGAAAAGAAATCACATAAGTTACCCAAAATCAAGAATAGGTTCCTCTTATGCCCAAAGTAAGTTAAAATGTTTCTGATTAACTTTGTTTCACAACAAAAATCTTCAAGAAACATGTTTTTTTCATTCGTTGACTTGAATGCTGCGAAGTCTGTGAAGCTTAGCCTGAAAGTTAAGTGAAAAATGCACTCACAGACACAGTAAAGATCTATTCGACTATTAAGAAATGTTTTTATATATGTAACTTTTTGGCTTAAAAAAAAAATGTATATTTATTTTAAATAATTTTAATATTATTTAACATGCGAAACGATTTTCAATATGAAATACAAAATGATCTGACATTATTAGGGATAGTTTTATAATTTCTTTTAAAAGTAAAATTCTTCTCCTCTTTTTTTCTTTTTCTTTCTTAACCACGAAATTGGCAAATGAATTAATTAATTAATTGGAATGAAAGAGAAAAACTAAACTATGATAAAAGAAAAAAAAGAAAAGAAAAGAAATGAAAAGAAAAGAAAATTAAAAGAAGTAGTCTTCCGCACAAACAACAAAAAATGTATAGAATGAAGAGAGAAACGATTACGATTACATTAAGAAAAATTCCATTAAACAGGAGAGAAATTATTATTCATTCGTATGGAGAGAAAAATTAAAAAACAAAAATTATTTGATTTTACAGGTTTCTTAGTGATTAACAGAAAATTAATTTTAAAAAAATAAAAACATAACTTAAATAGTATTTGTATTTAAAAGAAAGTAAAAAAAAAAAAACACAGAGAAAAACTGTATTCGCCTCAGGGTGAATGTTGACGAACCACCGCTTAGGAAGAATGCAATAAAATGCCTCCTACTCTCCTGCGTTTACTAGCATTTCTGCAGCGCACAGAATCACTTTTACATTTACTTTTAAGAAACAAGTGAAAACACTACAGTGCGACGCCGACCATTACTCATCACTTCGTTTATTACAGTTATTCATGTAGCGACCTTTCAAAACAGAGTGTTATGTGGTAAGTGAAAGCAAAAGCAGGCCGATTCAAAGTTGTTTTTAAATAGTCTTCGTCCTTGGGCCAAAACACGTCGGTGTACCGAATTTCATCAAATTATTTCCAAAAATTGCCGGTCATTGTTTATTTCGGCTCGGCTCGGTTCGGAATTAGGTTCTCAATCGATCGGTATCTTAAATGCCGGATCCATCTTCAGTGTTTCTAGGTGTTGCGTATGTCCGCTTAATATATCCTTATCGGACCACTAACAGCGTAGGATATAAAAAGAAAAGAGTGTAGAATCAAAAAGTCATGGCAGCACCGCAACCTTTCTCTAAAAACAACTTTAGCTCAACGGTCCCTGCGGCATGCAGCATAACTAGTCCAAAATTATGTTTCACTAGGGAATGTTGTCGTTTTCTTCTTCTTCTTCTTCTGCGAGTTAGCAAATCAACAACATATGACTTGATGCGTTGAGTGAAAAAGGTTCAATGTGAACCCAAGGTGTCTCTTATCACAATATTTTGTTTTCTGTTACTCTCCCACTCCAAGTTCAAAAATTCCTCGTTCTTCTCTTTCTATGAAGATTACAAGGTGGCTTTTTTGCAGCATCTGTCAAAGACCACTCAGCTTTCTTCAATCCCTCCAACTCCAGAACTTTAATGATTTTTAGAATACTAGTCACACAAAACAATGTCAGTCGCCATGTCCAAGACTTTTTGCTTACGGAAAATGCCAAAATTTAAAGACAAACACTTTTTTTCCACCTTTTGTGGAACATTCAAAGCATCCATTGAGAAAAATCTGTTTATTTTTAAATTTGTAGTGGTCTACCCGCTCAATGAGTAAAATTTGGAGAAAGATTACAAAAGACCGAGTAGCAAATACCGCGACCGACTTTTCTCTATGATTATTCCTTTTCTATGAGGATCTTTGCACAAATTAAAACAAAGTCATTCTATGGCGGTGGATAACACATAGAAACCCATTAATTCCTGTAGCTTTGTTAGAATCTAAGTAATGACGAAAAATAAAAAAAAAAAGGCAACAACAAAAAACGAAACACATATTAAGTAGCGTACGTTATGTATACTCTGTCTCTGATAAAATATCAATTACTTATAATTTTTTCCTTTACATAATATTTCTTCTTCTCCTAATTAAGATAAAATTTAATATTCATTATACTATAAAAAAAAAATAAATAAAAAAAAACAAGTTCGTATATTTTTATGTTATATTTTATAATGAACTATAAAGCATTTCAAATGTATATGATTTCCCTCTTATTAAGCCATAATATTTAGTATATAGTCAGTACAAAAAAACTAAGATAATATAAAAGAAATGAAAAAATGAAAAGAGATGATAATAAAATTATTTTATTTTTTTTTTTTCGTTTCTACTTTTTTTTTTTTAGATAATAAAACTAAAGCGAAAACAATGTTATACAAAATCTATAATAATTCAGATTGAAATTTTTTTCTTTTTTCTTTGCATTGAAATATTAACAAAATCTTAATGAGAAAATCCTGTACACCTACACACACACACACATACACATACACACAAACAAACAAAAAATTTATAAAAAATTTCTCTTGACTAAATGTATACATACATATATACATATATACGGTAGAAATTATACCTTCACGCTATGGATATAACACAAACAAGTACACATACAAAATTACTTAAAAGTTTATAGTTAAAAAAAGAAGAAAATTAGCAATGAAAAGAAGAGTAAAAATAAAAAATATTTAAATATCATTAAAATTTTCAAATGTTTTCTTTTGAAGAACGCAAAGATCGCACGTAACTTACGTGACTTATGCGTTTCGTCGATGTAGGAGGGTGTAACAAAGATTTTCTTAAGCGGAAAAGGAAACTTACTTCAAAAATTATCATTCATTGTTATCGTCAGCTGTCCATTCTTTCCATCTTTTCGTCAATTCCTTTCCAAAGACTTTCGCCTTTTGAATCAAACCCTTTTCGATTTCTTCAAAATGATCGGACCTTTCGCCCATGAATTCCTTTCTAAGCAAGCAAATGGGAATCTGATGGAGCCAACTCCACTCCGGCTGCTCGCTATCTCTCTTTCCATACCTCTTTCTAACCATCGTCTTATTCCAAGCATAGGAAGATTGGTCATAAAAAAAAGTCTAGTGACTACGGTAAGTGAGATAACAACACATTCCGCCCACTTGCTTCAACATGTTCTCATTCTAACATGTCTCTCTTCTATTTTGCTGTTTTTGCAACATGGCATTACTATATTCACGGACCCATGCTGGTTGTCCTTCGATCAGTGCAACCTCTAAACCAGCAGGTTTCACCTGGTTTTAATATCTGATAATAGATTACACCTTACGATTCCATCAAACAAAGCAAAAGGGTTAATTTGGATTAATCGAAGCCCTTACGAGTTTGGAATCATCAAAATAAATCTATATTTCGCTGCCCGTGAGAGGACGATGCGAAATCAACCGCATCAAGATATCGCATAACTTGCAGCCTATAGGTTGAACAAAGGGAAACATGGCGGATAAGTGGACGCACGCACTTAATATACTCTTGCGTTCGAATCGATACTGAGAAAATAATAAAACTCTACCGTAAGAAAGTCAAGTGAGAAATAATGTTTGTCCGTAACTTGAGCTTTTAACGAAAGGCACAAATTTTCTTTTTTTTCATAAAAATTTAAATATTCTTTAAACTAGTATTTGAAGTTCGCCTCCTTCCTTGTTAAGCGCAAGCAATATACTGAATCTATTATCAACACGAATAACGTAATCGATGTAGCCATGCTTGTCCGTTTGTCTATCTAGAAAACAACGGCTACTAAGATTGAAGAATTTTGTTTAGAAAAACAAAATTTGAGTTTTTTTTTTTATATCTACCACGGGAGCATAGTGGGTGTATCCATTTTTCAAAGATTTTGCAACAGCCACGTTTCCGAAACATTTCGGAAACTCTATAAGATATATATAGAATTTCAAACAGTACTTCTGCATAATGTCCATCGGTCCGGTATATCAAATTCTGAACTATGTCCATCGGTCCGAGTGTGTAATGTCTGTGAGAGATATTCTTCTGGTTGGAAAAATGAATGCATTGAATTCAAATTTGACATTGAAAGAGTTTCTAAGCGGGCTGATATTGAAAACGACCCAAATCGGTCGAAGGGTAGGCCCGTAGTACAAAGTAAGCCGAGAACATCTCAGTTTTCAACAGAAAAAATAAATTGGGTTTCATGAGTCATTACTCATAAGCTAGAACAATAAAATACAATACAAAAATGAAAATAACCGGCCACGCCCACCTAACAATATCAATTTCTACGAGCTTTATTAAGATTCGGTCGCAGCCAAATGTACATTTCTTACCTCGTTATATATTAAATACGATAATAGGAAAAATTAACAAAAAATGCGGATAGAAACGCTAACGATGAGGACATTTCTCGCAATCATACAAGTATCGGAAAATACTTAAGTAGCCCTGTTAAGCTACAAACGAGTCCATCAATCATTTTTTCAACGCAAACGAGGTGGAATTTTTCGTTCAGTCAGCAGCCATTAGCTGAAGTTAGTTACATTTGAGTTTCTACAGTTCACATGGATAACCTATTTATGACTTGTACACCTTATTACACACTAGAACATTTTAAACAGATCCCTATAATATAAAAGATGTCGCGAGTAAAAGTCTTTCGTCGGAAACCAACGCAAACAAGTATCGATGCAATTAGGTTAACTATTAGTTTAGAACGCGTCAAGCATGCTCATGCATAAAAGACTCCTTTCTTCCATGAATGCTTCAATATTTCCAGAAATTCTTGGGTAGCGTGCACAATGTGTTTAACTTGATTAAGATTCTAATTTAATTGTAGATTTTTTTAACCACTTCCAAGGTAAGAGAGGACAAAAATTCAAAATCAGTCATTCACTTAAGAGCTTTCAGTTTTTTCACTTTTCTAGCTCTGCGAACTGAACGACGACAAACAGAGAAAGAAGATACCTGTCATAATTTGTTACATTAATTATTAAAAAGAAGATGTAAGGAGAAGAAATGTAGGAGAAATGAGAGCGAGAAAGGGAGAGAAAATAAGTAAGAAAGAGAAAGGAGGACAAGGGAAGGATGATTGCTTTTGGACTCACATCAAGCAAGCAGAATTAGAAAATTGTGTCCAATCATGACAAATTTCAGTTTCTTAAGTCAATTTTTCTCACTTCTGCAATTTGAACAAGGAAGAATGCTATAGTCGAGCAAGGCCGACCTTTAAATGCACTACACTACTAAGCCTAATACAGGCATTCACTCATTTGCTTAATAATTCACCAAAAATTGTACATCATTCTTATGTGAAGCCATAATCTTCGCGGAAGCCCTGATATTGGCGGATAGCTAAACGTTAAAGTGGTTCAACAAACTTAATTTGGCTGTCAAAGATTTTATAATTTTGCAGTTGCTCTTCCGCCTTAACAAATCGGAAGTAAGACATTGTGGCCATAGAAAGGTTTGCCTTCATGAAAGTCCCTATACACGGTACGGCTTAAAAAAGCGTTCCAAATTCCCTGTGATTAATTTACTAAAGACCAATTTCCATTATCAAACATTCAAAATTAGACCATGTTGGCATGCAAAGCTTTATTTCCACGGGATTTTCAAAAAATAGGCTTAAGTGATCCAAATTTGATAAAATTAGTTTTTATGTCAATTTATTATTATGAGCGAATTTTCATCAAGAAGTAGTGAAAATTAGCCTTTTTTACCATGTCCGTAGGAGCGGTTATATTTCAAGGGTCTCATATAAATTTGCTGCTTCCCATCCAATTTTGTCGCGGAATTCTGAAAATTACACTATTTTTCTGTAATAAGACGTTATATGGGGAGTGAGCGAAAAGGTGCTTCGATCCGAAATAGGGTTCGTCCTTAGATGAAAACACATCACTGCACCAAATTTCATTAAAATCTCTCGAAAATTACGACCGATAGGCTCAACACAAATAAACATGGGCAAGTATCAAACGGCCGCACGGATGGACAAGACTAGATCGTTCCAGAATCATTTTCTGGTCATTCCCCCTAATATAGAAAGTGGGTCGGTCTCAACCCCCGTTCTGAGCTTTACAAATGTCCGCATAAACTTAATGGGGATAAGAACCGAAACTATATGGACGGATAAAAGAGGCAAACTCCATTAAGATTTAAGAACGAAAAAAAAAAAAATGCGAAAAAGGACATCTGCCTAAGGTGATGAAAATTTAAACCTTTCAAAGATAAAATAAATAAAAGCATCCAAGCTTTGTTTTGCTTAGAATTTGCTGTCAAATTGATGGACAAAAAAACACAATTAAAGCGTCAAAAAGAAAACAGTTGTAAGCAAAACATTGGAAACCGTTATTGGAGCTATTCAAAGAAATGTGTGCATAAAGGAGAGAGAAAAAAAATATTTTGAAAATATATTTTTGCCAATATTTTGAAAATTGAAAACTTACTTACTACCAAAAGGAAAAGTTTCAAGTTAACAAACACAAAAATGTAGTAAATTTATTCTATAATGAAATGAAATCAAATGAATTTAAAAGCAAAAAAAAAAAAAACCGCATTGCCTTCATTCTACTGTAGGTCTACTTTATTGCGAACGCCACAAAATGAGGCTGTATTGATACTCAGTACTCCGAAACGTAGAGAAATATTGAAGGAAGGTCCACCGCAGAACATTCGTAATAATATTTTAGGTAAAGGTGCTTATGGAACAGTTATTAAGGCAGTTTATAAAGGTGAATACTCTTGAAAGGTTCAACTCTTTTTTTTGTTTTTTTTGTTTTTTTGTTTTTCTTTTGCAATAATGATTTCCTTACCAGCTAAGCCGGTAGCGGTGAAAATCATTAAAAATCTCGATGATTGTAATCATCAAACTATGCGAAATGAATCGCACGTTTTAGGCTGGAATCATGCGAACATTGTTCGAATATTTAAGGTACAGTGTATTGTGTGTGTGTGTGTGTTGATGTGCTTGCCACAAGCATTAAAAGGGGATTTCTTCCCTCTGCCTTTAGATTGAGATAACTATGAATTTTGCTATTGTTATAATGGAACGTTTCCTGGGCCATTGTCTGCAAAAGATTTTGGACTGTATGGAATTGCCTTTAAAGCATCGCGTTTAGTAAGACTTTTGCAAATGAAAAGCAATGAATCATTGCATCAAAATAAAATCCTATTTTTTCCTTTAGTATTAGTTTGGATGTATTGGCCGCTTTGATGTATTGCCATAAACGCAATGTATTGCATATGGATGTTAAGCCACAAAATGTCATGATTACGTGGGGTAATAATAATAATGAGAACTGGCCAAATAAGTCTTATACATGTAAACTATGCGATTTTGGTTCATCGATTAAAATAACTGAACAAACTACCGCCATAAAGGGGATAATAAAGGTTAGAGAAGAAGAAGTCGAAAATCGTAGAAATTCATGCAAATTTTCCAAATCGCATTTGTTTTTTCTTTTAGGGCACTGTGCGATACATGGCCCCAGAAGCTTTAAAGGAAGAATATCTTCACTCATCAGCTGATGTTTATTCATTGGGCATTACTTTATGGCAAATGAAGTATCGTCACTTGCCCTACGATTGGTTAGAGTGCAACGAAATGGTAGCCTATCAAGTGGTGAAAAATAATTTAAGACCCACAGCTTGGTCAAGTGAAAAAGATCGGGCAATAATGCCTTCTAGTCATCAATGTTTTTACTCGAACACTCCGGTGGATTTTTCAAAAAACTCTTTAAAAAATGTTCAAAATATTTTGAAACCTCCTAAAGCTACTTTAACAAGTTTGAATGGCAACTTCGATGGAAATCAGGGTCAGAAAAGCATTCGGAAACCTTTCGTAGATCTAAATATCGCTGCTAAGTCTTCGGCAAATATTAAATGTAATTTAAGTCGAACCAATCGAATCTATCCACGAACGATGTTTCAAATCGGTAATGAGCCGATCTATGTTGATCCTGTGAAAGAACGAAAATACGATGATTTGTATATGAAGTGTTGGGATAACGATTGCGCGAGACGGCCATCTGGCAAAGATATTAGGAGAGATTTAAAAGAATTGCTTTAACTTCTTATCTGTTTATCGTTTTGCAAGCGTCTCATCTTTTTTTCATCTTGTTTTTGTTTTCTTTTTACTGAAATGTTGTGTCATTTCGTAATTACATGTCTCGCTGCATACATTCACTATTATGTCAACTTGTCTTGTCTACGATGTACTACTACAGTTTATATAGTTCATGCAGTTTATGTTATATCCCTTTAATAATTTACTTATCGTTTCTGTTTACAATAATTTTACGTTTATATTATTTTATTATTTATTCTACGCTTTTAATAAATTCTTATGCTCTTTTTAAAATGAATGATTACTTAATTAGAGTAGGATCGAGCCAGGAGTTTCATTGTATCAGCTTCTCTCAGTTCAACTCGCTCTGCCAATTCAAGACGTATCTTATTTACTCGTAACTATAAAGCCATAGGTCAATGGACGTAAGTAACAGATGGGGGGAAAGAACTGAAAGATTATTCCGGAAAGCGGAACTATGCTCTATGGCTAACCATAAGCAGTCATTAGCTGCCGGTGTTAGAAATAATTTACTTGTTTAGGAATGGGATCACTCTCCTCTTGAAAGCCATCAAGAAGTCATCAAAGGATGTCACGGTGCGCGGTAACGCATTCCACTACCGAGCTGAGCGGACAATAAATTAACGTTCAGCCACGAAAAACTGTAGCCATCCGTTTAAAAAGTCAAGCGATTGTGATTGGAAAATTTTCTGAAGATAGATTAACAAGTTTCTGCTTTGAACCCATAGTAAATACTGCATATTTATGCTTAGCTGTGACACTGTCACACTTTCGTGCTGACGGCAACATCATGGACACGTCACAAATCGCGAGGTAGTCACTTTCCTCCTTGTAATTTTCATAATTTGACAGTCTTGTTACACCCTATACTGTCTGTTGTGCAACGTAAGTTCGGTTATGTACAATATCCAGAAGGACTTGAAATAGGCCGATCTTGTATTATAGTCTAGCTTGTTTGCCTGTCGTATGCTCTTGCGTTCAACCTATAGGATGAGCGCGTTGAAAGCCGTTATATGAATAATCGCGTTAAGCGATGTAAAGGACAATATTTAATGGTGGGCCGTGGCCAATACGTTTACTCCCGAATAATAAATTTGATTTAATGTCACAAAAATCGACAAAGGACAAGAGAATACATTGTTTTCTCCTGCGACTAAGAAGCGATGACTACACTCAGAATATGAGTGTAAATTAAATCCCCATACATAATATTGCAATAATGCAATAGTGAAGTAAAACGGTGTGCGGATGAATTTGGCTCAAATAACCGAAGGCAGGTAAGTGACCATTTAAGCGAAGTGACCTTGCACGACAGAATTTAGAACTTCACGTCCAACTTAACATGGGAGAAATTATATTCAGGCTGAATCGAACTAACATTTAATTATTAAAAATATGAACTATGTCGCACGGTATATAAAATATATATATAGATAATAGCAGAGCAATATGGCACAGTTTTTTTGACTAGTCCAACTGTCATGTCAACTGTCCATTAAGTGGTAAACTCAGCCGAAAGTGACGATAGCAAAAAGGATTAAATCAATAGCAATATTCTGAGCAAGACATTTTCTCTGTGTGGTTATCGGAACTTAACAACTCGGGTTTCATAATAACACTGATGTCGGGGCATTTACTTATGACCATTGTAGAATTGATACAAAATCTAAACAACTACAACGAGAATACAGTTTTCTTTGTCACGTCTGATGTTCCTGATATTATAGAGAGTATGGAGAGTTTGCAGGATGGATCAGGGATCTAATTTTTGTCATTAAAAGCCTTCGAAGAATCTAATACGTGTCGTATAGTGTCGTACAAACAAAATCAGGGTGTACGAGATCTTTAGCTTTCAAATTTGTATCAATATATAATTTATTTCTATATGAAAACTTTACACGATTGGCTTAAACATATTATTGATAAAAATTTTTAATAAGAATTATTTTTTCCTTTTTTTAATGCATAATTAAAAATTTATAACAATTTTTTTTTTTTTATAACAATAATTTAAAAAATCTAACTAATTTAACAATAATGCGAGTATTTCAAGGACATTTTCTATTTAGTTTTCTTTTACAACAAAATAATACAAAAGCCAAAAAAAAAGAAAAACAAAAAAAAAACAAATGCTTTCAATTTATCTAATTATCAAAATGATTGAAATAAATATATGGGAAGAAGAAAGAGCAGCAAATGTTAATAGCAATAATACCGTCCACGCCACACGCTAATCAATTATTTATATACAAAAAAAAAAAAAAAAAACATCGAAAAAATTCTCTTAAAGAAAACGATTTCTATGCAGCTCTTCAGTTTCTAAGCGTAATTTCTGAAAAATAGAAAAAATTTATTTATTATTATTGCTTTGAAAAGAATTTTCGCTAAAAAAAAGGAAGAATGAAAATTTTATTCCGACTTACACGAAAAACATCTTGAATTCTATCCGTAATTAATTTACGCGCCACGCCCTCTTTAACTCCACGAAATTTAAGATCTTCGATGAAATCATTCATATCGATAGGTTTCCCTACGTTTAGCGTCACTTTTTTGCCGAATTTCAAATAATACGGTTCGGTGTTAGGTAATACATTATCCATTCCTTCATGCCACATTGGCAATATAATGGGGACACGTGGCGATTCGTAAATAATACGCCCCACTCCCCACTTAAGACGCATCTCCTCTTTGGTCATGTTTACCTTACCTTCGGGAAATACATGCACCCATTCGCCCAATTTTAGTTTTTGTATGCAAAGATCTACAGCGCTTTGGTGCACACCACTGCCACGGATGATTGGAATGCATTTTCCTACAAATTAATATCCAATAAAAATTCAAATCTTAGAAAAGTTGATGAATCATATTCACACAGATTTATATACTCACCGTACATAAAAAATAACGAATGATATATATTTGTAAAGCAAATATCATGAGCAGCTAAGGACCAACGAATTTTAAATGTATTGCATACATATCGCATGGGAAGCACACCTAAGAAAAAGGGGAAGGTGAAAGAAAGTGTAAATTAAATTTTTCAAACTTCGATAGATTCGTTCTTAAAATGCCAGACTTACCCCATAGACCGGGATCATCGAAGCATGAATAGTGATTTGAAACCGTTACTAATGGAGTACCTGGTGGCCGTTTACCTATAGCATCTATCAGTCTTTGTTTATTGTAAACGTGAGTTTTATTCATAAGAACTATTCACGTAAGCAGTTAAAAGAAAAAATAATTTTTTTTAATTAAGCATAGAAATTAGGTTTTTTTAATAAATAAATGAGAAACTGATTTTTTAGGGGACCAAAGAAGTTAAAGTAAAAACTGTATGTGTTCAAGAGGTGTCTCCTCTAAATAGAGAGGTTTTTTCTACATTGATACCGAGCAAACATCTTTGAAGATGCAATGGACGTAATTATCGACGCTACAATAATTCTCTTCAAAGTGAATACAACTTTTCACTGATCTCATACGCGGCTAATACTACAACAACAAGTATTTCTGCGTCTCTCAATTGGAAAAAGTACGACAGGTTCTTTAAACCGCGCCTTAAAGCACTTTCTCGGTCGATCGCGGTCAGATAAATTAGACAAATTCGAGCTATTGGCGCGAATTTCGCATTTGCACCTTAGATAGGGTCGGCTTAGATCTACATCCGACCACTTTTCAAATAAAACAAAATTCTACTTTACAAATATGGACCGAACGGTATAATGATCGCACGGTCAATCAAAGATGGTCGCCAATTTTTCGAACCATCTTCTGCAATTCATGCTTCTTGCAATTCGTACAAAGTACAATGGTGTAAATAAATTTTGTCAGCAGCCATGGGTGCATGGGTACATGTCTCACGTAGTTCTAACATGAGTCATCTTCAGGTCAGAAAAACGATCGGAGAAGATAATGTTATTTATGATGACGTACGTAAATATTTCGACAAATAAAACAAAAACACTCACATATGACGATCGCAAAAAATTCTAGTTCAGACAGTACATCGGTGCAATTGTTAATAAAATTCATAGCATCAGAGTATCAGGACTTTTCAATCCATGGGAAATATTAACTCATTATTAACACTAAACACACAAACCTACATCAATTATAACGAGGAAGAGAGAAATTTTCTTTCATAAATCAACAACGAAGCAAATATAATCGTAATTAAAACAAAAACAAAACAAAAAAATGCGCAATACAACAATCCGATGTTATTTATTTGTTTATTGTTAATTAATTAATTAAAATAAAAATAAAAAATTTTTCAAAGCAATCTATAAGTAGATTACACTTTCTACGTCATAGGGTTTTTTTTTTTTTGGAACAAACATACACATTCTCTTTATCTGTGAATTTCGTAATAAGTTATTTGTGTAAATATAAATAAAGTTAGCTGCTCACTGCTACTAATCTGATGTATAAAGGAAGTCGTTGACTTGCACAGCTTTTCCTATTTATACACCATACAGACGTAAGCAAGGTCATGGTTTCTAATTGGCAAACGCACAATGCATATATCACTCAAGATACAATCATATCGAAATTAAAAAAGAAAATTTTAAAATAAATCCGAAAACTCACGCATTAATAGATGCCGGATATGTAAGCATATAACACTGTCGAACTAAAAATAGTTGGACAGAAAGCAACTAAATAAAGCCAAAAAAACATTTTTAAGATTGGACATCGATAACACCTTTAACGGGCATTTACGATAAATGGACGAAATGACTGACGTAAGCAAAGTTTATTCCAAAACCTATGTGATTACAATAATAGATCTCTAAAGGGCCGATTGAGTTCTTATCAACTGAATAACGGTTCCTTGATGCAGGTTTAGAAGTTTCTACTAGGAGAGACAAAAGATCCGTAATAAAGGGCTATATAGTAAGACCTTCAATAAGAGGGCGAATATATGAATATCTCAAAACTTTATTGATATTTTACACTATGTTGGGGTAATCTTTGCATCGGATTTCTGCCTATTATACTTTGACTGGCATTTATAGTGCATTTCACTTTGCTACACAGGTGAACTATACCAAGAACCAGATGCTTTCACGTATTGACAACCAAATTCATTCACCTATCAGCTCTGCCTGACAACTACAGTTGACACATGTATATGGCAAATCCCTTAGTGGGTGAGTCAAAAAGAAAGTTCTCAAGTACAGTCACGACAATCTCTCGAAGACTTATTCTTTATTGTTAAATGTATATACGCACGAGAACGTTAAGAGCACCGCGCATACTGGCGTTGAGCGATTGATCACTAGTCATAGAAGGAAAGAGTGTGTTTTCTACCCAAATTTAGTGTTCCGGAGCAGTAATTCCCACAGAATTCCCCATCCGATACCCATTTCGTTATAACAACGCTGTTACGTCAAGAAAACCAGTTGCGACAGTTTTGCGAATCTATGGCGTTGCCCAGAATGCGAATGATGCAGTCGTAAAGCAGTGCGCAACAGTCTTCCCTAACCTAACTTAATCCAATACTAATCTGCAATCGTATCTGCTATGTTTTATTGCTTATGCATTTAGTAGTAGTGACAATCTTTATTTTAATGATAATCTTGGAATTCACTTGATACTTATACTTCCGCATTGTGTACTTTATCACTTACTAAATTGGTCCTTGAAGGAATTGTGTATTGAATTTTTGAATTAAATTAAAATAAATTAAAATAATTTTTGTAGAGTATTTGTTAATAGCATTGAAGCTCATGATTAAATTGTAATTAAAAGATTAACCGATCGAGAGAAACTAGAATAAGTTCTGTGAAATTAGTACGACATCAGCAAAAGTAATGCATTCACTTCCTCATTTCGTTAGCCATTTCATTCCCTGCTGCTCTTAGCAACAGATTAATTAGATTCATGCAAAAATCCTAAAGTGGATATCGACACGTTGCACAAGAACATCTTAACTAAAAAGATGCTGTGCTTAAGTCAAAATCTTCTGCACTTGTTGTACGCAAAGCGAAGCATCTATTAGGCGGCCATCATTACACAGCTAAAGAAAGCTTATTCTAACTTGAATATTGTAGATAGATTCACGAGTTACAGGTGAACTTATGAAGTTATTTAAATAATTTCCAATCTTAAATATTTAGCATAGGAAGTGTTCTAAACTTAATCCATGTTATGGATTAAAAAAAAAAGTGCGTGCACACGACACGAATTAACCATTAAAAGCAATTTAAACGTTTCACAGCGATTCCATTCAAATGATATTCGCAACATAGCTTTGCTGTAGAGTTTGAGGTAAGAGTTTCTGGTGCGGCCTTATAATGTTGCCTACTTTAAATATAGTTACTTCATGTCCTTACAAACTTAAATTAAGCCTGATCATTAGACGGTAAGCAAATTATCGCAGAACGTCTCTTAGCATGAAATTTTTATGTTTACCATGCCTCGCTATGCCATCCTTGTCCTCCTTCAATACAACTCCCATATCGGAGGTTCCACGAAATACATCTGTATGCATATATGTATATATATTCTTACGAAATTCACATAATAGAAAAAATGATGAAAGGAAATATTTTCATTCTTCATAATAGGCCAACGTCAGAGAAAAAGAAGGCGTATTATGTTAACAGAAATTCTGTCATAAAAAATAAAAGATGCAATGAGATTTTATGCTACCTTTGGTGAACACACAATCAACTTAACTATCAATATAAGTCGGAAAGAGAAAAATTTAAGAAAAAAAACAGTGAAATTAACATAACAAATAGAAAAAACTGTTGAATATTATATTGGCCTGATCCTTAACAGGCCTCTAGGCCTAATTTATGTGGGCAAAGAAAAAGAAAGTAAAATTAAAAAATATAAGAAGAGTAACGAAAATTCGGTGTTAACGAGTGTCAGATGAGAGTCAACAAAAACATCAGAATACTATGTGATGTGTTTCGAAACATTTACATATGAGCGAAGAATTTGCTCGCACCGAGATGCTCGAAGAGAAGAGTCGAAACAAAGAATTCATTGTTTCAGAAGAATCACTAGTGAAAATTGGAAGCGCTTCACACAACGAATGCATTTGCTAATCTCAAAGTATGATTCACTTGTCTACGCGTTCCGTATACCTTGTACAGCTCTATTGCTTCGTTTCATTTAGTTTGCAGTATGCATTTGCATTGGCAGCAAGACAGTGATGTGTTTTTCAATGAAAACAAAACAAAAATCTTATGTTGAATATTTTACGCATCGTATGATTTTGATTTGGTTATTTGGTCGTTTGCACTTTTATTGAACCCGATTTCGTTATGCTATAAATGTTTCCTAATTAATAATAAAATATAAATGAATTATTATGAGTAATAATTAAAATTGTTCTTTGCTCAGAAAACATTAGTTTCCAAACATCGAAATGTAATCATATGCTCAGTTCTTCAAATCATATGATTTCCTTGCAGTAATACTGCAGTGTAGGTGTATTTGCTCAGTTCTTCAATTCATATGATTTCCTTGCAGTAATGCTGCAGTGTAAGCGTAAAGCAGGACTATTTCATTTCCACTCACTTTCTGATCCTATATATTGCGTCATTGCAACAATGCACGATTCAATTTTATTCATTGTTGTAACATTTGCAAGTAATTCTTTGTAAATTTGCAGATAATGTCTAAGCGGTATTAGCGATAGCACGAGAAAAGAGATTAGTTTTACGCAAAAGCGTTTTTTAAATTTTAAGCTTGTCGATGCGTGTCCCTCGTGCTCGTCTATAGCGTCTGTTTTTGGTGCTCTAACGATAACAAAAACTGACGTAACGAATTACACCTTGGAATATAAAAATCAAGCTTGAAAATAGGCGCTATTCCTATATATATAAGTAAACCTGCACAATACACGAATGCTTGCACGTAAAAAGAAACTTATTTACATCTTAACGTAAAGGTCCTACGAGACCACAAACGTAGCAATCGTAAATCTTTCATATAATATTTTAAGTTGAAAAAATTCGAAATCTTATGCCTCGTCCCATATATGAATTGCAATTATAATGGATTGAATAGGAACACCTTTCAAGTCAGAAATCAACCCATTTAAGAAACTCGCTGCACCTAACCTGCTCGTTTTTTGTCAGTGTACGTTACGTATTTCTGTGTTTTGTAAGGCAAGAAGTTTAATGATACCCCCAGTAATTTGATTGCACACAATATTGACATAATGCATTACTAGTTGCATTGAAGTTTTTGTAAACGTGTACACAACAACAATGTCAAGTATATCGCACAAATAGTAACATTATTTGACTTTTTAGTTTTATTTTTTCGTAAACATATTAAGCATAGAAGAGAGTGCTTATTCCACTTGTTGACACACAGAAATACGCATTACGAACATGTACGGCCAGGTTAGTTTTGAACATTCCGTTTAGCCCAAGGTTTGCACAGATATTTATGGGATGTTGACATTGAATGAAAAGGCGGGAGATTCTTGGATGTTTGCTAACAATCGCAGACATATTCCCGTGCGATGTCTTGATTACGCTTACTTGAGCTATGAACATATTTCCCAGGTAGCCACAACTGTTGGTCAACTATACTAGACTCTACCGCATATACACATTAAACTCATACACACATTTAACGTACACTATTTACTAAGGCTAGTATCGAGCTATCAAAGAGTAGATTAATTAATTAATTAGAAATTCCAAGAAGAACGCCTGAAAATTCTATAACGTTCTGTTATAGCAAGAAGGTTTCTAGCATTGCGTAGAACAACAAACATCGAATACAGAATTCTTCATTTTTTAGAAGCATAATATGCTAAGCATATGTTACGTTTTCAGTTAGTTTAGCTTCAGAGGAATTAGCACATTTATGTGAGCGGAATTTCCAATTATATACATAGTCCGTATATGCAGTAGAACTTCCACATTTATGCAGCATGTATCGCAATCTAATCAATTTTTATGAAACGCATTTGCAATAAGCTTATGAACAACTAGAGAATGGTGAGCTGTGTGTATCAAAAAACTCGGCGTGAGTCGCTAAAATGTTGTTTAATTTTATTATTTTTTCTTCTTCTTTTTGTTGTTGTTTTAATGAAATAAAATCATTAAGGAAATTAAACGCGACTGTTTTTCAATGTAACCGAACTATTTTGGCTGCAGTATAGGCAAACTTTGTATATCGCAATGTTAAATGCGATAATATATTAAATAGAACACTTACCCAAAACAATTTTACTAAATAATCCGACTGCGAATATAGTGATTTGACTGACAACATACCAAAATCCTGAGGGTCTCAGCATACGCGGAAATATCCAATTAATATCGTAAGGGATATGTGTTGGGGGGATTGACGGTGTTGACGGTGTTGACGGAGTTGTAGGAAGTGACGGATTTGAGGACGATGGCAGAGTGTGCTGAGGCAATGGGGATAGCGTCGCCTGTTGTTCCACTCGTTTTTCTGTTAGCGTTTCTTGTAGTTGCTTTGTTTTTTGCTCGACTTCCTGATTTTTGATCTTATGATTGTGCATTTCCGGCAATGATTTATTATGAAATTTCTTCTTTTTACAGTCGTCTAAATATTGTTGATTTTTATCTGCTATGGATGATGACGATGATTTGACAAACCTGCAATCGTGATGCTGTTCGAAGAGTGGGCGGAACTTTTTATTTCGTTATTGTAATTTTAATCAAATAATATTATGAGTAAAGTGAAAAAGAATTGCTGCTCCTTTTATGAATTTTATACTCTTTAACATTCTAAAAAGAATTAATTTATTTCTCTTCCTCCTAGAAAATGAATTTGTTCTTCCTTTTGATTCTTTCAAAAAAGTGCCTGCCTGTTACACAAATCATTTTTGACAATTAAAACCAAAGCTTTATTTGTTAACACACTTTTATATGGGAGCAGTGAGCAAGAGAGAGTTACTCTTCTATTATGGTGGCAGTTAACAATTGTTCAAATCTGCATTCATTGAGAGTTATAATAAACTAGAAGGATAAATATTGAAAGGCTGTTGAATATGCGAAACATTTTCATTACTCAGTCCAGCACACACCAATGCAAATGCGCAGTTTATTTATGCATAAATGCTTTGACAGATTAAAGGCACCAGTGATAGATACACCGACGATAATAATAAGAAGTGGGCCATAGTGGTTATTTATACATGAAGGCACACGCACACGCACACACGTATGTACATAGGAATTTCGGGAATATCATATATTTCGATCCACATAACATATCCGCACTTTTCTTTTGTATTTCAGTTCTTTAGATTTTTATAAACAAAACCAAACGATATTCTTAAAACGATTTAAAAAAAAAAAAGGATTGTTTTTAATTGTTTCATGAATGTTTTAAATTCTTGTAACTGCGGTAACCAGCAGTTTCTCTACATTCAACAAGAACACAAATGAATAATGCGCAATAATCAACTATAACGATGAGAGTTTAAGACCAACTGAATAAAATTTTTCGTTTTTATAGATGCAACTTGTTGTTGTTATTATTGTGTTATTATTGCCACTATTACAGCTGATTGTTGAATAAAAACAGCGGAGTACGCCATAAAAATGAGAGTGAATGTTAAAGTAAAAAACAATTAAATATAGAAACGTATAAGCAACTTTTTTTTCTACAATTTTTATCTATTTGTATTAAAATGGAAAGGGGAGAAGTGTTAAACGAGAAAGTATTAATCTAAAAAAACGTGCAAGTAATTATTCTTATTTTTTTTTTAACTAACATTTTTAAAATATGCTAATGGTCTTTGCAATCGTGACTTTTGCAAACATTAAAAGTTATCTACAATAAAGTCCGTATAGATTAATTAAAAACTTTACATTCAGCTTTGGGAAATTATATTGCTTTTCTAAGTCACACGCGTCATTGAAACTTCACTTTGAAGAATACCCATGAATTGTCCTAGATGACTTTAACTATGCCTGTTTGGCATTTCCTTCCGCGAAAGTAATTAAAGCAAAAAAGCTATAAATTTTTGCATATACTGTGCTTTGAAATTCATGAATAAAATTTAATAATACAAATATAATGTTGAATCTAGAGTTCTATTTTTTACTCTCTCCGCTTACTTGTTGTTGTGCTGTTGTTTTGTAAGAAATGTTTTACAACGCCACAAACAAAGCAAAATCATAATGTATATGGCAACACTGTGCGTCCGTGTCGACTTGTCTTCTTTAACTTAACATGTATTTAGCATTACCAAAGAATAACATATACTTAACACTACTAAAATAATACCTCGATATAAAGCGGAAAACACAATACTTCAGTAGAACAGATAGCTTGCGTGCGTTACTACCGCAAAGTCATACGCCTAGTGTTTATTCACATAAACGTTAACGAACTGCAAACTTACTAGAGCGAAATTTTTTTTTGAAAAATGCCTATTTGACGTAAAATACAGTTAATCAAGCGAAATAAAAAATTTTCCCTGTAGAAATAGATAGCAATATATTTTAGTTCAATTTTTTTGTAGTTCAATTTTGTTTTAAAATCATAATCAGCTTGAAACGTGTGGCACATGATTTTTTTTTCATAAATGCATCACTGCGTGAATGACGAAAACAACACACAAAAATTTGAACCGTTCCAAAAATTTATGCATAAAGCAACGCAAGTTATAAATGTGTCTGCGCTTAAACACACACAATTAATTTTAATTTGACCGGTCGTGAGCCACGCGCACGCGTAAAGCAAGCATTGTGTTTTCCGTTTAACAAACGGAAAGTTAAATACATAAACTGACATAAGGTTTCGTAATTGCGATGTGTCGGTGTGCGTTTTACACATGGGTAATCAAAAGCTTCCCGACATTAAATTATTAATATTAACTTGTATTAAATTAAATTTGTTAGATCCGGTCCTTTCCAATATCCGAAAATCGGACACGTTCTTATATTGCCGGAAATGGTTTTATACAGCGTGAGAATTTATAGCAAAAGGACATCAACATTTCATTACATGATATGCCATATTACATGTAAAGATTTTAAAAGGCAGGTGTTGCACCTATCTTTCGCCTGCTAAAGTGCTGAGTTCGTAAGAGTAGTTTTCTAGCATTTTAGTGACGAGACATTTAACATTTCAAGGGGCTAATTTAGCGTTCTCTCCATGTTATAATCTCTTAGCGTAATTCTCCATGTTATAATCTCTCCATGTTACTTAGTCCTGAGTTGTTCGCACAAATTTATATTAAGTGCGTATAGAATAGATAAGTACTACAGTAATTTCTCAGGATTCTTTTTTTTCCTGTATGCTAATTTCCACAGCATGTGTTCTAAAACATTAACATCCCCTGTTACTGTCGGTTTTTTCATTTTAATTAATTGTATAAACCGAAATATTTCGAATTTAACGGAAATATTTTTCTGTCAAAAATCTTATTATCTCGCCATATTGCATTGATCTGGAAAATTTGGAAAGGCTGGGAGAATTTCTTGAGTCGCCTCCCATACAATCTTTCCTTCGAATAATAATCTTTTCGTGGCGAAAAGATCCAAATTCCCTTTGATGCTGAAAGTTTATCGATAATAGCCATTTAGTATATAAAAATTATTATCGGGCGAATTTGTCTTCGCGATCGCAATAAACACGTATGAGGTGCTATGGTTCCGAAAATTTGGTTTTTCGCGTATTTAGACCAAGAAATTGAGGCCCTCTTTCAAATCATCCTATAATTAAGGCATCACAAGTTGATATTTAAAAAAATTCATTTGGATTTACGAATCGAATGCATTTCAAGCAAAAGAGCGCAAATCATCCCATATAGGTCATCGTGATCCACAGAAAGTGTGCTGCTAACAGAATTGCACCAAAATGAAATCGTACTATCAATTTGGAAGACGTATAAATATTTTGGCGTAAGAAATCAATATCTCAACCAGGTTTGCCATTATCAAGATGTTAGACTAAAGATGCATTGATGCATACATGTTTACTAACGTAAACACTTTTTCCTAATGTCCATATCAGCGGTTAGCTGCCCTGTCCTGAATTAATATTTTAATACGGAGTAAATAGAAGAAATCTTAATAAACAACACGTAGTACAATCGAAACAGTTGAGAAAGACATGTGGAACTCTTTAAAGTCTCCTTTGTTTTAATGAAACTAAAATTCGAAATTATTTCACTTAAGTAGGTCAAAGAATATGAATTGCTTTGAAGTGGGAAAACGTAAAAAAACTCACCTGATTCTTGACATAGTTCAGTAAAAAAGACATCCCGCGTCTGCTACATAATTCAGGCAAATACATCCTGTTATTGACTTTTATGCACCGATACATAATTACATGCGCAAGCATAAATTATCAATTCTATCAATCAATTTACGTTACGTGCAAATATCCGCAACCGTGACTTTGCTACAGCGGTTTCTTGGCTGCCAATTATCATATCGCCCAAATTAGATAAATCTAATTACACGCTTTACACACTACTCCTATGCGCATGCCTATCAATGAAAGGAAAATGAAGAAAATTGTTTAATAAACCTATACACATATATATTCACAAAATATCAAAATCACAAGAGTCCTCACATTATTTGTTTTTTCAATAAACAATGAAAAACAAAACAAAAACCAATGAACAGAATCACAAAACATATGATTTAAGGAACAATTAAGAAAACTTTCTACATATGTTGCCAGCATACCAAAACAATTTGTCGTTATAATTGATACAAAACACTGCCTACGTTAATGGCTTCGTTATAAAGTTAAGACACACGTTCAATACTCCGTCCACGCATTTCAATTTTAGAACATTTTCGTAATTAAAAATATATCTACATATATAAAACATCGTCACATTTTTATACAAATCGTATAACTCTAATAAAAACATTTTTTCTATACAACTCTCATGTTTATGGATAATGGTGTTACCATTCAATCTGACATATTATTTGACAAAATCAGCTTATTTGATTGTATATTACATAGTGCTACAAAAAGAAAAACAATGATTTTTTTTCTTTTCTAAATAAAAAAGGCCTTTAACATACAAATCATATTACAAATCAATAAATAGAAATAAAAAGGGCATGCCCAAATAAACGTTAGCTTATTAGATCCATGTTTCTGGTAAGTACGACTGTGTTTTACAGATTTCCACATTACCCTTTTTTTTTTAGTTTTGGAATCGTCCTACTCATTCAGCACGCCAATCAGCTTTACATACTCGCGAACGTTTAGACCAAGAATTTATTGAGAAACTTGATCAGTTGCACGATGGGGCGATACGGACTGGTTTGGTTACTAAGGCAGATTTGCAAGAAGCATATAGAAAATCGCGTGATATGCAATATAACTCCAGTCTTAGCATGTGGTATACCTTTGGGATAATGGCCTTCGTTGTATTGCTCACGCCTATTTTTTATGAAACCCTTACCTTTCTTTTGGGAGTGAAATGCTTTTTACCCAACAATCACTTGGTATGGGAGGCGACACGGCCTATTAGTGATTGTGGTTTTTGTCGAAATGTTGATGGTCCTTTAATTTTGAAAAATATGTCACGCGAAGAACTAGCTCCATATGCATATTCCACTTTACCAATTGTTATTAAAAATGCCGTCAGCCATTGGCCAGCAACAAGTTTGCTGAGCTTAGAAATGTTAAAAGAAATTTATGGACGTTATCCAGAAGCTTTAGATGAAGACTGTCATTTTTTGAATTTTCATTCGGATCTTAAATCCATACGAGATGTTTTCAATATGTCTCCAGAAAGAGCAAATTTAAGCGTTGGTAGCACATGGTATGTTGGCTTCAGTAATTGTCATCTGGGAGTGCTTGAAGAATTACGCAAATTATATGGGCGACCTCACTTTTTACCCGTAGATGCCGAGTTATCAAATATAGACTATGTCTTTTTGGGTTACGAACAAGGAGCATACATGCATGTAAGATGGCGTTCAACTTAGTTCCAAGCTGTAAACCATTCTTTTTCTTTCAGCTGGATTATATACATCGTCTTATGTGGCAGGCCCAATTGAAAGGTAATAAGAGTTGGATTTTAGCTCCTACACCCGAATGCGATCACGTTTGCCAATCTTTCTCATTCTACGTCGAACCGGGAGATGCAGGTAAATTAATTTTTGAGCAAGTTGCCAGCGAAAACGTTGTATTTCATTCTATGGAAATATTCCAGTTTTAGTTGACACGCGTATATGGTATCATGGAACATCTATACCGAAAGGCCAATTTGCGTTAACCATACAATCGGAATACAGTTAAATGAATCAATACTTTTAAAAACAATATGCAAGTAAGCACAATAAGAGATTAGTAATAAAAAAAGCACACACAATGTGGAAAATAAACTGACAATGCCAAAAGAAAGGCGGCTTGTTCTAATTTTCGAAAAGGAAAGAAAGCAAACTCCTACTTTTCGCAACGCTGCGTATGTTTTCTGTGATAAGTTATATGATTAATTTAATTGGGTATTGCCATATTGAGGTGTTCTTCATTTGACTCTGTTTAACCAAAACAAAATAAGTGTGCTTCACCAGCAAATATTTATTGCTGAATTTACTACTTGCTATTAATTAAAGTTCAAAAAAGTTCTTGATGAGCACCGCCCGTTATAAATCCCCGTATCCAGCATATGTGTTACGTAAGGTAAAACAAATACTTGCGCCGAAAGAGGATGCTGTATATATGATCAATCGTAATCCTCGTAATCTGGAGAGGTTACGCATAGGATATAAACCGGACGGTTATCACTTGGAAAAGCCAGGACGTTCATTTTGGCATAAACTCGAAGTCAACGTAAGTGGCCGTTCAGTGACAGCCGAGGTGAAGCACTTCCGGAATGGTCCGGTTATTACGGCGAGCACTTCAGAGTGGGCTATCCAAAAACAATTATTTAAGACTAAAGATACATCAGCTTTTATTAACCTAGCTCGGGTCCTAGCAATGCGTTGTCAGCAATCGGGCATAACAGAAATGTCGTGCAATGTTGAAGCGGTACCAAATAGCAAATTGGATAAATTCCTTAAAACCATCCAACAGGAGGGAATAACCTTAAATGAACTACCGCGTTACAGGTTACCGAAGCCTTGGGATGTCGATAGGCCTGATAAACCTTGGGAGATATTAGAAGAACACATGCCAAAAGCAAAATCCACGCCTAAGTAAAATACTTCAATAAAAAGAAATGAATATTTAATAAACGTTATATTTTTATTTCACGCCGCACTTTTCTGCAATAATTTTACTATTAACGCTAAGAAATCTCCTTATTCATATTTATGCTTGATATCCTTCCACAGTTTCTGCAAAAATAATAGATAAACTTAGAGGATTAGACTTACATAACAAATAAATTGAAGTACTTACGCCTTTGTTAGCAGATTCGAAAATCGTTTCCGATATAACGTCAAAAGTCCGTTCGAAGAAAAAGGCGCTGAACATTATGCCTATGGCATAAGTGGACGTTCTTTTGAACAGGCTATTGTATAGAACCTTCATTTTTGTTAGGAGTTTTGATACCTTTCGCCACAAATATTGATACACTAAATAAATCTATTCGTATCAAAATAAATGAAAATTATTAACTGTCAAGAGAGAGTTGACAACAAAAAGAACGCGACGTTAACAAATCGAATTTTGGCAAAGAAGTCATACTTAACGTTGTCAAAGAATTCTCAAATTTGTAATACGATTGGGAGATATTAGTGCGAACTTGGGGGGCTGAGAGTACGAGGCGTGATTTTCATTTTCGCTTTTTCTTCTTATGCGCTAACTTACGCCAAATTAACGCTGATTAAACGCCTTGTTGCCCCACCCATACCGTGCGATGGATATGTATATGCTAAATTAAATTGGGTTTCTAACAAACAAAGGAAATTGTCGTAAACAAGTGTGCCAAATAGATCTTCAATAAGCGGAGATATGGTAGATATTAAGTGCCTATCTTCCGACATATCTTAATATCAGCAATATAGTGTTTTCTCTGCAAGCTTATCCGTACCTGAACATCAAGATGTTCACATAAGAAAATTCAGTCCGGGAAATTTGAGCTGAAAACGATTTTAGTGCTGCCTGACAACAATTAATTAACATCATTAAGACTATTCTCTGTTAATGCTTTAAAGTTATGGAAACCGTTACCACTCCACATCAAAATGATTGTTGGCCCGAATACATTTAAAATAACTATAAAGGCGTTTCATAACCCACGAATCATATCGAAATTCTCTCTTTATTTCTTATTACACGATATAGTCATGTTATCTATATCCTTATCTTCACCATTATTCACGATTGTGACGTAGCAGACTCTATAGTTTTATTGGCGCGTCAATTGTTAATTACAGTGACGATCGTTGCATTGTCTTGTTTTCAGTAATTATTAGCATTAATTGCAAAATTTATTAAACTAAAAATAAACACAGTTTTGATGTTGATTTATTTCGTTCTCGTTCCTTAAACGTAGTATTTTGAAAACTACTCACTTTTCCCTTTGGCATATTTTTTCCACGCGTTTCTCACTTCGCTTCAACCCTTTTTGATAATGACATTTACACAAACACATTATAACTGCCCCAGCATTCCGTTTCGTCGATTGAACGAAATCTTTGAGGCCAATTATTATTTATATACGAATTAATATTAAAGAATCTCGGACGTTATAAAAAAGTGAATCTATAACAATGGTCGACTTAACTGATAGCTCATCGCCATACCAGCAAAGCATTCCTAACTTAGTTTTCTACGTGCCAGCAGTGGTAGTTTTCAGTTTGGCAGGTAAGAGCAAAAAAACACAAACACATCCATTCGTTAAAGCCGATATGGAAGAGGAGAAAAAAACATGTATATGTGTCATCATTTTATAACTTCACACCTAATAACAAACGAGCAAATGTAGTTGGTAGATATATATGAAAAAAAAAAGTCATTCATTAATCTTTTTGAATTTCTTATCAGATTCCGGTATATCGATTGAGTCGTTGTCCGTTTTGATTTGTCTATTTTGCAACGTAGACAACATTTTGCGATATTTCATTGAATTTCGCAGAAGTTGTATCCATCGGTAAATCTCGTTAGAGGTCCTTAGAGAGCACTTTGCTTTCAAGTTCTAATGCCTTTGGTTTGTAACAAAACGAAGCAATTCAAATTCGGATATCACCAGCTTAAATAGATGTTGACTAAAACTGTGATAGTGCCTCGCTGGCTCCGCATGAATATGTTCTGGGCTTTCTGCCCTTTCTTTTTCTTCTTAATTTTCTGCAATAAACGTAAAGAACTACTGGACGTGTAGACGTCGCATTCTAATGTGCCCGTGGTTCATATTGCACAGCCTCTGTGACGAGTAAATTGATTTATATTTATCAACCATAACGTTTTCTCGCCCCATTTTGCTTCCATTCAATTGCAATAAGAGAACATCGCTGATGATGACCGATCAGTCGATGATATTTGCTTCCAAGATATGATGAAACAAAAAAAAAGAAAAAAGTATTCGTAAATTTGCTTTATTAACCTTTCGCATATTTGTTTATGCTAATTGGAATCCCTTAGTTAGAAGTTTGGAATATGATCTAACAACACTATTTGACTCCTTATAGGGTATTTGGTTTCAATATCTCTCTTTCGTTAGCGTATTAAAAACAATCAAAATCTTATCATTTAAAACAAATTCTATTCACACATACACATAAATTCATCCATACAATTGACCACGTTGTGCTGTTTGCTATAGATACAAAATATGTACTTTGCTGACGTTGCTCGGAAACTTTCATTTCTTTAGATTGAATGTTCGAAGTGCTTAGTAGGAATTGTGCTAAAGAAATTCTTATAATTCATTCAGTGTTCTAGTGGTAGTAGTAACATAAAGTAGTTAATGAAACAAATTCGTTGAGATCTTAAAAGATTTTCATAAAATTTTATTGGCTTTAAATTTTATCATTCGGATCTTATTATTATGTTATTATGATGATTGCTTTTATATTTTTAAAAATTATATGAAAAATTAAAATTCTAAATTATATCCTCGGAATAGTAAATTTGATGACAAGGGAAATTAATAATTATTTTGCTTTTTTTTTTTTTTTTTTTTTTAATTACTTAATCCCTCTTAAAAACGTGTTCACTCTTTTTATAAGACTTGAAATTCGCGTAAAACTTGTCGTTGACATTATTTACTAAATATTTAAAAACAGAACTTTAATAATTTTCCCTTTCCTCTTTATGCATAAAGTTTTCCATTAATAACAAAAATCATATTTTTGTTTTATTTTTAATAACTTACTTACAATCAACTCTAAGGATATGCAGTTTTTTAAACTAACGCAACTTACTCTTACACCTATCAATCAATCAAATAAAAATCTCCGGATTTTTTAAAAGCCAATAAAATTTTTTCTCTCTAACTATAACAAAGTATTGTCAACGATCGACCAGGAGCTTTCTCAGATTACTAGGACAAGGCTTAAACTTTTATAAGGTGTAATAAAATGGCTGATGATCCTGTTAATCAACAACAATTTATGCAAGATGTCGCTGCCGCTGAAGGTCCTGATGGTTATATCAATTTAGGTGATCCGAATAACTTAAATATGCCTAGTCTGGATGAGGTTTTACAGTTAATTGAACAAATGAAGGATCTTAGTGAGGAGGAACGTGAGAATTTGCGTGAAAATCTTCTTAAGTACACGCAGACAGGAACGAATGTTGTGAGTCATTCTACGTGGGATTATACGATATTTTTATCCATGATTGTCCTAATTATGGTAGTTTTTGGTAAGCTATATATCTCAAAAAAAATACCTAAGATTGAAACAAGTTTTTTCAGTACAAGGCGAAGCAAAAACTTTATATTCGAAATCATGATAATGGTGTAGGTTTAGGCATAGGCGCAGCGATGGTCGTATCTATAACATTTACACATTGAATTTGGGAGCGGTAGAAGGCACTGGCAGCAATTGCCAATTGGCAAACTGCTAACGGTTGAACATATTTTGAAATTTTTGATTTTTCTCTCGAAATCACTTTAGTACTTTTAGTAATTGGGCTCGGATCGCATTCGCGCATTCATTCGCGTCGTATCCATGGGTCTAGGCAACTATATTAAAAATGTATTTTGGATATCTGCCTTTTCACCATATTTTACAGACGGAAGCGGAGAACCCATGGTTCGCTCTTGAAGAATAAAACAAAACCTTTTCGTGGTACAAATTATCATCAATCGAACTATTTCTGATCCGTATTCGTTATTAAGTTAAAAAATCAACAACGACATATCAGACAAATATTTGACTTGCTATGACTTCCGATTTTTAACGAATAAATAAAATACATTACGTGAAATGTACAGGACGGTTCTACCAATGAAATATTGTCTCCTATATCCACAACCCAATTTAACTGCCGACGTTAGTATTCTTTAAGAGCTGTAGCTAGCCTAAGTGCAGCAAAGCTCATTTGATGGGCAATGTGAACATATAACTACTTCAAATGCGCCCATCAAAATGAAATTAAAAAATTGCAATCGTAATATTTAACAAAAAAAAAAAAAAACGGTATCACACATACTTAAATTCGACGCAGCCTTAGTTTTCTCAATAAAATTAAAAACAATTAAAAAAACTATGATGGGTTGCAACCCACCATGAAAACTCTCCACCGCTCTGCAGTTATTCATATAATGGTTTTTACAATTAGCAGCAGGTCTAGAGCCCTCGATATCGAGTGAAATCGATTCAATGAACTTCACACGTTCGCGAACGTGAATGCCACAGCATTCATTTTCATTGCGACGCTAAATGACAAAATTTAAAGCCAATTATTTTTCACTTAACTGTATTTACAAATTTACTTAAGGCGCCTTTAAGTTCGTAAATTTCATTACACGCATATGAATCGCGTAAAACCGATTGAAAAATTTGATCTATGTAGGATTCGTTGCATTTATCGATTAAAGCATCATCTTGTAACTATTCTTAGAAAATGTATTCAATCAGATTTTGAATATCACGAATAATTCTAAAATAGATTGACCATGATTTCTTGCACCTCAGTGAACTGCACATTTTTCTTACTATCGAATGAAAAACCTTTCGATCGTAAATTTACTCTTAACTAACATATTCAAGCTACGATCGAATTTCCTCGATATCGAGAGTCAGAAATTGACCGCAGGCTTTATGTGCTTAGGTCAAAACACAGCAGACGGACAGACAAGCTTAGATCGATTCAGAATCACCTTCTGGGTCTTGCATACATTCGCACAAACTTCATACACAAGCACTGTAGCACAACTGATGTAGGGTATAGTGTTTATGGTCTTCAGTGATAATCTGAAAACATGATTAGTTCTCCGTCAATTCGCATAAGTTGCATTTGAATGTTTATTTGTTTTGTTGAAATATAATTCTTTTTTTTTTTTTCTTCTTATTATAGTGTTCTTTGGTTATAAACTGTATGTAGCCTTGAAGCAAAGGGAATTGCGGAAAGAAGGAAAGCTCAAAAGGAAAGAAATGAAAAAGACGGCAAAAACCAATTAATAATAATAAAATTCTAATATCAAATAAAATCAATAATTGTAACGTATAAGGTAATAATTATGCGATGCATTAAACGAGCTCAAAGTCTACGAAGGAGAGAGTAAAGAGAGTAGCAATTTTATTAGCATCTAGGATTGCATGCAAGGGGAGCCCTATAAAGGCACTTTTTGTACTTGTTAAATACATTTGTTCGAAAATGAAAGCATTTAACGATTGTTTTCCAATTTTTATGTTTTTCTTTCCATTTATTTTTCGCTATTCTATAACTCTTTAAAGCATAGATAAAATAAACTTTTCGCAAAACCGACAACCGTTTTTTTTTTTGGCTGACTTAATTTAATGGGATGAAATTTGTCTTAATATTAGCATATGTTGATAGAAGATATTTAAATAAATTAAGAGAATTATTAAAAAACAAATTTCTTGGACAAGTTTATACAGTATAACTCAAATCGTCGAAATCATTCACTTGAAGATTGTCATCCACATAAATTTCTTCAATCAGTTCTTTAATTTCTAGGGTCTCGCTTGAATCTGCTTCTAATGAACGCTGCTCTCGTAATGTCATTTGAGAGTCTGACGATTTCTTAAATCTTTTCTTTAGAGGTTCATTACCTAATCCTTTATGGTTTTCTGCACAATGTTTTTGTAACAATCGGAGATTAATAAAAGCATCTTCGCAGTGAAGGCAAAAGAATCTGCAAAAAATACAAGTATTTCCTAGAAAACGATTTTCAAGTAGTCACTTTCCCTTTATCGAAAATACTGGGACAAGTTTATGGTTTTCGATATCGAGGAAACATAACGAAGTAATGATGGTGAATTATGCATTCGCTGAGAGTTTACAGCTGCCGATAAAGTAAAGCATTTTACTTATTATCGAATGAGAAATCTTTCAATTGTCGAGTGGCATATTTACTCAGTATCGAGAACCATAAACCGACCTCTGATCCTAAAAAATTACGTGAAAATTGTAAAAATATTTCGTTAATCATGGATAGCCTCATTAAGATGTCTTGACAAACCTTAGTGCTGAATTGAAGCGAGATACCAGATTTGTTTCCTTTTTTTGAAGCTGTTTTAGTTCTTCAGCAGTTTTCAGACAGACGGAGATTGTAATAATACTCACTCTCAGTATTCAATTACAAATCAATCAGACCATAACTAGGGTAAGGTCCAGAATGGCCCAAGGCTTATAGTCTGCCCGCTCGGTAAGTACATTTTGCCTGTCCGTTTGTTCTAACAAGAGCAAGATGAAGTGCATTTCTTTGTGTGTAATCTTAACAGCCTGTGTGATGGATGTGGGACAAAAATTTGAAACACTCCCCTTTTCTCCTGAACTAATTAACTCAGCAATGTCACGCACGTCGGTCTCTACAATCTCTGCTTCTCTTCAAGTGGAGTCAGTAGTTCTGTACTCAGACAGACAGCGAAGATTATTACAGACATCATACCATCGCAAGGTACGGAAGTGATTATGTACATATATTTTCTAATAAATACATTTAAAGCGTGTTTAGTTGCTATAAGCGATCTCAGTTTGGTTTCAAAAGTATTTGAAAACAAAATTTATGAGAAATAATTGAAAATATCTGTACTACGTTTTGAAATGTATTTCGCAATATCCTACGCACATAGATATTCACGAGGAACGGATAAATTTGAATCTCATTAACAATATTTAAAAATTTCCAAATGTATTTATACAAATTCTCGGAGAAAAGTTTTAATAAACTTAAAGGTGAATTTTCTTGAAAGTCCATGCAGATTTCTATGGATATTAAGAATTCACTAAAAATTTTCTAAAAAGATATTTTCAAAGTTTCCCTGAGAGCTCGGTCAAAAAGTTTACAATTCCTTTCAAGGTTATGTCTTCTTTTTATAAGTTTCACAATAACATTCGCCCCTGTTTCAATTCAACACTTACTCTTTATTTTCATGATATCGTCGCATGTGTTGCTTTAGAACGTGTTTGCGGGTGAACTGCTTTGAACACAATTCGCAACGAAATTCCTGTTGATTATTATGTTTAGCCATGTGAATGTCCATAGATTTTTGGTAATTGGTGGTAAACCCGCACAGTTCGCAGTTATACGTTACTTGTGTATGCGCTGTCTTTTCATGGTTTTCCATTTCGCTGCGATGATAGAAGCCTTTCTGGCAAACACTGCAAAAATGCCGTTGCGTATGCTGGTGGACGACATGCTTGTGGATTTCAAAGTTTTTACGATTTTTTATGGTTTTAAAGCATTGATCACATGTTACGGGCGTGTGCATATAGTCAATGTGCTCCTGTAGGCATCTTTCGTCCTTGTACGAGTAATGGCAATAAGAGCATTTCAGGTATTCTGTTGAATCAAAAAGTTTTAGAAGGACTGAAATTACTATTTTGAAGACTCAAGCTACTCACTGTTATTGTGGCTGCGGGCCACGTGTACAGCTAAAGACATTTTGGTGGGACAAAGTTTTTTGCAAAACTGACATTTGAAATCAAGTTTAGAAATTTTATCAGCATTTAGCTTTCGATGAGGACGCTTTTTGTGATAATAAAGAGACGACCACAGAGGATAAGATTCCTCACAGTTCTATATACTCAATATACATTAAAATAATGCGGAATCAAATGCAAATAATTATATATCGATTTACCTGTTTATTGCACACATACAAACGGCACACTGGAAAATTTTCCTGCCAATTCTCATAAGTTTTATGAGTTTTCACATGATTGCGCATACGTCTGTAGTCGTCGTGTGCTTTATCACAGAGTGAGCACTTAAATAAATCATCACGATGCGAGGGCGACGATAAACGATGTTTCTTCAGCTGTTTTACATTTTCAAAATCTAAACTACAATTTTCACAATTATAAACTACAGTAACTATCTGCTCAACAATATCAGCATTGAAGCACGGAGACGATGAATCGATTTCCGTGTGCATCTAAAACGAATGCAAGTTCGTAAACAATATAAATAATTAATGTTTAATTGTGTGTACTTTCAACGTATCACTTTCACTGCCAACTAGTCCGCACTCAATACAAACGTAGGCATGGACCTCCGTTTCGGGCAAATGAAATTTCTGATGCTTGCGGTAACTATTATTGCTGACAAATTGTTTATGGCAATACTCACACTGCAAGTATTTGGTTTTGTAATTGTGATAGGTTGCCTAAGATATAGAAAACGGATAATTCAATTTACTTTCAATACATTTTAAATAAAGATCTTACCATATGTGTTAGCAAATTATGGCGGTATTCATATTTCTTATGACATTGTGAACAATCGTACGAAGGCTTGTTATGTTTTTTCATATGGCTTTTATATAGTTTTTCATCTTTAAAAAAACGATCGCACCTAAAAAGAAAAGAAAGAAGGTCATAATCCCCTTGGTTTGGATTTGCAATTTCCATTAAGATTCAGTTAATAAGTAAGTAAATTTTGGATAATTTGCTTTCGAGCTTATCTTCGTTGCTTTCAAACTGGACATTGAGTAATTTATCAATGATGGGAATATATTTCACTAAACGTGCAATGCACAGAAGGGAGTTCCAGTGACTTCATGAAGCACATATATATTCTTGACAAGCATTAAATTTTAAACCGATTTACCTTGTGCGTCTGTCTGTATACTATCTGGGGTACACATTCCCTTGATCGTAAAAAAAAACTGTCGGCTTCAAATTCGGCAGAAACATTAGAAGTTCTCGCACGCCGGTTATATTGAAAGTGGAATCAATCGGTCGAAGGACACGACGACAGTACAACATAATCCGAAACTATCCCTATTTTTGAAAATAAAAACAATTTTGTTTTTTTTCATTACTCATAATCTACAAATGCTGTAAAGATAGAAATTTGCAGGTATGTTCTGTAGCACATGTACAAAAATGGAAAAGTTCGGCCTACATAAGATTATAAAATGATCTTTTTCTCCTTATTATTATGTAGGTAAATAAAATAGAATGTTCTTCTTCTCGCATGAAAATATACTATCTGCCCAAACATCTATTAATTCTAAAAAAAATATGATGGACTCCACACCGTGAAGAATTAGCTTTTTCTTAGTAATGTGATCGATTGGCTATCAAATAAAAGGACGTGGAGAATAGGAAATGGTAAGCTAAGCGTGTCAATTCTAATTGGTTGCGGCCGAATATAAGTTTCTTACTTGGTTTTCCTCAATTTTGAAGACTTCCGAAAAAACCGTCATAGGTTTCGGCTGTCGAAACGAAACAATACCTTACGTCTTTGTGATAGGTAGAAGAACTTATAATCACTTTTTTTTAAGTAATATTTAAATTTTTATCGTTACTTACTTTAGACAAGCCTTAAGATTGCCCATTTCATGTTTATAGCTAACATGTTCAAAGAATTCATTGAGATCATCAAATGTTGCCGAACATATCAGGCAAATTTTTGGCCGATGTTTTTGCAAATGAAATTGCATATGAAAAATGTATCTAATAAACAAAAGTAATAAAGTAAGAGTGGGATATGTGAGTAAAACCCGACCTTACCTTTTGACTGATTGAAAACTTAAATCACAAAATTTGCATGTGTTACCTACGCCCGGTATTCGTCTTAAATGACGGCAGCAAGAATGCTTGTTATATTGTGTAAACTCTGAAAAGTTACATTCGCATTCAGGACAGCTTCCGTAGATTTTCAAGCTGAAGTGCATTGAAAAATATAATCAATTTATAATTTTTCATTAATCTTTAGAATTTACCTTTCCAAGTTTTTATAATGCCTTATAACCACATGTCTAGCTAAATGCTTAATATTTGTTAAAACTTCATCGCAACCTTTGAACAGACACACGAAATTTTCTTCAGTGGCTTGTTTCGTGAGGCAAGTGTGCGTTAAGAGCTCTTGCAGTGTCTCGTATTTGCCCAAACACAACTTCAAATAAAAGAGACGAGAAGGAGAAAATAATTAAAAGTAATTTTATTTAAAATATTAAGTACCTTGCACTCGGTAGTCCAGCGTAACTCCAAATTTTCGAATTCGGTAGTTAGTGCTAAATCTAAGTAACCGTTAAAATCAACACGATCGACAACCAAAGAACAAGGAATTTCTGGAAATTTTATGTAATCCATAATTCTTTCAATATAATTAAAATAAAAATTACCATTGAACAATTCTTGAGCTTCCACATAATCTGTAGAACAACTTTCATTTTCAGCTTCAACTTCGTCACAGTCAGTATCTGCAAAATCAATATCGGAGCTCTGGGTTTCTTCTTGTACTATGTATTCTTCGCTAAGCTCTTTTTCATCCACATCATCCGTGTTTGCTTCATTACTGCATGAATTTTCTGCCATTTCTTCAAATAATGCATCTTTAAGGTAAGCATCATGATAATCAGGTTCGTCTTTGCTTGCGATGTTACTTTCCGGAGATAAGGTCTTCACCGAGTTAGCTTCATTTGTCACGTTATCAATGCTCCCATCTTCAGTTGCTATGAGTACGCTTTCAAATTGAAAACTTTCGGTGTCTTCGTTGTCATCCGATAGTATTACTTCGCAGAATTCATTAGACAACTGATCATCGTCATCCGCACTTTCAAATTCGCACTTGGTTTCCAAAACTATCTGCGAATGCCTCTCGTCTGATCTTCTGCCATGCTCTTCCACATCCACTAGTTCAATTAAATGATTCACGCAATCTTCACATAATTTTTGATTAGTAGTTTCCAATACTTTTAAATGGAAAAACTTTTCCACTAATTTTACTAGTTGCAATTCCGTTCCCAATTCATCGAATAAATCCTGAAACTGCCTGCTTTCATCTGCCGATTCGCAATTAGTGAAATTGCAATGCAGACAAACGTCAATATCTGATTTCACGGTCATCTTTCCATAAGTGCATATGTTTTTACTTCTAAATCAAAATAATTAAAAACTTAAGTGAAATTTCAATTTGTTTGAATCCGTAGAATTAGTTTTTTTTCATATACGACACGTTCTATATGACTGCCGAAAGTTAAGAAACGCCATCTTGTTGAACGCAGGAGTGTATTTGCACGTCCGCTCACTTACAGCATTTCCAAAAATACAGGGTTACCAATTCGCAGTAGACGGTTAGTAGTAATTTGGAAATATTATTTTTTCATTCGAGCCCATTCTTGCGGATATTGTAGATATCGTCATACCAACAACTTCTTTTTCGAAATTTCGTGACATTTAAAGAATACCATTTGACACCAAAGATACAAAATTATTTCACATCTTCATAGGAGTGTTACAAAAAAATAGACAAGAAACGAAAGTAAGAGAGTGAAACTAAATCTCAAATGTGCTAGGTTTTTCTTCGCTAGTAGCTATAGCGCATGTAATAAAAACATAACATTACCGATTAGCCACTAGGCTGCCGCTGTCTTCTCCCTGTCTCTTTCTCGGTCCTCATTTCTTTCTGACCGTGACAGTACTACGTATTAAAAAAAAAAGAATAACCGTGGGATACAATGAACAAAAACTCGCTTATTCATAGTTCACTGTGAGTTTGCCGTCCTTATTGCTAAATAAGTCACGAGCTGATTTCGTAGAATAAGAAAATCTTCCAATTATCTGGTGCTTAATAGCACGCAAGCAGTGAGCGAAAGACTTTTTTAGATCTTTCAGCTTTTGTCTGTTTAAATAAAGTAAGTTAGTGAGAATAGGAAGCAAAATTTTGCATAATACACTTTTTGCAATCTGAACAAATTGCAACAACATGTACAAATATTGGGAGTACATCTGATTGATCTACTTTTTTGGTTTGTGAGCGTACTTTCGTGCAACTCCTAACGGTACTGCAATTCTCTCACTTGGGAAAATACTTACGTGAGTTTTAACAATTTTTGATTATAGCAGTTTTTGGAAGCACTCCAACCTATTGTATCGTAAGTTAATTTATTAGAAAAATGTTAATCTACATAATATTATATTACAATTTAGTATTACATGCATTACGCGAACGCAGATGAACGTAGTTATGACGACACCAACAACAACGATAGCGAAAAACGCAAAATCATATAGCAACATGTCTTAATTTAATTATTTTTTTTTTTTTAATAAAAATGTAAATAACCTTTTTAATATCATATTGTGCTTGAAACATAAACCATATGATTTTGTTTTGTTTCGGTAAATAAATGACTATTTTGTCTGTCAAAAACAACGCATGCAAAAAGTGTAAAAGTTTGCGCAAAATTAGCGTTCATACACATAGCAACGCAAACATTGAGTTTAAACTTTAAAATGATTTTTATTTCAAGCTATCGCTTATTTTCACTTCATTAACATAAAGTTGCATACAGTTTGATGTAAAAGCCCTGACAGTATTGCCAAATACGGCATTACCATCGTTTTTATTGTGACGGTGGTTGGATATTGAAAGATTATTTCAAACTAGGAAGAAAACAACGTTTTATATTCTAATATTTATGTATTTACGGCAAATGTAATAATTCTAGCTTTACTTAATTTACTTTCATTGATTGTCTATTGTGTTGTAGTGAAGCACAATAAAAATTACGGTTGATAAAGTTTTCTTGTTTGGTGTGTTGACTTGCTGAATATTTTATAATATATCGCTAATATCTCTAATAATAGAACTGAACTGTGGTCAGTGTCTTACATAAGAAATTGTTTTGCTTGCACCTGAGCACTACATTAAGCAAAATAGTAAATTTTGTCATTTAAGGTAGGTTATTACTAAAGTTTGACAAATGTAACTTGTATTAACTAGGGTATTACATTTAATGTGGACTATAACTAAAGTGGGTTATCTTAATCAGGTTATATTAGATTTGATTTGATATGTAGAAATATAAGAAGATGCAAACTTGGCATAAGTGAATAATAAGTAAGTAGAATACGAGTAAACGATAATGCTACATAAAATGTGATCAATGGGTAAGTAAGACATGACTAAGCAATAATGCTACAGTATGACATTACCATTCCAGAATGAAAGTACCGAGCCTATGAAAAACGAACGAACCTTATTTAATAATTGACAAAGGTATTTATAAAGTATTCCAAACTTTTGGTAAGTCCAATAAACGTAGTCAACGTGCATCGTGCAAAATTCCTTTTTTCAGCAGTTTTTGGTAAACAAAGCTGCGAGTGCAAAACTGATACCTAACTTCCAGCTACGTGATTATTGTAATGATTTTTGATCCAGCCAAGCAATGCAAGCTATATATTCAAATATACATAAATATATATGCACGATGTAAACGCATTCATTGTGTCAAGCTCTTTATTTATTAATAAAATTTGTGTCAGTAAAAGGTATATTGATTTGAATTTTATAGACTACGACAAGAGCGTGCGTATACGGCGGCAAATTCTGAAAAACTTCTTCTTCTCTTTTATATCGTGCACAGCAAAATTGTCATAATATAATTTTAGTTATATTTCAACAACGCTGATAAATATTAAAGCGATCTTAGCGTTTTTATATATTTCATTGCTTCGTAGAAAGCTTTGTAGGTGCAAGAGAGATTAGGAATAGATAATAATTTACATAATTAATTAAAGTTTTTCAATAAAGCAAAATAGCTGTACGAAGAGTTAACAATCTGTAAAATTTTCAAATTATAAGTCGAGGATATAACAGTGACTGCAAGACTTTCAAAGTACTTACGGATGTAAAAGCCGCCAAGTTGAAAGAATAACATCTGTTTATGGTTTTAATGCGAATGGGTAAGTCGAGACGACCCATCATTTGTAGGGCGAATTTCCGATTTTCCTCATTCCAGTCGACCCAGCCAGCTCTATAAATAGCTAATGGAAGCTTTTCGCTGGTCAATGTAACTTCATTGGCAAAGTAACACAATATAAATATTTGGGTAAACATACAGCATTGATATAGAAAACAACGGATAAAATTTAAAACTTCGTCGCCTGTGGTAAGCTACAAAATAAAACGGGAGCATTTAATGTTGTAGGTCCATTATTGGGGTGTAGTAATGTATTTATAAATAATAAATAATTTTTTGCAGCATCCATATACACCCCTTAAAGACTGTGCAGAAGGGGTAGGTACTTAGTTAGTTGGGCCAGAGCGAAAGAGAAATTTCATTGTTCGTGCGGAGGCCGCCGCAAGGCGCACTATACCTTTTGTTTTGATTTTTGTAGCACAGAAAAAAATATTGAATTTTCAAATGCTTTCGGAAATCGTGTTTTAAGAAAGAGAAGAAACGCGGCTCTAACAGCCGTATATGCGAGGGTCAGCTTTATTGCTAAGTTGTTATATATTTTTAAGCTTTGATGTTAATGGGTTAACTCAACGAAAATTGTTGCGAGTTGTACAGTGTATGTGTGCCAGTCATGAATTTGAATTAAACGAATTCATTTTCTTACTTCTCTTCGTATCAAACGTACACGCAATAAGTTTTGATTAAATATATTAATATTTGATAAAATTTAAAATTTTAATTTTAATTTTCAGGTCCATGTGTAAAAAATGTGTTTAGATCTGTTTGGAAAGCAAAACTGAACAGACTCGTATAAATGGTTACCAATAACTAACTACACGCGTTATTAAATCAAGTATACCCTAAGTCACTTGTGGTGCTATGGTATACGAAGTTTGTGTGGATGTATGCAACACAAAGAATGGCTTCAAATAAAACCACTTTTTTAAACTTGTCGATTAAGAGGCATTTTCTGAGTCTGTCCGTCCGTCCGTGTTTTTTGTTTTCTTATGTTCAACTTATTGTCCTCAATTTTGTGAGATATTTTAATGAAATGTTGCACACCGACATGTTTTGAGCCAAGGGCCAAGATAGGAGTATTGACAATGGTTCGGATCGCACAACCTTTTCGACCACTTCTCAGATGACGCCCTGTTTACGAAAGCCGTTATATGGGGTGTGTAATGGGGCGACGTAGGGCATCTAATGGTCGAACGTCACCCACTCTAATGTTTTCAGTTGTTGCTTCACACACATTTGTCATACCATAGACAAGACATAAAAGTTTGCTATCAACACCAAAACCGAACATAAGATTTGTATAGAAAGCGGTAAACACATTAAATCCTCCATCATATGAGTTAGCTCCAGTATGCGATCATAGTAGATAGCGCAAGCTTTCAATTCCTCATTAATATGTGAGTGACTCTGCTTAGAGCTGGATTTATGGCCAATCTCCTCCAAGCGTTTACTCAATATATCCACTTGTCCTTTGATGTGAATGAAAAAAGCGGCGCCTAACGAATCGTAAGCTATATTCATGACACAACATAGGCCAAAACCCAGATACTCATAGAAATACATTATGAAATACTTCCATGGCACAGTCGCGTCGATCGGTTCGTAAATGGGCAAAGGCAATTCCGTGGTATCTTTCGCAAATTGTATCAAAAATGTTGTATTTATTGATATCAAGGACATGCCTCCGTAGACTTTCAAAACCGTCTTTGACAATTGCAGAGCTCTTTTGAAAAGCTTATCCTCTTTTAAATCTCTGGGCAAGTACTCGGTGCTGTGTAACAAATCGAATAATTGTTGAAATGAACGATTCTTCATCTTCACTGTTAAAAACTTTCCCAATACTGTCAGAGAGCTGGCCAAATTAAACATTACTCGTATTACTTCGCTTATATTATTAATATCGCAGAAGATTTCAATTATCAGCAGTGAGGCGAAGAGTGCTACTAAGAATATAGCAACGATCCAGAAGTAGACCGCAAATGCTAAACGCTTATAGTAGCCAGCATTCGTGGCTAAATCCCATATAGACACTAAACGGAATATTAAGATTTGCTTGCTGTACAACATTTTAACCGATTCAGCAGAATTATCCATCGCGCTTGTATTAAAACTGAAGGCAATTTCAATAAAAGCTTCTCAAGCGTTTCGATTACAAACATTTTGCGTTTAACTCTTCGTTATGTGCAGCTCATTATCTTAATGTATATCGTAATTAAAAATTAAAGCAGAAGTTTATTGCGCAATTAATTAAAAATCAATTATTAGTGCATTAGGCACACTTTTGCCTGAGGTAGTGTGTCCTGTTAAATAAACAACAATGGCAATGAAGTCGTATACTTGACATGCCATTTGCCAGACACGAATTTCTTTTCTTATGATGGGTCGTATTAATGTCGAAGTAAACCACTAAGTCCATTGAACTCATTTATGAAAAGCAAATTTAACCAAAGATTCGCTTATGTATCCAGAGTCGGTATATTCTTTCTGCTACCTATAGGCATCCGCCTGTTGACCTTACATTGATTTCTGATTCCGATTGAACATTTCGCATGCATTTTCAAAGCATTAGAAATGTAGATTAAAACAGGTAAGAGTCCCCTACACCACTCTGCTTACAGTTAGTTGTTCATATAATGAATGGCTTTTCAGAATAAGTTATTTTAAGATGTGCTTGCATGTATTTTGATCAGCAACCTCAATTGGTGAAAATGGTGAAGTAACGAGAAGTTGAGCAACAAAGAATGCAAGCGAATGAATGAACTTTGCAAGGCGTTCAATACATGTTAACGTAAAATCTCTGTTGAACATAAACATTAATGCGAGATCTCTGTTAAATGTGCCAAGTTTGAAAGACGTTCGATACATTTTAACGTGGAATCGAATTAGATTCTTATAAAGTATGGAAGAAATGAAACAGATATCTGTGGGTGTTTAACGTCTGCACCTGACATGAGTCTTAATCAGACGGGTTGCCTACAATCATCGTCAATCGAGAGGTTGATTGACGACCCCCCAGGGAGAAAGGGAATCCCCATTGAAGGGGGCCTCTCTACCCTGAAGTACCGCAATAGAAAGTGGGTGTGGACCAAATTCTCGCTTAGTGGTTTGCGTCGAGGCCTATCTAAGCACCTCTTTAAATGCTCCCCGCGAAACTTTGAGGTAACCACAGCCACCACGNAGCACACACACCCCGCTGTGCCCCAGCCCACTTGATATCGCTGGCCATCTTCATTAGATGACCTCCACCAAGAGAACCAAATAGGGAAAGAAATGCACCTTTTCAATTTAGAAAAGAAGCCCCTTCCGACTAGACCCTTTCCGCTTCCAATGAGAAACACCTATTGCTAGGTTGTAGATAGTAAGCCTTAAACCTTTCTTTGCCATTTACTGTGGTACTCATAAAACCAAAGGAAACACAGAGCCATAATGCAGCAGAAAATGTTTTATAGGGAGCACCACGAAGAGGTGAAGGTTTCGGCACGTCAATGGGTAGTCAAGGAAACCCCATAGTTTCGCTCCCCAAAAACAATTGGAAATAATCAAAAACAGAATTTTATATAAAAAAAAGATGTAAAAAACTCATGGTCAACAATCCGTGGCTGACGCACTTGCGGCCTTCTTTCATTTAATTTTTTGCAGGCATGGCACGTAAATAACTTTTAACGCAAGCTACAATAAGAATATAAGAATAAGATATGAGGTTCCGATATCTACTACGCGATGTAGTATGGGACCCAAACGCTAAACTGTCAATGTACACAATAATTAAAATTCGATGATTTTGACCATTGTCTACACCAAATAACAGTATTATTGCGTTATTCAGTGCATACATAGGCTAATCAAGGGTCGCTCAAATTTGCATTTTCGACATTCATTATTTTTGTTATTTGATTTGAATTAATCTGCTGTCGAAGCCCACCAAACACTTTTAGAAAACTTATGGTGACGCTGCTCCCTCAAATCGCAATTATCAGTTTTCTTTCCAATGGTTTAAAAGTGAGGATTTTGATGTCAAAGACAAAGATCGGCTTGGAGGACCAAGAATGTTCGAAGACAACGAATTAGAAGACTTCTCAAAGAACTCTCGAACAGCGTGCCACTTGGCGAATCAACTGTTTGTGAACGTTTGCGTGCGATGGGAAAGATTTAAAAAGAGGGAAAATCGCTACCATACGAATTCACTGAAAAAGTCGCTTCGGACCGTTTCAACATCGCGGTTTCGTTGCTTGCCAAGCGAAAAAAGATGAGCTTTCTGTGTCCCATTATCACTGACGATGAAAAAGGACTTGTACTATGACAATCCCATGCGTAAAAAGTCATGGGTTAGTCCAGGAGAGCGGACCACATCGTCGCCGAAGGTGAATACTCATGACCATAAAGATACGCTGTGCATATGATGGCATCAAGAAGATGTAGTGTATTACGAGCTGCTAAAACTGCTGCTACCGACGTCAACTGAACAAATTGAACCATGCATTCTTACAAAGACGACTAGCAATAGCGGTTAACAGCCGCGAAGCCATCCTCGTGTAAGACAACGTTGCAAAAGTTTTGAAGGATATACTGTTGCAGCTCGAATGAGAAGATGTGCCGCATCCAGTGCACTCTTTGGACATAGCGCTTTCTCAAAATGTACTGATTACTACAGTTGTTATCAACTTTCCAATCAAAGACAGACGGACAAACTTAGATCGATTCAGAAAGTGATTCTGATCGGATCAGTGTAAAGAGAAGTAGATCTAAATCAAGTCTTTCTAAGTATAGCAAACATCAGTTAAAACTTATTATAACAAGTGGTGCGTGGTATAATCGGTCGGTTTTGCAAGCTATGAATACGGATGTCATCAATCACTGATTTAACATTCACGTCATTTATAGTTAATTAACATAACTAACAGTACTAAAGCAATGTACATAATGAACGTAATGCGGCCTTCTACTTCCGGGAATATGAATGTTAACAGTGGTCTGTTCAAATTATTCCTTTGTGTGCTAAATAAAGCTACGGTTGCTTTGTTACGGTTAGTCGCTAAAATTTAAATCTAACTGAGAAGAACTTTTTGTTAATTCTTATATAAGACGACATACCTTAGGAGTAAAACCTACTTGCGCCAATGTTTGGATATGGCAAGGGCTCAAAACGAATATCACAGATTTATTGGCGAATATGAAACCCGTCTCTATGCCAAATACGAAAGTAAGCAGTTTAGCTTAAACCGGTCCGCTTTCGCTGTGATACGTACAAATCAACTCTTTTTGCCCTTCTTTGATTGCAGGCATTTATTGAAATGTACTCTGGGGCAAAAAAAGGGAAATTTTAAACTAATTTGAGTCCCAATAATTTTGTCAACAAGATAAGTCATAATTCAAATCAAATACTTTTTCGTAGATCCAGTTTCCAAATGTAAATTAACTGAAACGAAAGCGACTAGGAGTCCGTAATAAGTGTGCTGGTGAGGAATGGGTCGAACTTACCCGGTTTTATTTCAAATTAGAATTATATATTAAATTCATTTATGATAAATCTCCATTCCCAAGTGAATAAAGACATTCCTGAAGTAGTATCCAAATAAAAGTCTAGAGTTACCTGTCAAAAAGCTTGGATTTTCAGGATTCTTTTTCAATAATAATCAGTTCCTGTGCTAAAAACAATCAATTCCTCTGTTAACGATATGTTCGTATTTTCATTTTTCTTATTTCCATTAAAAAAAAAACCATGTATTGAGAATAGATAGAAAGAAGTCTAGAGTTACCCGTCAAAAAGCTGGGATTTTCAGTTAAAAACAATCGATTCCACTGCTAAAAATATGCTCTTTATGCTTATTTTCATTTAACAAAAAAAAAAAAAAAAATACCATGTGATGCAATAATTTTTTTCTAACCAATTTTTTCTGTAGCAAAATAGAACTAAAACGACGATTACTATCTGTAAAACATAAAATTTCTATAACGCAAAGATTTCAATAATGTTTAGCGGATTATTAAGAATATGTAGGAAAATTAAAAGCGGCTGTTATGGCGCTTTTTAAATTTCATCCCTTTTCGTACGTACGTGGGTAGGGTACGAATCACTCTCTCCTGCAAGACTTATAGCGAGCGTTTCGTTAAAGTACACGTAGGCGTTTATACTTTAAACCATATATATGCCGAGAGTCCACGAAACTCGTGATTTTAGATTCTTGACTTCACCGTTGATTGCTCGATTTTAATAAAATTTGTCGCGTTCTATTTAGATTCTGACAAAAACGTACGCAGCAGTTAGGTTCATGCCGATATAAGCATGCCGTACGTACGCAGTAGTTAGGTTCATGCCGATATAAGCACGCCTTACATTCGTCAGGCATGTGTACGATAACGGTATCATTATGCGGCGGTTTGGTTGCATAAATTATTTTTATTGATTGGTAACATGTCTATGCAGCTGTGCTATCTTCAATCCAAATTAAGTAATTTCAATGGAGAGCAATGGACAATCCCGTTACTGCGTTATAGTTCAAATGATTCCTATTTGAGTTGAAAGCTTCCGCAAATCTATGTCGATTCTTAATAATAAAAGGAAGAGCTTTTTCCTATTTCACTTCTGAATTTATTTCAAATAAATTGTAATAATAGCCATAATAAGATAAATTTACTAACAAGGAACATCAAATACATTGTAATCATAAGAAACGAGTGTTTATCCATTAATTGCTTAACGAAATTAAAATTATCGTTAAATTAGAATTTTAACGAAGTAATCAATCGAATTATATAGATGTGTAAAAATAAAGGCTAAGGCCTACTTTTCAAGATTTTTTGTCTTTTCCCATATTTTAATGTTGTTAGCCGTCCAGCTTCGTCATCATTTCCGGGCATTTCGCTTTTTTTTATTTCTTGGATTTTTCTGGCATACGCTCTGCGGCCCACATCGGTTTTTCTCTTTCTTTTTTCTTTTTCATTTTTTCCTACTCTTTGTGCACGGGTACGTGTCCCGGGATTTGACTTCTTCTTCCTTTCTCCACTATCTAACGGTTGCTTAACCTCGTTTAACTTTTGCGGTGGAATCTTCTGAAATACCGTAAGGAATAAATTCTTTGCACATCGTCTAAAAAAAAAAGAGAGGATATATTGAATATATATATAATATAATATAAGTAAACACGATTACAATGTAAAGCATACAATTTAGACAGTATTTTCCTACGAGGAGGGCACTTTGGAGTTGGCATTTGAAGCTCAGGTTTTGGTATTTGTTCCGATTTATTAGTCATTTTCTGAAAATAGAAAGTTGAAAATCCAGATATATACTGCGACAGTTCACTTGAAAACGCACACAAATCCTCTATGAACAACAAAAAGACGTCATAAGCTATAATAGGCGTTGATTCAAAACATATTTGCCAAAATTTGTAATGAATCTGTGTATCGTGTAAGTTTTTTGTTTTCCACTATAACAAAGCAACTGAGAACTGTGGGTTGTACCACTTGTTCTCGCGCAGATAAATCTTTTTTAATTTTGCCGCGAGGTAAGAAGTGCGATCAATACCGCAGATAAACTTGCGGTAAACTTACCAAAATAAATTTTAATTATTATTTTTTAATCCCAACTTTGTTCAATTTCCGGTGTCCCAATGATATGCTTTCACTCACGTTGCTCCCACGCTGTTCGAAAGTCTACTGAATAAAAAATTTGAAAAATATATGCAGTTAGCACTGAACAGATGAAAATAAACGTCTTGAATTAAATATAGTAATATTACAAAGACAGGGATGTAAAGCTGCAACCTCTTAAAATGTTAGGCTGAAACAGATAGGTGTAAGCAATTGTTGATTAGTTGGCTGAGAATAACTAATGCATGAAAATCTGTGTTAATTCGTTTGAACATGTGGTGTGAGAGAAACAAGTAGAAGCGGGTTAACATAAATGTAAAAGATAGTTAGCTTTGCTCAGGTTCTTGAAGTGACCTGGTGATAATAAGATATTGATTTGAATGAAATTTAATAAGGAAATGTAAATCAATAATGAAATAAAAAAAATATACAACAACTAAGCTCCAATCTTAGTAAGTCTAATTCAAAGATTTCCTGTTCACACAGGAATCCCCCCACAGGAATGTTTGGAATCCCCCTCTTCTATATATTTAGCTCTCAGTGATAGTATATAAAGAAATATCTTATTCTATGACTTAAAACTTATTTACGAGGAGGCGTAACAAAAATTTACGAAACACGCAAAATATTATGGAAATCTTCGGAAGTTACGTATGTAACATTTTCATTTCCATTTCCATTTTATCATTCGAAACTGGTTACAACAAATCCAATCAATGGATGCATGTGGAAAATTTCAACTGCACAGCTTATAGTTTACCACATAGAGTGAGTAAACATCTATTTGCAATATTTAATAAATTTTCAAAAAATTCAACTACAACAACAACAGCTAAGTTAAATAAACTCTTAGAAATAAAATGAAAAATAAAAATCATTACGCTCAACTATAGGACAAGGCTTTTAAATACAAACGTGAAGAAACAATAATTTATTTTTATTCAGTTCACTACTTAGTTATTTCATTATTTTCAGGTCAACTACAGATTTGGATTCAACTAAATTAAATAAAATATATTATGGAATGGTGAACGTGCAAAGGCACTTAGGCAATTTAAGCAAGAGATCGAAGAAAATAAACGAAAATTACATGCTCTCGTACCATCCAGAAAGTCGACAATAAACATATGGAGGGGGGCACGTCTAGTCGATTCAAAGTAGCCAGTGGTCCCAAATATATTAAGCTCCGTTTTCGATCTTTCGATTAGTTGGACGAACATGAAGGATTCATAGACCTCGAGCGTTACATGACATACTACTATGTAGGTATGGCAGGTATGAGGATTGTATCTAGCGTTTTTGTTGTGATACATATATAGAGAGAGTGTGCTGGAAAAACAAGATTATAAATGTCATTGAAACATAAATAAAACTCGGAAGTTCGTAATTCAATATATATTGAGTAAGTTATACCAATAGCTCTTCGATGTACGGCTAGGACCGTTAACATTAGTTTCCATTAGCACGGCCGGCGAATTTATAGTGGAACAAAGCAGAAAAGGATTTTAATAATATGTGGAATTTTCCTCACTATCATATCGGAACAAATCGGATGACGACTATGTAAATGTAAAAATTCATTTTTTTATAGCTGTACAGGTAAGTGTTGTTCTTATTAAATAAGTAGATGCTGTCAACAATATTCGCTTTTTGGTTTTCACGTCAACATCGCAGCTTGCATTTGAGCAACGACTGATTAGCAACAAGTTGGTTATGCATCGACGAAAGACTCGATATAACTTAAGCATAATTTTCCCAAATTTTTATTTATTGTTAAGTCAAGTAATGAGAGGTTCTTACCTAAGGATAGCAAATTTTCAAAGTTCATTTTTTTAGGGCGATTAACATGCAATATTTTCAAGCTGTTAGCAGAACGAATTCCTGAGAAAATGATCTATGCCTTGATGAGACGTGTTGAGTACTTCACAGTCTCTTAAAGATACATTACGACATTTATTGAAATGGAAAGGAACTATGGAGAAATTAATTAACGGCTTTTCACGCTTTATCACAGGATGCCTTAAGGTTAAACCAGGGTGACGATTACCTAACTGGGAAACATAGGTTTCCGCTTCGGATACATCCGTTTAGCAAAGACAGCTGAAAATGAAAGAAATGGAAAGGAAAGCATTCGTTCATGGCTACCCCCTGAATACAACGAGGAAAGATAGATTTGATTACCCACCTGGTTATGAAGATGGAGACTAGGTATGAAAACTAAGGGAAGGTTTTTGCGGAATTTTCTGATGATAACTATAAGGAAACAAACGCCCTGACCATACCTAATGACTGGTGGTACGTTGCACGCATACCTGCAGCTAAATATTTGCTCGTATAAGTCACGAATATCGCACTAAGCGATGTAGTAGCTTATGCTCACACGAGCATAAAATATTTTTAAAAATGCGCTGTTCGAACACAACTTCGTAAAGTCAATAACGGAATTAATTTGAATGAATTAATCGAGAAGATGCTTGAGTTTGAGGTCGGAGGAATGGATAACATTCGGACTAATGTTTTGAGTAAGAAGTGCGCCACGATCGCGTGCAGTGCGAGAAGCGTGGACTTTTTAGGAAAAAACATTGAAGGCATTATTCTTACATCAAGTAGTCCTTTTCTATATTTCCCTGTATCGAGAGATCAAATTATTTTTTGGGGAAGCGCGGATGAGCGGTATAGCTGGTGCGGTATAACTGCTCGCAATGGGACATAGAAGAAATTTATTGAATGAGCTGAAAGCTATAATGAAAGCCACCTTAACAAAAGTGCAAGATGTCATAATTAATTCTCTCGAGTAGAGAAATAAAATTTTTTTGGATGCGTTGCATTTCTGGATCTTAATCGTTCGCTGTTCCCTCATTAAATGACCAAATGACAAAAGTAAAGTAAAGCGACTGACCATATTTTAAATTATTTGCTTTCTTTAAGACGCATTGGTCTCCTCTTCAAACTTAATCGAAAGGGGGGGCATAGATGTTCATTCCATTTGGAAGAATTGACAAAAGTAAAGTAGGGCGACCGACCATATTCTAAATTATTTGCTTTCTTTAAGACGCATCGGTCTCCTTTTCAAACTTAATCGAAAGGCGTGAGCATAGATGTTTATTCCATTTGGAAGAATTGACAAAAGTAAAGTAGAGCGACCGACCATATTTTAAATGATTTGCTTTCTTTAAGACGCATCGGGCTCCTCTTCAAACTTAATCGAAAGGCGTAAGCATGGATGTTCCATAGATGTTTATTCCATTTTGGAAGAATTTCGCTACAATAAGCGAATAAGTATATCGTCGAGGCAGACAAGCGGAAGTAAATTCATTTTATCATAAAATTATTTATAAAAATAAACTAATTTGTTAACTTTATTGTAAACTAGTAAACATTCCATTTAACATTTATTACTTTTCATTATTAATAATTAATTTCATTAAAACTTTCCCGTTTTGCACTTCCAAACCGTACAAACTGCCGTCTTTGATTTCGTTGTTTAGGACTTCATCAGTTACGGCCACATGTACTCCCGATGGCCCCGAAATGTAAATAAAAGTTTTATTATTTACATCGTTGAAAATATTTGAGCCGCTTCCCGAGTACTTTGAATGCATATTCCATGTATTAAAACTGCCGGCATTCGTTTCCATCAGGCCATTACCATTCATGGTAGTGCTCTTGGCCGTTACAATATCATAAAAACCGGGCAATTTAAAGAGTTTTTGCAGTAATTCTTTTGCTGTATTTGTAATTAAATATATGGCGTTATAACTGTTGCCATCCAAACTGACGTAAATTGTTAGTCGTGGAGAAATGGTTCTGTAAAAAATGAAAAGAAATAATTAGGCAAATAAAATAAAACGAACATCTATCTATATTAGCAAGTGGGGCCATGCCGCACTATTGCATACCTTGCACCACACTCTATAGTTATTCATATAAGGAGTGTTTTAAAATAAGTCGTTATGTGAGAAGTGATCGAAAAAGTCGCCTGACCCGAACAATTTTCAACTTTCAATAGCGTTCATCTTTGAGCAAAAATACTGAATGACTGTAAGTTGAACACAAGAAATCAAAATGGAGCGATGGACAGACATGTTTCAATCAACTCGGAAAGTGACAATAAAACGACCGCTGTAGTAAAAAGTGGGCCAATCTCAAGTCCTTCTGGATGTTGCATACATTCGCGCAAACTTAATAAGCATTTGTTCCATGCAGAGAATGTACATTAATACCATTTTAGAATAGATTGCAGGTCCAAGATAACCAATTACATCTATCCCTGAAATTACGTGGCACTCTTTTTCCGCTATTTCGTTTTAGAAAAATGTCGATTTGCATGATTTCGGTTTTACTCGATATTGAAAGCACCACTTGACCTAATACCGAATTAAAATTATACCTCGTTTTCACCTAAACACGTAGGTAGTTTTCATTCAGTAGCCCTTAGGATACGATACAGAATACTTTTCGGCATCGAAGTTTGTCTGCTTTTCTGCTCCTATGAAACCTTGCGTTGCGTTTTTCTGTTCAGCCTACAAGTTGGATGAACCATGGTGCAAATGGATTGGATCGGACTGTTCTTAAGATCTGTCCCTCGTTTGAAAAAGACTTTATATGAAAAAAATTTGCAATTTTTGAAAATTTCTCAACAAAGATCGCGGATAAAGTCATTTTTTGAACCCCCTCCTCTATAATCTTCTGTTCTGATACAAAGTAGACAAAACAGTTTAACCTGATTTAAAAAATTAACTTTGCAAATTTTACTTAATAAATTTGGATCACGGAAATCGATTTTTTGCAGCACAACCCGTATAAAAGTTCTATTGGAAAATAAACCTTTTCACGGCAACAAAATTTAATTATTATGATGAAAGTGGGTGGAAAGTGATAAGATCGTTGACCAGAAAATTAAGTCTTAAAGTTAAATTTTGTTCATACTTGGACATAGCCTACCAGATAAAGGCTCCTATGTAAACTAGGCCTTGCCACGGAAATTAATGAAGATTTGTGTTAGACGAAGTAAGCTATTTTAACGTAGGTTAACAGTCATTGCCCAACTATACCGTTTTTCACTTTTTTGTTCTAATATTAGCACAACTCAATGTTTAAAGTTAGGTTAGGTGCGGGATATGTTTCGTAAGAAACACTTACTTCGCTCGTAATACGTTATACATGCGGATGCCATCAGCAAGACCGCATATTTGGATTAGATCATCCTTAGACATCCTTTGGAAAAAGAGAAGAGAAAAGAGAAGAGAAATTTTAAAGCTATTTATCCCCTAATCTAATAGAAATCATTACTAACCTCATTATATCGGCTCCTGAGAAATGCGCAAATGTTGAGAGATATGCTGATAAACGATGATCGGTTAACCATTGTATTACTTGAGCCGGGGAAGATTCCGGCATAATATTAATATTATTCTAAAATCGTAAAATGCAAACCATAATTAAATAAAAATAAGAAAGGATTCGATTTGTTTTCGTTGTGGCAAAGTAACTTACAGAATAATCTTCCATATCGGCAATCATTGGCTGACTCACAACCATATTTGTGTCCATTAACTTCAGATTTGATGAATTTGTAGATGAGACACTATTAATAGCTATAGGACTATTGTTATTCGGATTGGGAGAGGCTCCAGTGTAGGGCAGTATCCCGTCATATTTAGGCATATGAACAGGTGAGTTTGGCCAAATTTTCATACTATAATATAAACAATAAATAGCAACAAAATGTTTATGTTGAAAAGGTTTCGTTTGGAATTCGTGCTCAAATATTTTTTGAAATTAATTGTAACATTGTGGCTCATAATACCCCCGGAGAGCGAGCAGAAGCTCATCATAAGTTTGTGATATTTTTCATTTACTTGTTTGTTCCTTTTTCCAGCGAAAAAAATATTAAAAAAAAAAAACACTAAGAGATGGTCTTATAACGTACTGGCGAATTTAATAAATTAAAATTGTTTTATTATCATAGATGAGAAGTGCCCGAAAAGGTAGGCGGATTCATATTGAATAACATCCGGTTCTTGGGCAAAGATCATCGAAATATGTCAAAAATTACGGCTTGTGGGTTGGCCACTAGAAAGCACTGCAAGGACAGACGGACAGACAGGCTTAGATCGATTCCGAAACTGATTCTGAATTGATTGGTATAATAAAGGAGGGGCCTATCTCAAATTCTTCTACGTAATGCGTACATCCGTCCAAGCTCGTTATATCCCTGTACAACAAGTGGTATTGGATTTAAAAAGCAACAAATCGATTTAGGTAAAGTATAAACAATATAAAAAAGGAAGGTTAAAAGGAGGGTTTTTCGCCGCACTTTAGTTTCACTAACTTTCATCGGCTGCATATCGAAAGGACATTTCCGAACTTAACAACTCATCTAAAGTATTGTCGCGCAATACATTAAAAATTGCGCATTAGAAAAGTTTCCCAGCAATTTTTACTTCTTTTTAACATATTGATTAGTTAAGAATTCATTCCAGTTTCCTTAATGTCTCGCGAAATCACAAAGCCCGTAACCTTAAATGAAACTCTGGATGCTTTAATGGTCAGCACGGCAACTAAGCAGATGTTTTCTATACCCTAATAGTATAAATAGCGTGCATTGGGCAAGCGCTCTTTGGTGCGTTTGGCGAAGAAAGAATATCGTAAGTTGGGCTAGCGAAGAATATCATAAGTGGTATTACGCTTAGCTGTCGTAGGCGACGCCTAATTGAAACATTCTTCTTGTTGTCACCAACTTTTGTGCATAGTCGTGAGTGCTCTCTTTTTTTTCAATAACTTACAAGCCTTGCATACGCAATTTTTCATATGACGGTTGGGTGTCATCGGTCACTACTTGTAAAAAAAATAATGTGTAGTTTTGCACAATTGTTTTTTATGATTTCAAGGCTCCGAAGGAATAGTTGTAAGAAAACGCCTCGTTATCAGCTTTACAACGAAGAAGAGCGAAAAACGACTGTAGTCGTGTTTTTTGATCGTTTTGTTTCATTCTCAATACCGATCTGCGTGCAAGAGCTTCCAATGCTTGAAGTCGGCGGCTGTATTGTTGCGCCCAGGAAAACGTCGGCCACGCCCGATTATTAAATAGTCTACACCACTTCGCTTAATATGCTTATCCATATGATGACTTTTTAAAATGAAACATGACGGAAGTGGTCGAAAAAGTGGTTCTATCCGAACCATTTTCAATAGCGGCGGTCCCTGGGGCCACAACTCGCCAGTGTACCATACTCCAACCAAATACACAACACAAAAGTAAAGATGGACAGACGGACAAACTAATTGAATGATTGAGAATCGACCACATAACTTAAACTTAATATACCCTGTATACCCTATGGTGTAGGGTATATCCCTTATAGGCTAAGTATTTATATTCATTTGCTAATTATTTAATTTCACTTTCACATTACACTGCAGATAGATATTTGCTTTTGGATCGTTTGCTTTCTCTTTTAAGTCCTCTACATTGATTGCATACCAGTCAAGACACGCTAAAAAGTTGCGGGAACGAAGATAATACAAAACACTTTAAGAAGTTTTTGCAAGCAAAACGCAAAGATTTCAAATTTTTATCATAAAGGAAAGCAATGTAAGTCCTCTGTGTTACAGTAAGATGAAAAAGCTAAAATATCTATCTAGATCTACAGAAAATCTGTAATACACCAATAAACACACAGGTCCGTACACACACAGACACAAACACACACGGTCGGTAGTGCAGCAGCTTGGAACGCCGTAGACGCGTTCGTTAGCAATGCCCTCGTGGAGAGACAACGGGTGGAGAGCAGAGGGGGTGGAAGCCAACAGTGTATTCCACTGAGGTCCCGCCATCGGCAGCGTGCTAACGACAACCAGCCTCCGCGAAATAATACCTAACGGCGGTCCCGCGGGGGAGAGTGGTAGAAGAAGCGTGTGGAGGGGTAGTTTTTAGTACGTAGAAATCGTATTTGCTGCTACTAAGGAACCAGCAGTATCTTTTCTATCTCCAGCTCGTAGAGCAAAAAAAAAGAAAAAACACACACACACGCACCTACAAATTTTATCTAGATTTATACATTCATAGAACAATTAATTTATGTTCGCTTTTCACCTTACATTTGATAAAACTAGATTTACTATTTTAGTGGGTGAGAATAGGAAAGCGAAAAAAAAGGTATATTCGAGATATGAATCCCATGGGATATATAAAATAAATTGCAAAAAAATTCGAATATCGATTGAAACCATTTTACAAAACATTAACAAGTAATTTGATCGTCTTTCAAAATGTTGTCTTTCAAGGGATTTGTGCGGATGAACATAGCGTTCGGAAGGACTTAAGATAAACCCACCTTTTATTAGACCGATCGATTAAGAACCATCTCCTGAATCGTTTTAAGCTTGGCTGTCCCTCTATCCGTCTTGTTTTCTTATACTGAACGGACAAGTTTGAGGTATGTTGAGGAAATTTGGCACATCGATATGTTTTGGTCCAGGGGACAACGCTATTGACAATGGTTCGAGTCGGACTAATTATGCGAACACTTTCCATATAACGCCTTATTTTGAGAAGTTACTATATGAATGAATAATTGCGGGATGGGGTAGGATATTTTATGGTGAGCTGGGGCCCACTGTAGACTTCTTACTACCTCTTTTTTTTGAATCCTTAAACGTAACTATTTTAGCCGTTTTTGTTGACTTGGGCTAAGTATTTTGAAGGCAACGTAACAGAATTTTTGCGACTTTGCTCCCCATTTTCATTCTTACAACATGGAATTGGCCGGAATGTACCATATTTTACTTTTGAAGCCTCTATGGTTGATGAGTTGTGCAGAGGCATTTGAAAGTTGGGGTAGGCAGAATTCCCCTAACAATGAATGCCTGTCATCATAAATTTATTTAAATCAATTGATTAACTATTACGCTTGCTTTGTTGAAATATAAAATAAATGCAAGTTTTATTGAAATTTATTTCGTTTGCTTTCTGCAAGCAGAGTGAAACACGTAATGTCATATTAATTGAGAAGAACAAGCAGAAATGAGTCGTCAGCGTCATCCATGATGAAAATTTTGCGAAAATGAGATGGAAGCCTAACAACCATTCCTATGATGATGGGGTCCATCCCTATGGTTTCTTAAATACATTACTTACTATTCGGGACTAAAGCAACCGTTTCCAGTGGTCCCCGCTACTGCTGCTGCTGCTGCGGCTGCTGCATTTACTGCTGTTGGTGTTAATATTTCCAAAGCGATGTCGTTCATAATCGTGCATTCATAGCTGGGTTGGAATTTCTCTTGCTCCGATTGTGGACGTTTTTGTATTTTTTCTCGATCTTGTTTATGTTTGCGATCAGCGCCTTTTAATTTGAAAACCTAGCAAAGAAAAGAGAGGCAAAGGAAGGGAATGAAAAGAAAAAATTAATTACAATTTTCTTACTTCGTTTTTACTAATTTCTTTTTTTGTAGTGTTTTTCTTTCCTTGACTAACCTTAATTTGACAAGCGGCTGCATGTATGGGTTGTTTGATAGCACCACTACCACCATTTACACCTCCCCCAATGTTAAGTGCATTAGCTAATGTTTGTAAGCCATTGCTAGTGGGTGTTATGTTACCTACCTGCGTTGGCGATTGACCGGCTGTCATTGGCAGGGGCGATAATGGCGCCGGCGTAGGTGGCGTCTTTGGTCCAATTGTCGTATTAGTATTTGTATTTTCTATATAAGTTTCGATTTGCAAGCGAAAGGGTACACCTTTTTCGCCGCCGTGTTTCTTTGGCGTAAACTCGGTCGAAATGCAATTGACTTTAATGTAAACACCAACTTCCTTCATGGGATCCCAGAAAATTTCCACAGTATTTAAATAATTCGGATTCAATGACTGATTGACATGACAGAGACCATAAGATAGAGGAACATCGACTTCAATGATCCGTTCGCCGGGACGTGAAGCCTGCCATTGTTGCATTTGTTCACGTTCCATGAATTGTAAACGACGTTCGTGGAAACATATCTTAATGACACTCTGAAAATACATTTTGTTTTTCTCAATTAGAAATGACCTCGTTAATGAAGAAGAAGCAAAAAAAAAAAAAGAAGGCCATCATAAGGCATTTTGAGCGAAACATATAATATTTTGTTTTGCTTCGCCACCATTGGATCTTGAGCTCCCAGGCCATGTAGAAACAATTCTTCGCAATTAAAGCATATTAAAATCAATTAAAGTATAATATAAATAAATGTTTAAATTCCAAGAGAGCACCAATACAATACAAATATATATATACATACATATACACATATATATATATATATATATAAATGCACGTTATGTATGAAAAATATTTATGTTCTGGGGTAAATTAATTGTACTTTTATTTATTTTTATTTTTATTTTTATTTTCATTTCTTTTTCATTTATTTCATTACATTTTTTTTTCTTCCTTCACTTGTTTATTGATAAGGAATAAAAAATATGCAGTTCTATAAGAACATTATCGATGTGCATTGTTGTCTGTCTCTCAATACTGTCATGTCTCTCAACATTATTTCCTGGACCTTGCTTCGCGTTGCTGATTTGTTGTGCGGTTATGTGTTATGTTATGTGTGTGTGTGTTTGTAAAGAGGAATAGTCTTCTCTCTTTCTTTTTCTTTAAAATCTTTGTCCATTTTTCACTTATCTAATATTTGGTAAAATTGCTAGCAGCAAGCTGAGCCTACCTATCTATCTATCATTGTAATAACACTTACTACTAATCTTAAGAACTTTCTAACTTCTCCGAAGTTAACTTAAATAAATGCCTTTGTTTATGTTTATTTAACTCTGTTAAGCCGTCGATTAGCTTCTGTGAATGTATATTAAATGTAAGTATGTACACTACAGTGTCTTAACTGCATTTGGTAACGGGAGTATTTTTTTATCTCTTGAGAACGTCTCGATAGCGAAGCATTCTAAGTATGTGTACTGTAATGGATATCATATCTCGACGGATGAGATGTACATTAATTCAATGCAATCTGTTCAGAAGTCGTTTTTGTCTGGTGGCGTCCTCCTATCGAGAGAAACCAAAAAAAAGTAGGTCTTGTCATCCAGCGCAAAGGTAGAAACAATAGATGTTACCGCGATCGGAAAAAAAACTAAATGTTGCATGCTCTTCTCCTCAATAGACCGCTTAAGGGTTTAACTGGAGCTTAACTTTGGTAATAAAATGTTACGAAAATCACAAGTTTGGTAAAACGTGTCTGTATGAAAACTAAACGATCTTCTAAGGACCTCGATTGCAAAATGTTAGAGCCAAGTACTGTGCACCTATCGCAGCAGCTGGCGGATTAATAACAATTCGCAAAGGTGAAGAGGGGTTAGCATGAAAGTGTCACAAGTAGTTGATAACTCGTCTACAGCCAAAGAGTAATTAAGCCGAATATTTACTAAAGTTAGTCGAGTCTTATGACATTCACACGAACCAGAAGCATTGTCCACATAATTTCCTGTAAATAATTTTCAAATCGATCTCGTAAGAATTGTAGGTAAGACCTACGTTAACCTCACAATCACAATTTTTTTTATTGGTATGAACTTAAACCCAAAAGTAGTCGGATACAAAGTCGAAAATGTCATCATACGTAACAGTATTTTAACTCTATTACATACATACATACATACATAGCGTATGCAAAAGGCGACAATTCCTGCAAAATATCGAAAGTGATTAAAAGATTCTTTCATTTCATCCTATCATTATTAAGAAGTTGCCAAGGTTGCGCAGGCTTGTGGTGTCCATAACGCAGAAGCTTCATCAACATCAGGAAAACAGAAACGGTTTGTTCTTTTCTCGGGAAAGTTCGATTTTGTAGACGATGCGTGATCTGATCGTTCGAATCGGTGATAAAATCGAAAAACTTCGTAAAGAAATTTAAAAGCTTTGACGTTTGTGACAGCGCTTCGAAAACCCCTTTTGAACGGGATAAAGGGAAATGCTCGACATTTGGGTAACACATGAATTAAAACTAAAGTATGTTACGAGCCGAGTTTTCACCTGCGAATCGCAGCTGAAACGAAACGAATTGCGGCCATTGTTTGGCGAGATTCATTGCGGGCGTCGAAAAATGGGTGCAATATGGCGAGAATGTGCGAGAAAAATATAGACGAAGTGACATAAACAATGTTAAAGCCCAAGGTGACACCACATAAAATAGAGTTTGGTTTTACGCGGGCGCCGCTCAAATTTGTTTAGTTGACTGATTTCATTCTCTCCTGCCAACAAGTAATTCGATATAAAGCATTCAGGGTTAATCAGGGTTGATTAGGGTTTTGAACTCGCGAACAGTGACTTGGCAGTCGGCCTGCTTCTGGCTTCATTCATGGATACGTGCATATGTGGACAGAAAAATAGGTGCGAGGTCTACTTTTCAGTTCAATCTTACAGAAATTGTAAAACTTAGCTCCCACGAAGCTCACATAACTTTTAACATATGGTAAAATTGTTCAAAATAAATCCAGTGAGGAGTTCCACGTGAGCTAGTTCTAGCAGTAAAGCCTTGAGGGCTTTTGTGTTAGTTTCGTAGGTTTTTCAGCTGAACAGTTAAATAGGCGCATCGTCTTCAAAGTCGCCTTAAAGGTGAATCGTATTTCTTAAGAACGAAATGCAATACGCGAATTAACGATAGGTCGTGCACATCATTGTGGCCAGGAAGGAGGACGGCTAGCTCATCAACTTCGGAATCAGGGAAAAACGTACAAATTTATGGCCACCTTACTAAGTCATAATTTTGTCAAGGGTGCCCGCAATAGCGTAGAAAAGCGTGGTTTCTTCTGCTTCTGATAAATCGCATTATAATTTTAGCAAAGCGAGTACCGTTCAAGTCGTCTAAAGCAATTTTCAATGAACTTGGGAATGTTGTCCCGGCCTGAACGGTTCGCCGACGTTTCTTAGGTGCCAATCTACGTGGAGGAATAGCTCAGAGAGTTCGCTTGCTCAGAAAAGTTAATTTGGGGGGGGGAGGAAAAACTTTACGTTAATTTACAAGTATTTCTGTAAGCAAGAAGGCAAAGAGAAGTGAAGACGTATACGTTGGAATGCCGCCGCAAAAATAAATTTATTGGAAAATGATGCGGGTAGAAGAAGGCTACTTCGGTCAAAAAGAAAAAAATTCCACATAAGATTTATTTGGTTTGGTATGGGGTTGCTTTTCTTGAGAGAATATCGGTCTAAGTCGGTCTTTCAGAAAACCCTATGGTTACATTCGTGTATAAAAATTTTTTGGAAACTGTAATGTTACCGTGTGGCAAAGTAACGAATGCTATGGAAATTGTAGTAAGGTGGAGGGAGGGGGGACTAAAGCGTCATAGTCATGCTTCCTGCAGCAATAAAAAGAGTATTGAAAGACTACTAAGGCGTTACAAAACGAAATTGAATGCAAGTATTTGCTAACAACGAGACCGCAATGAGAGCAGTGTTCAGTTGTTGTTGGCTAAGTGTTCTTTTTTTTATTTCTTTTCACGTTTCACTTACCTTTAAGATTTTATCGCGATAGAACGATAAATCGCCAATTTTTTTCAACTTGATTTCGTAACTTTGCCCCTGATTCAAATAAGTGAGAGTGTCTTCGTTATTTTTCGTGGCGATCGAGGTGGCCGCAGCCAATATATACTGAAATCTAAGAATTATGCAGACACAATATTCGAGTTCGGTTCAAAAGAAACGATCAACAGAGACTCACTTATAGTCATCGGTATTAACGGCGGAATTTGTCGTTGTGTCAGCTGTAGTTGAACCATGATTGGTAGTAGCAGTGTTAGCAGCAGTGTTGCCAGTGGATGCAGCATTTTGTTCTATTTTACTGCTCCCAACTATGGTCAATAGTTGATGCGGTATTCCCGTACTGAGCCGACCTAAACAATTATATTGCAGCATATATTATAAGATATCGATCGAAAATTGTCAAAAGCAATATTTATTTAAATTATATTTTTTTATTGTTAATAAGAAAAGGATTTTTTTTAACACTTAAGCTGATCACCATTTAGCAATGAACTGAATGAAAAGCATATCAAGTAAGTATAGACTATAAGTGCCTTTATACTGCTCTCGTTTCGAACGGTTAATATAACAATAAATTGACATTTTCGCTACCTGACTCACCGTTGATTTTAGTTTGATGGGCCATGCAGCTAAGTTCGAAACGTGTACAGCAAAAGTTTTTTAAATTTTAATTTTCAAAAAGTATTTTTCATATTTACCGGGATCAAGAATATTATTAGTTTTATCTTGATTGACGCTCTCCTCCGATAACTGCCCATTAGTGTTATTATTATTATTATTATTATTTTGAGGTGAACTACAAACGCAATGGTCCGTTTTATGCTTTTGTATTGCTGTTGTCGTTATGGCCGACGAGGACGACGATGATTCCTGTTGATTAGTGATCTTTTCATTTTTTGAACCATTTATTCCAACGGAATTTTGTAAAGTATTCAGTGATGTCTTACTAATTTTCAAATGTTCAGTTTGCGGCTCTTGCTTTAAAACCGTTAAACCCGGTGAAAATGGCATAAACGATTCACTTGAAAATTACGTAAACGTACAACAAGATTAAATAGATTCTTGAAGAGAGAGAGAGAGAGAGAGATTGCTTCGGTCATAGGCCTCAATCTTTCATTTGGAAAGATGGATGGATCTATAACCGAAGATTTCAAAACTGGTATCGGTCTCTGATTCTTGATTTCGAGTAAATTCGACAGCTGTGTGACAAGGTATGCAAGGTATCGAATAAAAAATCTTTCGAGCGACATACTCAAATTACGATCGAATGAATTAACTCGATATCGGGAACCATAAACCGTCCATTTTGTCTCTAAAATAAAGAAAGTTCAACTTACTTGTTAATATAAGAGTTGGTGTTGAAGTCGGCATTTAAATCGAAACCCAAATCGTCACTCCAAGTAGAGCGACCTAAAATGTATATATGTAAAGATAAATAGATTAGATATCGATTTGACACGAAAGAAGCTTAAGTTTTTTCAAACGCCTTATTTTCCCCTTTTTCCGATTAGTTAAAAGCTAAATAAATAGTTACTATGATCAATAAAATATTAAGTAATTAAAGCTTTATTCCGCGCGCAGGTGGTTGGACCAGTGTACTGACCAAAAATTCACAGACAACTGTGGCACAAATTAGCTATGAATTGCTGATTATTTATGAAAATGTTTTTACTTCTCTTTACACCTTCCGCCACTCGCAATATAAGCGAATGTATGCGATACTGAGAAAGATTTCAACTAGATCTAGCTTTTATTACGCCGATAAGTTTAGAGTCAGCTGCTGAATCGATTTAGGCTTTTCTCTCTGTCCGTCCGTCTTGCTTTCTTGTGTGCAACCTACACACAGTTTATGAGATATTTTGATGAAGAACTTGAGCTAGATCCACTTTGTGTTATTATTAAGCTCGCCTGCCCGTCCGTCTTGTTTCCTTTCTTTCAACCTACCAGTCGTAATTTCTAAGATATTTTTATGCACTTTGCGTAGAGTTGTGCAATACCCAAAACGGCTTAAGCTAGATCCACGTTTCACTAACATGAAACTTTTCTATCCGTCTGTCTGATTTTGTAGTGTTTAGTTTAAGTATTACAGGTTGCAACTTCTGAGATATTTTGATGAGATTTGGCATCAAAGATGGTTCGAATCGAGCCACGTTTTCAAGCACTTCCCTTATAAAGTTCCATTTGCAAAAGCCATTGCATGTGACAACTATAGGGATGTGTAGGGTATTTAATGGTGGGTCGTGACAACCTATAGTGCTTTATCTTGTTTAGTTTAGGGTAAAAAAAAACTATAGCAAGAAAGGGGCAGAGAAAAACGATTAAAAGGAAGCAAACTTTACGAATGGATTAAGACGAAGAATTTATTCATTCACTTAATTTTCACACAATTTTCCTTTGCTACGTAATCTGCAAACGCGGTCTCGAATCGAAATCGGATTAAGAATCGCAGATTATATCGGCAACACGCGAATTTCTGAACATTACAAATGTAATGATCAGATTAGTAGACTTACAGAAAATAATACGAATCACTTGGAATTGAATTGAAAGGCTCTGGCTGCTTTAGATTAACTGCGTACTTCGCAGTCAAAGCAATTGAGTTTTTTTTTTTTCACGCTTTCCATAGAAGCATGGACTCTTGTTGCGATGCAATCACTCTTTCTTCTACAATTGTTGTTCGCACTTTAAGAAAGTTCGAACCATTATTGAGGGATATTTTTAAGTATTTACAGCACTTGTTGTGTTCGTTAAAAAGGCATAGATATCTTTAATCTGCTTTGCACTCAGCAGAGATACTAAATTTATGAAGAACTGAGAGTGAAGTGAAAACGAATCGATGAAGCTTTCTTTAAACATTCAAAATCAATAATCAATCAATCAATCCTAAGCAAAAGCTTTACATACCTGAAAAAGTATTCTGATAACGAGAAATTCGTCGATTATGAATATTATTGTTATTGTTATTGTTATTGTTATTATTGTTATCAAAATTTGTAAACGAATTATTCATTTTATTGGCTTAAGGTTCTTAAGCGACGTCATCCGGACGATATTTCATAAATAAATGAGCAGCATTTCTATTCGCTTAGTTGCATCCTTAAAGGAAAATCTTAATAATTATTTCACGATTTTTTTATGTGAATTTCTTTTTCATCATTATTTTAATAAATTATTTACCCCAATTATTGGTATTCTGTGCAATTTGTTGAACATTCGTAATGCAACTGAAATATTTAGTGTCTGGCTGTCATTTTTTGATAATAAAAAAATCAACCAAAAAAAAAAAAAAATTATAAAAAAAAAAGTGAAAAGGAAATTGAAACAAAAAAAAAAAAAAAAAAAATTGATTATAAAAATCCAATAAAGTGCAAAACGTTTCTTTCCCCAAGTATAGAAAATGTTATAATTTACAATTAATTTAGACAACGCTTGATAATTTTTCTAATCTTACAAAAGTAAAAATCATATACGAATGTATGTATGTATGTATGCTCATATGTGTATGTATTTAGTGAATATTTAAACTTTTTGTCTACATTTGTGTAACAAACGGCTAATGAATGAAAACAAGAGAAAGATAACTTAAAACATATTTTCATACCCACCACTGCGAAATGGAAATGTATTCATTTTCCCACTCGGCTTGAAACACTCACGTTTCCCTTTAGAAAGTTTTCTTTCATTATAACTTACACTACTTGTGGTCCAAGGGTACATTAAGTTCAAGTGTGCATGTATGTAATATCCAGAAAGTATTGAGATAGATCCAAGTAAGCTTGTCCGTCCGTCTTTTCATCCAATTTTTGACATATTTTTTAATGAAATTTTTTACATCGACCTGTTTTTGCCAAAGGGCCAATTACGACTTCCTAACTCGGCCTGTTGGTTTCCGCACGGCTTTTGGTATCCGGGTATATCTGGGACTTATGCAACACACAATTCGCACACAATTTAGAATCACTTTCTAAAGCGATCTAAGCTCGTCTGCCCGCTTGCCTCTGTTATATTTTTGCGATGAACCTATGGGGCCCGATTTTTGAGATATTTTGATGAAATTTCGTACATCGATCTAGTTGGGCTCAAAGACGAACGCTATTGAAAACGGTTTCGATTTGACCACTTTTTCAACCATTTCCTATGCCTAATTTTGAGAAGTTGTGATATGAGCGAGTTTCGTGTAGACGTACATAAGCATCGGTTTATTAGCCCGTTTTTAGACTCTGCACCATATGTGGTATGAGGGTATATTAATTATGTGCAGATGTATGTGACATGCAAAAGGAGTTGAGATAAACACATATTTCATTTAACTGATCGGGTTCGGAATCACTTTCTGAATCGATTTAAGCTCGATTTGTTCGTCTTGTTTTCTTGTGTTCAACCTATAAGCCACCATCTCCAAGATATTTTGATGAAACTGAATAGTCGTCATATGAATAGGCTGTAGTAGGCTGGTGGACGGTATTTAATAGTCGGCCGTGTTTTACTATAATACCTTTACTTGTAGTTCAGAGTCGAACAATTGTGAACGAATAAATTTGAACGTAGCGCTCAAAGCCAGTTTAGACAGAAATTTTATTGGATATCGTAAGTCGCGCGATTCCTTCATGCGAAACATAACTATTTCAGAGAATCAGATTGGAGCTGAATAAGTCAAGGCAATGATGAAAAGGATGCACTTCAATATGCCGCCCACTTTTACCTCTTTACACGTTAACAATGAATATACAATATTCTCAAGTTCCCATTGAAAGCAGCAGTGCCAACTTGGACAAAGTAGATTTAAAAATTAATTTGATGCCTGACTGTCGGGCCTTAGTAGTAGTGACAATCGCTAATGTAATTTGAGAAGATCTTCCGCTTGATAACAATTTTAATGAACGATTTGTAAAATATAAATTTCTAATAAATATATATATCGATAGTAATTGATTTCCTTGCAGCTTCACTTTGTGACCCAAATGAAAGTTTATCAGTTTAGTGTTCAATAAAGTAACTAATGATGAGAAGTCATTTTAATAATTAATTTATTCACTTAAAATGTAAGAAAGTTCGTTCATTCGTTCGTGTTGAAACGGACAGAGTGACTAGCCAACACATCGATGTCATCCGGAGATAAACAATTGTAGCAATTTTCTTATACGCGGCCAGATGAGTCCAATCGAGACGTCTTTTTTCAAGCAATAACTTTTAAAATATCGAAGAGTTTTGTACCAAATTTCAGGTGAACATCTACAGATAGATAGAATGGTATCCGATAGGTGTGTCTTTAAAGCTTGACAAACGTGCACGTATGCACGTATGGGTCAAGGGACTTTGATGTGTTTTTGCAACAATGTTAGGTGCAACAACGAAAGCGCACAAACGATTGAAACGGAAGGAGAAACCTTATCAAGTGCAGTTGTACTTCATAATGCGTTTGGCTTTTCCCAACCACAACATACGTCCATCCATCATCCTTTGGTGATAACAAAGACGAGCGCTATGAAAAATATGAGCCAAGCTGATAATAACATTTAACTAAAGTCGAATATATATATACATATATATACATATATATATATGATTGAATACCCTAATATGATGAGTGATTTATAAATAAACTGAAACTTTCAATAACTGAATACGAATATTGATAAAGACTTTTAATACATAATTTGAAAACACTACGCTATTTCCGTAAGTAACAGAAAGACGTTCACCAGTGAAGACAAAACGAGAACCAATTCCAGGATGTAATATACTGTAGGACCTACCTACCTACCTGTACAAGATTGTGGTCTCTCTATCTAACTGATTTGATGTTTAAGGCGTTGAAGCACAATTAAAGCGAGAGATCTCTTCCGCTGCATTTGTAAAAAATTTAAATTTCCATTGTTTCCAGTTGAACCAAAAGTACCACAATTTTTTTGTCCCCCAGAAAGGAAACGTAATGGAATAATTTTTAGGAAAGTTGTTGAGCATATATTTGAGTAATAAAAAGAAATGAATTTTGAAAAAAAATGAAAAAGGAATTTTTATTTAATGTATCTATAATAGTGGAGCCTACTTTTAGTGGGGCCTTGAAATATATTGATTTTTTACTGAGTGGTAAGCATTAAGACGTCCAATATTTGACCAAAAAAAAAACCAATCATACTTAACTTAATGAAAATATTTGTTTAACAGATATCCCAGAAACTAAATCGTGGTAAAAGCGTCTTCCATGAGTGCTCAAGTAAGAAAGAAGCTTCTGATACCTCTACGATTATTAACTTTTTTGTTGAAATTCTTATATAACTAATACAGTTCGAAGGCGGTCGATTCGTCTTAAAGCGAACATAATTGTCGAACTGATCATTGCCAGCTATGTCATCTTTAGGAGAGGATACCATGCTTCTGATTGATCTTATTAGTGACGTCACAAGGTTAATAATTGCTTCAGTCATTTTGTTGTAATAAATAAAAATTTATTGATAATAACAAGGGATAGGAGTATCTCTCAGTGAAATAAAAAATACAGAGCGAGCAATGAATAGGAAAGAAGAGGATAGACAATGAACTGATGATGAGTTTCATTAGTTTATATACTGATGGCATTCTTAAAAAGGGTTTGAAATTAACATTAACGGAAAGTTTAAGAGTTTAGCGTTAAACGAAAACTAAAAAATTATTCACAAATTCATTCTAACAATAGATCTTTCTCAACTCTCACTTATCGTACACCTCAGGTTTTAAAGAACCTAAGTGTGAAAATAATGGGTGCTTGCATGTATTTTGGTAATTCTTTCACTTGAAAATGGCATTTATTGAGAAAAATTAGAACAAATGTTTGATAATCAAAACATTTCCCCTCATTTTCTACAATTTTTTCCCGTTTTGTTAGTTGAAGCAAGTACGAAAATTATATTCGGTCGTGACAGACTCGTCTATACCCATCACCGTTATCCTGAAAAAGACTAAAAGAAAACAAGTAAATTTTCCTCCTCTATAATGTGGAGAAGGTGCGGCGGATTTTTCTTGTCATGTGGGCGTGTCTTTTGAAAAGTTTAGGTCACTTCCAAATCTTTTGCAAAGAATATTTATCACTGATACTATACAGTTTGACAGACCGTTAAACGAACAGACGGACATGCTTCGGTGCATCGCAAATTCAAAACTGACCAAAAATTCAAACACTTTATGGGATTTTTGAAGCTTATCTCTTCGTGTTATAAGAATATTGAATAATATATTAAGTTTTTATACATCATAACACTGGGTAGGCGTGGTCAATTTTTTCCATTTCTGTACAGGAACTACAACATCGCCCATATAATACGCTGTCCTATTTTTCTAACTGTATTTGCTGATATTTGTAAGTAATGAGCAAAAAACCAGTTTGTTATTTCTTTTGAAAAACAGGGATGCTCCCAGTTTTCATAAGTGTAGGCGTGTCCTTCGACTAATTCGGTCCATTTTCAACATCAACCTGCATGCAAGAATTTGCAGTGTTTCTGCTAAATTAGAAGTCGATATCTTCATTTTTGTGTCCAGGAGAATGTTTGCAACAGACATTATACAGATGGACTGACGGACATGCTTAAATAGATTTAGAATATGATGCTGATCAAGAATGTATATATACTTTGTGGTGTCTCCTTCTGGGCGTTGCAAACGTTTTGACAAAATGCACATACCCGTAACCGTCCTTCGGTGACGGGTGTAACAATAGTCTTGTCACATCAAGCCCGCATTTATTCAAATGTTTTGCAATGTAATCCGTGCGTTTGGGGGTGTGGAGAGGAAGAGGGGAGGAACTGTGCCAAGATTTTGGACAAATCTTCCTCGCCATTCATTCAGGTATTCATGTCAAATTTCTCCGTAAACCCTCAGAAAGACGAAAAAAAGTCTTCATAGGAAGTGATTATTTCACCTAATTACCTACTTTACATTCAACCTGTTACAGAGCGCGTGTATAAAAATGTTTGTTTATTAACTTTTCTTTATCTCTCGTCATCAACCAAACGTCGTAAGCAGTTGTACCGCATAGTAATTTAATTTACATAATTTATTGAGAATTTTTTCAATTCGTTTCAATAAAATTAATTGTGGATATAAAAAATTCGAATACGATTTAATTTTTTTATTTTTATTTATTTTTTGGATCGTCGCCCACGTATTATGTTGCGTAAGTAGTGTCGTGTTAAAATTTTATATAAAATTTTTTTTCCCAGTTTCGTGAACTATGTGAAATTTTTGTGACATAACATAAAATATATAGAAATTGTGCAGGGAATTACTTTAAAACCCATGTAAATAACAACTAACGAAATTTTATTCGACCGCGACCGAGCCTTTTATATCCATCACGGCTTAATACTAATCAATAATATGCAGCTTTTTTTCTAGATACAGCAAACGTTTTGATAATGGAACGAAATTTCAATATTCTATAATATTGAGTAGGCGTGGCCGATTATTTCGGTTTTTGTACAGGTGCGCCAAGACCGTCCAGGCAAATTTTTATCATTGTGTCTGGTGTGGTTTGTAAGTAACGAGCCTAAAACCAAATTTCCTTCCTTTCTGAAAACAGTTCAGGTCCCAAGTTATACCGGTTATATCCTTTGGCCGATCTCAATTTCAATACCAACTTGCGTGCAAGAACCTCTCATGTTTGTCCCAAATGTAAAGTTGATTCCCGCATTTTGGCGACCAGGAGAATGTTTATCATAGACGTTACAAAGGCAGCCAGACAGACGGACAGCTTCACTGGCTTTATCGAAACAGTTTTAATTCTTTACGCTGACAGACTTTTGCAGAAATTCCCAACATTTTTGCAAAAGGTGCAAGGGTATATTAAGTTTGTGTGTGTGCAACACCTTCAATGACTTGAGTTAGGGCCACCTTTATGAATCACTTTTATCTGAATCGCTTTTACAATATTTTTCTAAATCGATTTAAAGTTGTTTGTCCGTCTGTCTGTTTATCCGTTTTTTTTTCTCACAGGCAGATATTTTGATGAAATTCGGTACACTGACGTCTTTTGGCCGAAGGACAAACGCTATTGAAAATGGCTCGGATCCGATTACTTCGGCATCTTATTTTGAAAAACCATTACACTAATAAGCAGATTGGTGTAGGGTGCTTAATGATGGGTCGTGGTCCACTTGCTTGTTCCAAATTTCAATTTTGCTTTGTTTCTTTCCTATCTTAAAATTTTATTTCCAGATGAGAGAGAACTGCTTAACCTTGCACATTGAATTTTCCTAATTTTGGACGGACAGATCGAGAAGGAGGCCCACAATTTTACAATAATTCAAATCGACAGCATATGCATATGCATATGTAATACATGTAATCTACAATTATTGATATCGGGCCTTGGATGCTACATGATGCTCATACACTGCCATCTTTGGGAGGAGGATGTTAAGATTTTTCGAAAAATTTGCAGTTAGTTACAAACTTTGCATTATCTTGGCAGATAAAATGTTGTTACGGAAACTAATAACAACAACGACTGTAAAATTTTCTTTATATAAATCATTCTTAATATAACATAATTATGTTATTTATTTATTTATATTTTTTTTGGTTTGTCAACAGTGAAATAGAAAAATGTATATATATGTATATAGTAAGAATAATTTTACATACAGACCAACGGTGGAAACTGCGCTCAGTAATTAAACAACTGGAGTAAGGGTATAATTGAAATATATAGCTAAATATAAAAAACGGACATTTTTATTGGAACGATGTGTCGTTGATGACGATTATAATAGCTGTGGTGATGATGATGATCATGATGATGATGATGACGATGATGATGATGATGGTGAGGAGAGCTTATCGGCATATGTTTGTTTTGCTTAATAATTGTTGTGATAACCGTCAAGTAAAGTCTAGATTATCTAGAGGGCATATTATATTACAAAAAAACAACAACAACAACAACAAATGCGAAACGCTTTCCTTTATAAAGAAAAATATGGAAAGAGACTGAAAAAGTTAAACAAAATATATATATATTTTTTTTAATTTAGTAAATATTTCAAAATTTAATAAAATTATTAAATAGTTCAAGGTCTACGAAGCAGCTGTACTTTTATTGCAGTTTATATCCATTCAGGAGGATATATTAATTTATCGTTCCATATGTCACAACAATATCTACACGAACATTCTTCATCGTCATGATGTCAGAGTCGGCAAGAGAGTCGGAGAGAGAGAGAGAGAGAGAGAAGCCTTGATTTTTGTACCTCTCTACTTCTATATCATGGTAGTGCTCCGACACGAATCGCGTCCGTAAAGTTTCCGCTCCATTGTCAAACGAATCGGAACAATTCATATCGACAACGGTGTTCCTATATATAGTTATATCTTATACCACTTATGGCATAAGAGCATATCAACTTTTTGCGGATGTATAGACCCATCTGCTATTGTATTCAGAAAGTGATTCTGAATCGATCTAAGCGTATCTTTCTATCTGTCGCCCGTTTGAAGTTTGTCTGTGCTTTATTGTCTCCAATCTATTGGTCGCAATTCTTGAGATATTTTGGTGAAGTTTGATAGGTCGACCTGCTTTGGCCCAACGACGAATGTTATTGCAAATGATTCGATTCGAACCAGTTTTTCTACCACTTCCCACATAACTCTTCATATTGAAAAGTTGTGCTCATAGTCGTAAATGAATAAGTGGTGTAGGGATTTGAATGGTTGGCCATGGCCCACCATAATGTTCTTATTTGTTTCTTAATAAAAATAAATAATTTTTTTTTAAATAAAAAATGATTTGTATGAATGTTATGTAAACATTACATACAAATAAATTTTCGAAATGAAAGATTGTCGTAAGAAAAATAAGTACTTTTACGCACCCGCCACCGACGGATGAGAGATATATTCGTTTTGTCAAAACGTTTGTAAGGCTTCAGATATCTAATAAAGAATTCATGATCAGCATCAAATTCTGAACCGATTTAAGCGTGTCCGTCTGTCCGTTTTGTTTGGGTGGCAAAAATGCATCAATTGGCTGTAAATTTGGCGCAAGCTTTGGAAGTTCCTGAACGCAGGTTTGTATCTAAAATGGCATGAATCGACCATAGGACATGCCCACAGCATTAGGTAAAAAAACTTTGTCACTCAGAAACAGCAACAATAAGTATTTGTAAATTCGATGGTAATAGAAAGGTGGCGGGTATACAAGCGCCGGTCCATTTTATATAAAATTTTAATGTTGACGATGGACATCAAAAGGCTCTGCTTAAAGCAAATGTAACTTCTATTAAAAGTGTTATGATTTGCTTCTTAGTACAAACATTCTCTCCATAAGCATGGCATTGTGAGTCGAAAATTATGAGCTCTGACCACTTATTCGTTTGTCCTCCTTTATCCTTCCAGACTTGATGGTAGTCCGTCTTAAAATTACAGAGAGAAGGTGGGAGTTTAGCAGACATATTGTGGAACAGCAAATGAATTTGGAAAATACGTGTGATCGGCCTAAATAAATAAGCAAATAAAAGACTCTGACATTTACCATAGAGGATTTTGGTTAAGAGTTTGGTAAAAACTTTTTTAAGAGACCATCTATAGGAACAATTGTGACTTTTTATAAATTGTAACCTAAAGTGATGTAATTCTTTAGCGGATGAAGTTGACAAACTAAAGTCAAGTTTTTAGTCATTAGTAGAAGCGATCTAATTTCGGAATATAACATATAATATTTTTTCAAGATTTTCTTCATCGCAACTTAAAGTGTTAGTGGATAACTAGCGGGTCAAACATATCTCTTAATGTAATACATTGATCAATAACTTTCGGGAGTTCTTTATTTTGTCAGCGTGCGGACGTATCTAGAAGAACTTAAGATAGATCCGCTCGAACCAAAAAATGATTCTTATTCTAAGCCTGCCTGTCCATCTTTCCGTATGTCCATCTGTTATCTGTTATCTATGTCAATTTGCGTTCAACCTACAGATTGCAATTTTTTAAATATTTTGATGAAATTTGCTGCACTGAGGTGCACCTATATCTTACTCCCGACATTTAATGATCGCTGTCTTATTATGTGTCGTAAATAAGTGATCGAAATGATATGACAATATTTTGGCAGACGTCGTTTGAGGCTTAACACTTTCTAAGAAAAATATCGAACGGGCACCGGTATGTTAGTCCCGACATTTAATGATCGATGTCCCATCATGTGTCGTAAATAAATGATCGAAATGACATAATGATATTTCGACAGACGTCGTTTGAGGCTTAACACTTTCTAAGAAAAATATCGAACGGGCAACTGTATGCTAGTCCCGCAAATTATTGATCGCCATTTTATTATGTGTGTTCCGTTTCAAGCCGTTTCAAGCTTAGCACTTTCTAAGAACAATATCTAGTGGGCACCTGTATTATGGTCCCGAAAATTATTGATCGTTGTCTCACTATATGGCGTACAATGATGATGGACAATCAAGATTTCTTTCTTTTCACAAATGTTAACTAAACGTCAACATGTTATTTGGTGTTGTGCATTATTTAAATCAATATTAAATAAACAAGAATTGATTATTTAAACATATTTTTATCATGTTGTTAACACCTCTTAAAAGCCTTTTCTCTTCACGCTTTAGTTGAATTTAACACATATTTTTCTCATTTTTTTTTTTATTTTCCTTTTTAGACTATTGCTTGAAAACACTTTGTACGATTTCTTCAAATCTTTTTTAATTAATAAGATTTTAAAATTTTAAATTTTATAAAATTTCTTGTAAAATTAATTGATTTATTCATTACTTACCGCAGGTTAGCTTTTCACGTTTATATTTCTCTTTTTCGGTGTTATGCTGTTGCTGCTGCTGTTGCTGTTGCTGATGCTGTGTGTGATGATGATGATGCTGATGCTGTGTTAGTTTATTCATTAACTCATCATTATGATGTTGGTTTATAGAATTTTCCCCATGATTGCTGCCAATGTCGAGTGAATCCCAATCCATTCGTCTTTTACGTGAGCTGCTGCTGTTCGTGTAAATCGTTTGCACATTTATTATTTGTGGTCCTGGTGATCCCTTCGATTGATCGTCTAGTGAAAATACATAAGTAAATGGCGTCTTAGTTCCTTTCAGTTTAATTTTCAATAAGGAAAAGAAAAGATGAACGAATGGACGAATATCTTACCTGGCCAGGATTCCTCAGAATTCGGTGGTGAATCAACAAATGTCAACACTTGTTCATAATCAGTAGTGAGATGCGAATGAAATCCATTCATTAAATTGCGATTCGTGTAATTTGTGTGCTGCTTGAAAAGAGAGGTAATTCAAAAAAAAAGAAAAAAAGGAAAAATTATTACAAAATATATATAAAAAGATTTAAAATATATATATATATATATATGGTTAAGGCAGAGTGAATTCAACAAATGAGATTTTTATTTATTTATTTCTGTTTTTTTTTGTTAAGCTTTTTGTCTATTAATAGTCTTAATAATTTTTCTCATTTATGACTTTGTTTAATCCACTACGTATGTAGTTCAACGCTGTAGTCCGAACTCAGACCGTCAACTGAAAACTTTCCGTCTCTCTCTGTCTTATCATCGTGAATGCGTCCTATGCGTTTAAGCAACAAAATCATCCTGATAAGCATTTTCAATATTTTCTATTTTGCTTTGTATTTATGCTATACATGTACATGCACAAATACATATATATATATATGTGTGTATGTGTATATACTATGAATTTTTTTTTGTTTTTTTTAAATAAACCGAATGACTGATCATTTAGTTCTAATCAGTATAAAACAGTAAACTTTCATCACAAATTCATTAATCATATACAGTTATTGAGCCAGTTATATATATAGAGTACCTTCCAAGTGTGCACTTATTATCAAATAAGTGTAAAAGCAAAACATTTCAAAGTTTCTTCTTGAATGTAAACAAATCAAGTATTTGTCGACGTTAAGCTTCAAGTGTCGATTAAATATTAACTAAAACTCTTCGAAAACACACATAAGATAGCTTCCAATACAATCGCGGAGGAGATATAGTTCTAAAATACTAAAAATATTGCTTCTTATATCCTTCACCTAGGGATGGAACGAATTATATTAAATTAATCCTTTCACACCCACAAATTATGGACTTAATCATCTGTAATAATGATTATGATTTATCCATATCCATTTGCCTGTCCGTCCGTCTAGCATTTGTTTGTTGAAAACTGACCTTTAACCTCTAACATAATTGAGGGAAACACTTGGCAGCACAACAGATACCTTCAAAATCGCCTGATTTTGACAACACTAACCCTAAGAGGCCACACTGCGGCGCGTGTAAAAGATGACAATCCACAGATAATTAAAAAAGAAGAAGCTGCATTATAACGTTTTTGAAATCATTTGAAAGTAATTGAGTTTTGACAAAAAGGGTAAAAGCCTGTAAAAATGTGCTCATATTCCAAGATCGCATTCATCATCGATCGCCCAACTCTTCACGGGCTTGGGAGCATGGATCCTCTGTCCCTCCGTGCACAAACTTTCAATATTTTTGCCCAATTTGAAATTGATGGCTTAATTTTTGCGGCAAGGAGAATGTTTACAACGGACACTATACAGACGGACGGACTGATGGATATGGCTTAATCAGTTGAAAATTTGAAAAAAATATAAGTACTTGCATCGTACATAATGTAAGAGTAAGTACTTGCATCGTACATGATGTAAGTACATGATATAAGTACTTGCATCGTACATGATATAAGTACTTGCATATATTTTTTTCAAATTTTCAACTGATTAAGCCATATCCATCAGTCCGTCCGTCTGTATAGTGTCCGTTGTAAACATTCTCCTTGCCGCAAAAATTAAGCCATCAATTTCAAATTGGGCAAAAATATTGAAAGTTTGTGCACGGAGGGACAGAGGATCCATG
>KK499907.1:0-15218 GCA_000688715.1 Glossina pallidipes | reverse complement strand
CTGTGTTAGTTTCATTTTTTCGCAGGACATGGTTTGCCCATAGTGACCTTTCAAAATTTGCTTATATGTTAGCCTGTTAAGTACGGAAATTTTCAAAGTCCCATAAAAAATTCTCCGAGCAAAATTGAATATAACCTGGACATCGTTGGAAAGGCTATTAATAGAGGATTTATGCTGTGCTAGTTTCATTTTTTCGCAGGACTTGGTTTGCCCACAGCAGCTAAGCAAACTTTCGCTTTATCAACCTCATTTATGACATGTTGTTCAAATACTGACTTTTCAAATATTAATTAATTTACATAACTACATGTTTTGTTTATTATATTTTGTAAAAAAATTTTCCAAAAGTTTTATTTTAACTGAATTTTGACTTAAATCCCTTCGAGACTTCGTTTTATAGAATTCTGTTAAAGCCTTAACAGAGCTCTGTAAAGAAATGTTGGTTTGTGTCTTTGCTAGTTATATTTACATATAATTTCACACCCGTAAAAAATCGTAGTTTTCATGGTGCAGATACTTTTTTATTAGCAGCAGTACGCAAAGAAATGGGAAAGTTGGCTGTCAAAGAAATGGCGCACTTTGGTCGAACAATCGATGAGATTCTTCAAAAAGACTGAGAAAGCCCGGTATATGTCATCTTCTTGCAAAGTTAATCAATAACCAAAAATTAATTTTCAATTATTTTGGAAATACTGCATACAAGAAGAAGCTCTACGATTTGAGTGTCATATGGAGAAAAATTATGTGTGGCTTGAATGTCTGAAAAGTCATAAAAGACAATTCGTTGTCTTGTTTGGAACAAAATTAAATCCTCCATTGTGAGTTACCCCATTGATTTCCTATCGACAACTTAGCTCAAATCGATTAAAGCGCACTATTGAGGCAAAACTTCCAGAATTCATCAAAAGGAGGGATGATAATACTCATCACGGAAGTCGTACATGGCTCAGATCTTTAATAATTACTCCGCATCAAACTCCTGATGATGCAAAGGAGACGTTAAAAGAGATCTATGAAAATCACTTGCTTCAGTTTTTCTCTTAGGAATCAACGATTTTCTAAAATGACGACATAATGGTTTAACCAAGAAAATAATAAAAGGCTACCGTGCTAAATGGAACCTACTTGATTCATAAAAAATGTAACAAAAATGTGTTGGGCTTTAATCAGATGGCTGCCACGATCTGCACTCGCCCGAAAGTGCACTCGAATTGTGCCGGAAAAGTTAAGTAGATGAACACCCGACGAGTATACTCGGTGTAGGACAAGATACTGTAATTCCTCCATGACAAGTATAGTGAAGAAGAAACTCCAAGAAATTTTTTCTTAGCAAATATTTTGGACATTTTAGGATATTGGGTTGTTGGGAACCAAGCTATCAACGTTTTAGTCTAAAGGGTATACAAATTGTTGACTTGTGTGTCTCCTGTCCTAACTACTTCTTATTACTCAAAGTATGCTAGTGATGATTTTAATGCGATCGTATATGCGAGGTACGCAAAATTGTAAAGCGATTCCTATGCAGTTTATTGCTGCTAAGCAGTGCGACTTGCTTCGAAGTATTCTAAATATTCTTCTTCTTTTTCCCCAAAAGTTGTGAAATTTTCGTCTGCTAAGCAGTGAGACCAACTCTCATCTGAAATGTGTGTATGTTGCGATTTTAATAATTGATGGGAGGTGAAAATGCTGAACACCCCTAAGTCAATGGAAAAATTCGCTTTTGTTAAGAATAACTTATATTTTAATGTCTACCTTCCGTAAGGAGATATAAGGATTAAATCTTTTCGCTTTCATTTCATCCCCCGTAGGGAAATTGTTGCACAACATTTACTTTAAAATGAAGTTTGTTTCACAAATATATTGATTGGATCAGGGAGTTAAATATGATAAATAAATTTTTTCCCTTATTGTTATATATGTATTACAAAATGTTTTCCTTATGTTCTTCTTCTTTTTCTCAATTCAGCAAATCAATAATAGGTGAAGATATGCTCTCTTGTGTAAGAAAAGTTTAATGTGAAGATGAAGTTTTTTCTCTTTTTTCTTATTTTATAGACAACTTACGCTAGACATATATAATATTGTTACGGAAATCCCAAATCCAGTTCATTCCGACTAATTGATTTTCCCAAATAATAAATTCCCTAGAGAGGGAAAATCCAATTCGCGGCGCGTCATGCAGCTGCCGGCCGAGGAAAACGATTAGCGGAAAAGCAGGTTAACGGATTAAAAATGAAGCCATGAACTTAGGTAATAGTAAAACGCTTGTAAAAATGTATACAAATAGACTATTCGCGGAAGGCAGAGTCAGCCGGACAAGAACATTTGAGTCGAAAAAGAATATTAGAGTTGCGAAATCGAAGTAAAATGTAACTAATCCTGCCCTTAAAGAAATTGATTGTAAATAAAGAATATTGTAGTGAATACGTGCAAGTATATTTCTCTTAAAAAGAATATCCACGATCTAGTGATACGAACCCTATCTGAGAAGAGCGGATTTCGTAACAATATTTTATCTTGGATCAAACATATGCCCAGTGTTGTCAAAAGTAGAACGTAATCTTATTACCAAACCCCCCCCCCCCCCCCCCCCCCCCCCCCCCCCCCCTTCCCCCGTCCTCCTCCCCTTTTTATAAACAATTTCAGGTATTGTTTTTGGGAGATTCTAATACGAATTCTAAGAAATATAAGAAACCATGCGGTGCCTACGTTCATTGAATAGAATCGATTTTTACATTTACGTTTATTAAAGTGAGGAGAAGAGATTCTTGAACTTAGATGTCAATGTTTTGCTTACCGAATGAAATTGGCTGTCGGGAGAACACACTTCTTCAGCTACTTCATTATTTCATGTCAATGAGTTCTAGCGTCTCTCACAGTTCCCTAACATTTCCAGGTTAGCGGCTTTTCCGAAAACTCAATTTTTTTTACAAACAAACGTTTATTTGGTTTTTTTTTTCTTACTTCATAAGAAAAATCAAAAAGCGATGCAGAACACTACTTAAAGAAATTGACTGAACTGCTCGGACCCCGTTATTGCAGTACGAACTGCTCAATTAAGAAAATTATGATTTTAAACGGAAACCATTGGATGTATACGACGTCATCTTACACAACTAAGAAAATTACATATGTGTCAATACGAAGGAATACGAAAGGAAGATACATGATTATAAGAATTTTGACGGCTTGATTGACCTTAAGACTTAAGGTATATGCGGTTCTTTTTGTACCCATCACGGAAGGGTGAGGGAAAAAATCATTTGTCATAAGGTAAGCTTCAGAGACCCCACAAATGATGTACATTCCTGATCGCCATCAAATTCTAAATCGATTTAAGCATTTTCGTCTGTGCGTCCGTCCAGCAGTGTAATATCTATTATAAGCATTCTCCTGGCCGCAGAAACGAAGCTCCTACAAATTTGGAAAATTTGGCAGAAGCATTGGAAGTGGTTGCACGTAGGTTGGTATTGAAAATGGGCCAAATCGGTCGAAGGGCACGCTTACAGTACCATTAAAGAAATCAGAAATTGATTTTTTGCCCATCACTCATAAACAACAAAAGACAAGTCTTCAAAAGTTTGAAAGTATATTCTATGGGCGAGGGAAAAAATTTACCACGCCTACGCAATATTGTAGTGTATTAAAGTTTAATTTTTATAAGGCGCGGAAACAAGCTTTAAAAACCCCGGTAGGTATTCAAATTCTTGGCCAGTTTCAAATTTGGAATACACCTAAACATGTCCCTCTGTTTGTCTGTCCATTTATCTGTCTGCGTAATTATATAGTATTTGTGGTAAACATTCTCCCGTTAGCGAAAATGAAGATATCGCCTACAAATTTGCAAAAGAATTTGGAAGTGACTTAAACTTTTCGAAGGACACGCCTACAATGTCCACGCTCTTATGTGACAAAAGCTTTTATTTTGAAATTAGAAAAAATCATCCGCGCCATCATCCATACTAGAGAGCATGAGAATGTAGCTCTTTTACCTTTTTTGTCTTTTGAAGGTTAAAGGGTGTAAAAGATTCGGTCACGCCCGAATATGATTTTCTTATTTGTTGTTTTTCCTTTTTTCTTAAAATTTTTCTAAAATTCTTTCCCCTTGCACAAGTGCCTGTTTCTTTTATTAAAATAAAAACAAAATAAAAATTCAAAGTGCATAAGTGCTGCACATGTCGATAATATGGATAATAAAAATAAAGTATGATTTTGTTTTTTAAGTAAAGAAAAATGATATTTCAATATTTTCACATTTGACTATTGGGAGTTATTGAGAACAATAGCGTTTCAGTCACGTTTGACTGAGGTTTAACGAGCAAAAACTCGAAGTAGGCTACACTTCACTATTAAATGCCCTGCATCGTCCTTACATCTGTTCATTTAGTGACTTTTCAAAATGAGGCATTACATGGGAAGTGATCGAAAAAGTGGTTCGAACCGAGCGATTTTCAATAGCATTCTTTCCGGGAGCCAGAACAAGTCATTCCGTCGAAATATCTCAAAAATTGTGGCCTGTAGCTTGAACACAAGGAAAAAGGATGAATAGACGGACAGACACATTAAATGTTAAAGCAGAAAATGAATCTCAATCGAGCGGTATTATAAAAGGTGGATCTATCTCAAGTGCTTCGGGATCTTGCCTACTTAATAATATAGCCTTTTACCGCCAGTGGTGTAGAGTATAAAAAGAATTTTGACCAATTATTAACCCTGGCAATGGATAGGAATGATTGGGAACCAACCTGAAACAAATAATAAGGGACGCCGTATGTAAAAAAGGAAAATAGATAAAACTGTCATCACACTACGAAAGTCCGCAAAGCTTTGGCTTTTATCGTCTTTTTATATTCCCAGGCTACACGTCAGACTGACTATGTTTTGAAAAGCCTTTAATGCCTGGACGTAAATTTTAATAATTATTTTAAAAACGTGTGACGAATAAATTCGAGCAAAGACATCTACCAGATCTCTTAACAGAGCTCTGTGAATGTTCTAACAGAGATCTGTTAAATATTTTAAAGTAAGTTATAGTTGGATTTGAAAACCTACTCCGTCCATATTAAGGAACATAAAATATTTTTGTCGACTCCTCATGAATCTATATGAAAATACCTTTCAAACAAGGTCTGAGGCCCACACTACCACCTTAACGGAGGACACCTCTGTTTTTCAAAAGGAACACAAAATTAGTTCTTTGCTCATCGCTCATAAACATACATACTCATGGAATACATATTCTATGGACGATACTGTAGTAGCTGTACAAAAATGGAAATGGAATTGACCTCGCCTACCCAACATAATAGTGTATTAAAATTTAATTTTTTTCCATACCTCCATAGCATGCAGAAACAAGCTCCAAAAACCCCATAACGGATATAAATTCTTGGCCAGGTTTAAATTTGGAATGCGCCTAAATATGTCCGTCTATTAGTCCATATGTCCGTCTGCACGACTGTGTAGTATCGCTTACAAAGTTATAAAAGAATTTGGAAGTGAGCTGTACTTTTTAAAGGACACGCCTACAATGCCCACATGACTATGACCTTTTGTTTTGAAAATAGAAAAAGTCAACCGCGCCTTCTCCTTATTACAAGGTATGAAAACTTAGTACTTTTATTTTTTCTTGTCTTTTTTAGGATAACGATGATAGGTCCGCTCACATCGTACTATAATTTTCTTACTTGTGAGTTATGATAATGATTGGCAATCTATGCAAGAAAAGCTATGGTCTTCCGAATGAAAGACGAATGTGCAATCAGTAGACTACGTACTAGCCCACGCTCCATGCCTTTGTGCTTTTTAACAACAGAATTGCATTGTACAACGATATGAAAGAGTCCGTCCTTCCAAGTACCAGTTAGTAATATTTAACTTGTTTGCTTTGCGTACTGTCTTACACACTACACAACCCATTAACTCGATTATATCAAAATCTCGTACTTAATGGCAAACAAAAAATTGATCGCGAAACAAAGTTTATGCGTAGGAAACCTATGAGAACTTGAATTCATATGGTAATCCTATGATGGGGTTGGGGGATTTCAAGTTAACTTTCGTCTTTTGTCTTTATTGATTATGGTTTTTCTTTATCTAATCGAACGATGCAAGGAAGAAGAAGAGGAATGCAACTTACGAAGACGAAATAATCTCTTTCTTTCAAACGATTACTTGAGAGGGGTACTCATAGCTAACTTTGTTATAAACCAACTCAGAAATAACAAAATAAAAAATTAGTTCTCGAGTGTGGGCGGACTTTTGTACCTTTATAAAGGGAGGAGTGTTGGATCGCCCAGAAAATATAAAGCAATTTTTATTGTTGTATGTATTGAAGTTTATGAGTAACAAGTAAAAATCCAAAATTCCTTTTTGCTTTTGCAAAACACAAGTTGTCTCAGTTTATTTTGTACAGTAGGCGTGTCCTTTAGCCGTTTTCGTTACCAAGCTGCTTACAATAATTTGCTATAAATTTACGAAATTTGAAACCGATGCCACAATTTTAGAAATCAGAAGAATGCTTAGCATTGACATCGCCGCCATCAGGCAGATGCAGGAACGCGGGCAGAGAACGATTCAGAAATTGGTATTATCCAAGAAAAAAAATAGTTTATAGCGCCCATGAAGTTGCTTTCTAGGTTTCGAAATGTTTCTGGTGATGAAATGGCGAGCAATGCATTTTTAATACCAAACTGCTTGGAAGACATTCCCGAAGTTTCTGCTATCCTGCGTTTTACGATGAGGAGAGTGTCAGCAGGTGAGCAGACGTACAGACGGACAGAATTTGACACTAATCAAGGGCACATATATGCTTTATATATGAATATTTTGAATGGAAAAGTCGGAGTTTCGTGTGTAACGTCACTTAAACAAAAATAGCTTGTAAACTAACGGTCGGAAAGTGTGATGAAGTTTCGATATATGGGATTGCGCACACATATGGAACAGTGATCCTACACTTGTATTTGTCATTGCATACATTTCTTGAATGTTGTGTTATATACTTTGCAAGGTCTCTGAAGCTTCGAAGCACTGGAGAAGTGTGAAAATAAATTCGAATTCAATTAGCAAAGAGTTAGGATCGAGACTTTTTGAAATTTGACCCGACTCTGGGGAGTTGGTCAAATTCGAGACTCTGCTATCTTGTTAATATGTAATTTTCAGAAGTTTGGTAAAAATAGTTCCGAAAAGCGGAGATTGAATTGGTTTAGCTTGCTGGAAAGGTATTCTCATATAGATTCGTGAGGTGTCCACAAAAATACCTCAGCTGTCCTAATTTGGACGAAGTAGGCTTCCAAGTCCAACCATATCTTAATTCTCTCAGCTCTGTTAAGCTAATTGTCCAGAACTCTGTTAACATAATTGGCAGGTGTTTCTGTTAGCTAAAGACGAATTTATCTTGACACCCTTCCGCTGGAGTACCCAAGCAAAATGTATGAATGAATATCGATCAAAGAATGTAGTGCGAGCAAGAAAATATTTTGTAATTAATAAATGCCAGTATTTGCCCCGAAGTAAATGTAATTTTTTCACACGCTTTACCTAAACTCACCTGCGAAGTATTTGTTGCGGTGTGACTGTTGTGGGGGTTGTGGTTGTGGTTGCTATTGTTGCTGTTATTGCTGCTACTGTTGCTGTTGCTGCTGCTGCTGGTGCTGGTGCTGGTGCTGGTGCTGGTGCTGCCGTTATTATTACCATTATTTTGTGATATTGTATGACGTTGTTCTTGTTGTTGTTGTTGTTGGCCATTATGTAAAGGGCTATTGGTATTACTATTGTTATGACTATGAGCAGGACTGCTGTTGTTATGATTATTAAATTCCATTGAAACGGATTCGTTGAGATTTTTAAATACAACTTTTGTTTGTTGTGATTGTGAGTGATTTTGATAATTTGTTAAGGGACATGAGTCGATTAAAAATGAAAGATCGGAGAAATCGTTACTGAGATTATTGTAATGTGCTGTAGGAGCAGCAAATAGGGAAAGAGCCATGAGAATGGCTCTTGCAGCTTTCACTTCTTTTTCCAGGCCAGTTGTTAAGAGATATAACAAAATAAACGATCAATAAGTTACGAGTCGAGTTGCAAACTGAAGGTGTTATAGTAACGTTTCGAATTCGTATTGAGCTACGTAACTTTTGTTTACACGACGCGAGCACGAAAACTTTAGTTTTTCCCTCTTATTTTTGAGAAACTTTTCTATTTAAAGATCCTAGAGGGTACGCACGAATGGTTGTTAAGAAATTTCTTGAAATATTTTTAAATTTTTTTTTTGGTTTTTTTTTTTTTGTAAAGAATAAATCACACAAAGTTTTCAAGATTCACATTTTTTTTTTTATCCTTATAATTATATTACGTTTTAGTTATTGTAACGGTTTGTTAAGGTCCTTTGAATGTTTTTAACAAATAGTTTTTATAGATACTTTTTGTTGTTGTTGCTGTTGTCGCTTTAATAAATTAAAACAGGACAAAGAACGAATTATATAATTTCTTAATTCCGGTGGTCTCACGTTGACGATGACTACGCAACAGTGTATTTTCAACTTTTAACAGCATCTTGTTGATCAGGCACATATAACTTTCAGGATACTCATTGGATGACGACGGCTTTAATACTAAGGAGCGACGATCAATTTTCTCCATTTATTTGAAATATTTCCTTAGTGATTCTGCCCGAATACAGAATGGGTTTAAATGCAATGATTTTGGAATACGAAGCCGTTTTGAAGTCTTTTTGTTTTTTGCTTTTTCTTTTTTTTTTAGTATTTAAAAACCGAAGCAACACAAATGTTATTTAAGTTTTTTTTTATTTTTAATGGTTTTACTGTTTATGTTTTACTGTTTTCACAAATTCTTGTTAAGGATTGAAAAGTGCTTCGCTATTTATTATTTTTTTTGAATATTTATTTAAACTAATAAAATAATATTCAAAGGAATGCACAAATATAACTGTACATATATATCGGATATATCGCATGTATATACTTTTGTATTTTTGTTGTTACAAACAATCTCAGGTCACGTTTTGTGTGTGATTTTTTTTTTATTTATATATTCTTTTAGGTTTTAGTTTTTGTTTGTATTAAGAATTTTATGAGATTGTTTTTTTCACATAGTTTTTGAATAACTTTTGCAAATTGTTAATCTTTATTTAAATTTTTTTTTGTGCTTTTTGGTTTTTTTTTTTTTTTGTATCTGCAAACTGGTTTCTTGACACTTGGATAATTTCAAGTTTTTTTTTTTTTTTTTTTTTTTACATTAATAAACAATTCTTTTGCATTTTTTATTTTTTTATTTTATGTTTGCACTGACACAATTTCCTTTTTCTTGCATTATTATATATTTATTTTTATTGTTGAGGATATTTATTTAAATTTAATGATTTTTTTATTTATGTGTTTTTTTATTTTTTTTTATTATTTTATTATTATTAAAGTTGATTACACGTTAGTGGAGCAATTTTAATACAACGAAGCAAGGCTTCGCATTTCGAAAGGAGACCAGCATCTTAGCAGAACCTTGGTTTTGTAACCACCGCCAGCAGCAACAAAATTCCTTTAAAATTGTTACAATATGTTGCAAGCTAACTTCGAAAAACGAATGAGAGAACGAATATTCATCAATGAACGCAACAGCTGCATACAGCTTGAAAAAATAATTCGCCTTTTATTTATTTACTTTTTATTAAATTCTCTTACTGTATCTTGGAGATATTTTTTTTTTTGTTTTTTTTTTTATTTTTATTATTTATTTGTTTGTTTTAAGATAACTAACTAACTGACTAACTCACTAACTAACTATGTTTGTAGTTATAGAACGATATTAGTTGTAAGAAGAAAACAAAAACAAAAACAATAACAACAACAACAATTGACAACAATAATATATAATGTAAATATAAAGCGCAGATTGATCGCCAGTTACGCGCTCTGCGTTCAACAATTTCCAACAATGTTTCAATGAGATGACGGTATTTATTTGCTTTTGTTATATCACTGTTTGTGATTCTTTCTCTCTCTCTCTCTCTCTCTCTCTCTCTCTGTGTCTCTCTTACTCTCTCAACTCAATATTGAAAAGACGTGAGCAAGACTGTTACACAAGCCCATCTTCGTACATTCTAATAGAGTTCTTATAGTTTTTTTTTTTTTTGTGTTTTCTTCAACGACACTCACTAATAGTTTTGTTAAGTTTTCTTTTCTTTTATTTCTCAATAAGTCTAACCCTTAAGACTTATTTGCATAATATATTGCCCTTACTGCTGCTTGTTTGTTTATTCACATGATTTGTTATGTAGATATTAAGCCGTTTCTTCTTCTTCACGTATCTTCATTAAGAACAAATTATATTTGGAGCACATGTGTTTTGCTTTCTATTTCACTCTGAGATCTTCTTATTCGCTCTGTTTTAACTGAAGTGGACTGAACAGCTAACTGTATTGATATTTCGTTAGTAATTCACTGATAAATTTCGTTCGATGATCGCAAAATTACACTGCATATGTTTTATTGCAATTCTGCCCCGCTTTCTGCCGCAAACCTTTACGCTCTTTTTTGCTCACACTCTCTCTCTCTCTCTGTCTCTGTCTCTTTTTTTCTTCAATTGGAAGATCTTTTAATTAATGTTCTCCACAAACAAGTTATTTTTTTTTTGTTTTATTAATCAATTGCTTTGCAATAAAATTATAATAAATTTGAATCAATTCTATTAACATTTATATACATATATACATATATATATATATATACATATATATATATACATATATGTATATATCTATATATATATAGATCTGTGAATGTCTGAAAAATAGTTTTAGATAGTTTATTGGATATATATATCTATATATATATATATATATATGTAAAGAAAAAAAGAAAAACAAGAAATAAGCGTTAAACACAACAACAGAAGGAAAAAAGAAAAAACGAAAAGAGTAAAAATAATTAATGACTGACGTTCTTTTAATCTTTCCATTAACGGTTTGAATTTCAAAAGCAAACACTACTCAACTGATATTTTTAAGCATTTGTTTTGTTTCTGTTGTTTTGTCAAAGCATGTACACACACTGCATACATACATACGCGCGCGCACTGGCAGACACACACACAAACACACATTCACACAAAATACACAAACACGCACACGCGCACATTCATACGCAAACAAACACCGATTAATACAAATCAAATTTTTACACGTTAAGCCAAATTCAAAATCCTAGCCGTACAGAGCGTTTAAAAAAAGCATTGCAAGCGCGTATAAATACTGACTGATTATATGAGTTATTGAAAATACCCCAACAAGTTAATAAGTTGTTGCTTAACTTAACGAACCGAACTGAAAATCAAAATCAAAGAGAGCATGAGATAACATACGATTGAAGATTATTATTTATAAGCGCAATATATAGCACAACAACAACAACAACAACAACAAATAAATAAAGTTTGAGTTGAACTTAATTTGGAGGAGAAAATATAACAGATTAGAAGCAAGAGTTCATAGAGAGCGGGAGATAGATAGAGAGAGAAAGAAAAAAATAGAGAGAGGGAGAGAGGGAGAGAGAGAGAGAGATGAAGAGAGACGGAGAGAAAATGTAAATGTGTTTATTGTTACAAATAATGTTTGCCTTAAGCAAGTGCGATCTGTATGATCTGCTGAGCAGAGACGATCGGATCATAAGGTCGAAAACTCATCAAACTGCCTAAGCACTATTCAACGATAACTTTTAAAACCACACACACACACACACACACACACACATTGCTAGGCGTCAAAAATATTGCATGGAGAAGCAAAAGCAAGAAAGAAAGCAAAACTAAGCTCAGTAAACTTATCATCGAACTTAAAGATCTTTTAAGGAACAAGCACTCCCAGTGAAACCACCAATAATTTCTTGTAAAGACAGCTCTCTAGGACAGGAAGGCAGAGAAAAAAAAAAAAGAGAGAGAGAGAGAGAGAGAGAAAGAGAATTTGTGAGTGAGCGTGTGAGAGAGCAACATTTTACCAAATAACGCTGACTGTATTATCATATCATTATATCAATCAATGTCTTGGGTTAATTAGGTTCACTTTTGTTTGCAGATACTTGCACAAACAACAATTGGTCACGTGAAGTCATCAACTTGGTTTTAAAAGAGAATACCGATCGAAGCATCGTTCAAAAGATGGTTGATAGAAAAGATGGTCTGTCAATGGCAAAGCGCAGGGGTACGTTCTGTAGATCAAATTAAAAAAGTTTCCTCACTTATGGCTAAATAACTTGCGATAATTAATTTTACATAAAGCAATTGATTATGATATGATGTAATGTAAGGCGATGAACTTTGCAGTAGTAGCCAGCTCCCAAAAATATTTGCTTGACAAGAAGAAAAAGGACGACCTTAAGGATGTTTAAGCTAACAAAATTTTCGACAACTGTTTGATAATTCTTGGCAATTGGTATAAAAAATCGTCAATAATACAACAAACTAACACACATGATCGATTTGGAAATAAGCCCAACTGATCAAGATATCGCAAGTCCCGATAGCAAGTCAAACTTTTAACAAGTTTCCTATACCGACCTTTAACTCAGATGTCAAATCGATATGATCGTTTAAGCTAGACGAGCATACTGTCGTTCAAGGCACTGCTAGCGGTTCCATCTTTTTTAGTGGGTGAAATCGCGCCGTCAACATATAATGCTTCCTTTCTAGGTGCAGTAGTTACAAAAAGAAATTCAGAAATTCTTTTTTTTTTTTACCTTTGCCTGAAACTAGGTTATACCGCAAACACATGGATTATTTACTTCTCTCTCTTTTTTTGGCGCGCTACTTTTACAGTTAAACACAAAAGTGGACAAGGACTTCTTCGATTCATGTATTGAAATATATATTTAAAGTGGATCGATGGTATATGCATCACAGTTAATCTCGTACATTAGAAGGAGACAAAGCAACTCTGAGGAGCAAACGAGATAACGAATGCCTTCACTTAGTATTCCAGAGGTAACATTCACGTCACAGAGATCGTATTTTTTTGTGATGGAATAAAAGTTTTTTAAGACTAATAACGTTGGAAGAGGCACTGAACAAAAATGATTATTGAAAAATATTAAAAAAATTGCAACATCGAAGGTGTCCTCGCGGGGCATCTTTAACTCTTTTTTGCAGCAACATTGAAAAAGGAAGAAAAAAGCGCATGCAGGCACTTCATGCCACAAGTATAATATTTGATGGGTCATTTTGAGGCGAAGGTTCGTCTGTCCTTCTGTCCGTCTGTGTAATGTCTGCGGAAAAAGTTGTTCCGATTTCAAAAATGGCAAAAACATTAAAAGAAAATGCGCCAAATCGGGCAGAGAACATAAACTGCATAAACATATAAACTGAGAAGATATGTCGTGTTTTACTCTTTTACTCTTTCGTGAGCTCATAAACGAAAACATATTCACAATAAAAATTTCCACGTGTTTTTTACAAAACAAAAATCGGCCACGCCCATCCAATATTATAGAGTGTCGCCCTTGTGTTTTTTCTCTTTTAAGTTTTTATTTTCTGGGCAAACTGGTATGGTTTAGAATTACAACCACTCATCTACATACCCAGCATCATAAAACTGCTTATCAAAAATCCATATTCAAATAATTTTCCTTATTATCTTTCCTCGCCGATTTTATGCTCGGAAGGAAGTATTCGTTTTGTCGCATGCAGGATCGCGTATTTTATCCTTTCTGTGTAGTAAAAAGACAGAGAAAACACCAAAGAAATCTATATATATGTATATGTATAGTCGAATTTATAGTTAACATTCAAAGAGTTCGTCTGAAAATTTTAGTTTCTAGGCAAAAGCACTGGAAGCTCTCAGTCTCATATCCATTCAGCGTTCGTCTTGATGAAGCTTCGGAATACTTTTAAGTGAACATAAGTGCATTTTAAAAACATCTGTTAGCGTATTAAAGAGTCAAGATATCCACAAGTGAAGTTGCAACTTCGCAGCAGAGATTCATTCGAAAATTTCAAGGGGAAAATTTCTTTCAGGTAATCAATTCCTTTCCACAGACGCCAAGTATGTATAAAGCACCTCTTCTTATTTTGCCGACGACTTCATTGAATAAAGCAACAGCATGAAAGTTAAAATTATAGTTTTATATAAGACGTTGTAACTAGAGATTAAATAAATAAACGGTTTTTATTTAGATAAAAAAAGAAATATATCACACAAAGAGAATCCTACACCAGATTTAAATAAATATAGTAAAAGAAAGAAAAAAAAAATACAAAATAAGATAAAAAAGGCATGTAAGTTGTTATATATGATCTCTTTTCGAAAAACAACTGTAAAAAAATTAAGGGAAAAATTAGTATTTTTATACCCATCAGCGAAGGATGAGGGGTATATTCATTTTATCAAAACGTTTGCAATGCTCAGAAGCAAGCTTCAAAGACTGCGCATTTTTGATCAGCATCAACTTCTGAATCGATGTAAGCATGCCCGTCTGTCCGTCTTTTGTAATCATTCTTTTTGTCGCAAATATGAAGCTTTCGTCTTTAACTTTAACAGAAGCATTGGAAACTTTTGCATGCGAGTTGGTGTTGAAAATGGGCCAAATCGGTCGAAGCACACGTCCACACTACCATACAAACTGAGAATCTCTGTGTTTTGAAAAAGGAATAAAAAATTTGTTTTTTGCTATAGCAGATAAATGTACAAAAATTTGAACGCATATTCTATGAATGATGCTGTAGTACCTGTACAAAAATAGAAAGAATAGGCCACGCCTACCCAATCTTGAAGTGTATCAAAATATAACTTGATATCTATATAACACGCTGAAACAAGCTGCAAGATCTCCTCAAGTTAACAAACTCTTGGCGAGTTTCAAATTTGAAAGGCACCCAAGCATGTTCATCTTTTCGTTTGTCCATCTGCCAAGCTGCCTAACTGCGTAGTATTTGTGGTAAACGTTCTCCCCTGAGCGAAATGAAGACATCGTCTAAAGATTTGCAAAACAATTACTGAAGTGAAGTTAGCCCACTGTACATAGCCCACATTTAGCAAAGACAAAAATGTAGGCTATCTTCACTCTAGAGTAATCACCTTTTTTAAGGTACTTGATAATTGAACGCTACGAAATTATTGGAAAAACTAAGCAAAACTAGAAGTATAAACATAAATAAAATAGGAAATTATGCAGAAATGTTTTTAGATATTAAAAAAAAATTTTTTTCTTGTATTT